>OX638067.1:38074563-38456489 GCA_951804385.1 Trifolium dubium
GGTGACGCTTTTCTGTTGACACATCATAGTCACCACCCACCACCACCGCCGCAGTTCGCAGCTTATTATCGAACTCCAGCGGGGTATTTGCACGTTTCGGGTCAACAGAGACCCGGAACACTTGCTCTACCGTCCACATCTGGGGGCGGTGGAGGTACACAGAGTACTAGAGAGGAGCAAGAAGATATTTCAAATCCGAGCGGCGGTGGGTCGAGTAAAAAAAGACATAGAACAAAATTTACTCAAGAACAAAAGGATAAGATGTTGGAATTAGCAGAGAAATTGGGGTGGAGAATTCAGAAACATGATGAAGGTTTGGTTCAAGATTTTTGCAATGAAAGTGGTGTTAAGCGTCATGTTCTTAAGGTTTGGATGCATAACAACAAACACACTCTTGGTAAGAAACCCTAGAAGAAGAAGAACAATGATAATAATAATCAAAATGAAAAACCCAATTAACTAAATTTCAAAATTCTAGGGTTGAAGGAATATTATATATATTTATGTTACTTAATTTGTGTTAGTGTTTTAAAGTTTAGGTAAGATTCTAGTACTTTAATTTAATTAGAGAATCTTATTATTGTTGATGAACTAATTTTAATTTTAATTAGTCTTTTTGTCATTAATTAGTTTTATTAGTACAATGTACATGTCCTAGTCTTTTGTTTGTTTTTTAACTCTCTTCTATTATAATTTTAAGCAAAAATTTAATTTTTTAATTCATCAAATATTTAATATATTTTATTTAATGAATCTAAAAAATGAATTCCGAGAAATATTATATTTTGGTGTAATGGTTGTGGTGTTGGTGTGGTGGTGGTGAATGCATTTGAATTTTTAATGTGGATGACATCATGGTAGTGGTTGTTGATGAAGTTGAAGGTTAAGGTTAAGTGATAATGAAGCTAAAAATAGATGACCCCTCTAGATTAATTTTGTTTGTCTATATATTGATACTTTCACCATCCTATGACAGTTGTTCTCGAAAGAATCAATGTTGTTTTTGAACACACACCTGCATTTTCCGTTTTTCATGTCTTTCTCTATGTATATTTGCTTGTCTCTTCTTCTTTTGCTTCTTCATCTAACACCAAAACATTTTTGGATCCTTCTACATTACATGAAATAGTGAGAAAAATCTTACTCCTAGTTGATTGAATAATGCATGTTTGAAATCACAATAAAATTTGACAAATTCACATTGTGAGTTTGTTGAAGTTCTGAAGTGTAACATTTATAAAATTACAGTAATTTGTTTCAATTTTGCTAAATTCTACTCTAAATTCAAACATTCACTTGTTTTAAGGTAAATTTGACATAATTATCCTAATTTTTACTAAAAATCCTAAATGTACCTTTTACTAAGTCTTTCAAGCATTTTAAGTTTTTACTTGTAGCTTTTTATTTTTTCTTCTCATCCCTTATTTTCCTTTTTGTTATATTTGACTCCTCTTAATTATTTATAGTAAAAAAGTATTATAGCAAAAAACAAATATTTATATATGTATAAACAAAATGAATTTGCAAATATGGTATTCAAATATGTTTGTTGAAATTCCAGATGTTTGTAGAGTCAATAGTGCATATGCATCATTTGTCACAAAAAAAAAAATAGTGCATATTCATCAATTATGTTTCTTTACTCATTATTTTTTGAAAGGAGAAATTGATAATATAGGACAGTGAGCGCACATTTTTGGAACCAGATTTTTGTTAGTATTATCAATAGTTGGGATTTTCATTTCATCATTTTATGGATGATGCAAGGAACTGTGTATACAGTACACTAATTAATATTTTAGTTTATTTCATGTGATTTGTATTAAATTTGAGAAGTACTAGTATTAATTTATCCATGTTTTCTTCTGTGTTGGGGAAGTTAAGTTGGTAGACTCAAATCCAGGCGTGATATAATTAATTTCATGTTAGAAAAATATTGCTAGCGTGAAGGATTATTTTCGCCTATTTTTCTTACATGCATACAATGGTAATCAATAGGGGTGAGCATCGGTCGGTTTTGGTCGGGTTCAGGTTAAAAATCGTAAAACCGTTAAAAATCACAACCATATAATTTAGACTCAATTTCGACCGTGTATAAGGGTTCAGATAACACGAGTGATTTGTAGAACGAGTCGGTTATCACGAGTTAATTTAATACTACTATTAACAATTTTTTTATTATTAATTTAATACTACTATTATTTAATCTGAAATAAATTGTACATATCTATGTTCTTGATTTGAGCAAGACAGATATTAGCAATTTTTTCCCTTACCCTCCTGAATTTCTCATTTTTTTTACCGTTAATGTTGTCAGTGTATAAACCATTGGATAATAAATCAACGTCTCACATTGTTTCTTTTTTGATAGTAACTCAAGATTTCAACCTTTTGTGCCTTTGTGGTGATGAACGTTGATGACATGAAATTTGTTTTCTTTCTCTTACTTTTTTCCCATTCTATATTTGTTATTTACTTTGAAAATAATTATCTTTCCCATTTTAACCAACCCTATTTAATTATAAGTTAAAAATCAAGCTATATGCATTTAGATGTAAAATAGAAAACAATAGGGACATGACTTATCTTTTACAGCTTTCCAACTACTACCATCAATGGAGTTTTGAGAAAATGGAGTAGAGAATCTATTAGGATCCCTAGAATCTCTGTAATGTCAGTTCTCTTCTTCATAACAATCATGGTAAACTTGTTGACTTGTTACATTTAGTTGACTGTATAAGATGGTGGAGTTCTACTAATCGATAAGCACGATAAAAACCCATAAGCAGCCGACTTCCAAGTGAGATTATCCCTAGGTTAACTAGGTTTTAATATGTAACAAGCTAGTAACTATCAATTAATGATCAATGCCATTGCTAAAATGGTAAAGTGCTACATTTGATTGACACTAGACCTATGTCACAATAATAAAGTAGTAATTCATATTTTAACGGTTGCTAATGGATCTTATCGTGTTGATTTGTTAAAAACAAGAGAAAATAAATTTAATTGTAGTTTTAAATTATTAATATTTAATTTTTTGTCAAATCGCATCAATATATAAGGTTATTTTAAAGCACAAGTATGGGCAATACTGTGAGTTCTGATTTACGGATGAAGTCAGAAGAGTAAATAACTAGTTTAAAAATTATAGATTCTGATATCTTATTAGGTTTTTATATTCAACTAACTCGTATTTATAAAGTTGATTTGTAAAATAAAGATTGTCATAATTAAAATTTTGTGTTCAAACTATATCTCTTCTAACATAAAACTCCTAACATACACCCTCACCCTCACGCCTAGGACTGATTGGGCATCTAGAGAGTAACTCGAATAAATTGAAAGTGATGACTTATAACATGTGATGACCTAACAAATCTTAGATATATGCCATATTAGTCTTCTTATAGTTGATTGGAAAATCTATTGATACATAATTTGAGAACACCTAACTAATGTAACTAACTAATCAAACCATCTTCTTTATCTAATAGCTAGAGATTATCATTCATCATTGTTAGAATTGACTAATAATTTTCAAACATTGTAGACTTAGAGACCATAAGTAACATTTCCTCACCAAGAAGATACAAGTAATGAATGTAACTTACTAGTTAAATAGCTTTATGGGTCAGCTTTTAATATGCATGCTTCTAAAGGGGGGACTTGGTTGATTACTTGAGGAAAGAAGTAGAAACGTGCTTAGTTTGGAAGCTTTACTATAAAAACACACAATAGGAGTATTGATGTTTCAAGTGTATATAATAGCATAGGATATGCTTTTGTTGTATACAGCTTGCTTGTTAACTAGTCCAAACCTTGCCCATTACAAATACACGTATAAGATGCTTTGCTTGTTTTGGGGGGTTTTCAGCATCAGATAAAGCTGCATGTTTCATGATCCATCTTTGTGGTCCACACATATATATGTTAGTAGTAGTAGTACATTATAATGGAAGAACCCTTGTTTGTTGCTTGCTTGGTGCTAGCTATGTTAATTTAGACTGTGATGATAAGTCAGATTATATTGGCCTACATACTTGTACCCCATCCCTTCCAATATGTTAACATGTTCATGATTTGATGGCTTTTGTCTAGTATCATTTTGTTGATTGTTTAACCATGGTTTGAGATTGCGGTTGCGATGTGTTTTTAGTGAGATTTGAAATTTATGTTGCAGCTTAAATTGCATTTGCGGACGTGATTTAAAACAATTTATTCAATTTACAAAAAAAAAAAAATGTTTAACTGTCTTTACTACATAATTGCAATCTATCACTATTGGCATGTAATGTCAAAATTCAACACAAAATGAAATTACAAAATGTTGAACATCTTATAAGTTAGGTGATTTATAAGCTTCATGTTCTAAGATTCTTTATGAAGATGCGGTGTTCAAACCGCATTTTTGGTCCAGAGTCCATGAGCTTAGTTTAATTGGTCTGAGATAGAGAAATAATATTCCGGAATAATGCTACCATTTAGCGTATTGGCCTCAAGTAAAGGTAGAGTTTTATCCCATAAATTTAGCTTAATTTGGTTAGACACTGTATTATATACAAGAGTTTAAATCCCGGTCATCTCACTTTTCCTCTTTAAAAAGATAAAATTTCTAACCATTAGACTACTTGACAAAAAAAAAATAAAGTAGAGTTTCTTGTTCCATAAATACTCCCTTTGACTTGGATGCCCCTTCCGTTCCTCCGGCAGGTAGATATAAATGTAACTAGTATGGAGCTCGCACGGGGAAAAAATACGGTAGTAGAAGTAAGAATAAAATAAATCATGTTAACATAATATCTTCTTTAAAAGTATCTTAGCTTTTCCAAAAAAAAAATTGCATTGGTGTCTATGTTATTTTCTTGTAGAAGCCTATGTAATAATTGATGGTTCATTTTAATCTTGTAGGAGCCCATTTAATATATATGGGTGAAAATTTGAATGATCTTACAACATCGATGTCATGTCGGTGTTTATGTTATTTTCTTTTTCCAAGTCAAATTAAAATTTACTTAAAATTTAGTTGAAAAATTATATTATATATATTTTTAAATACTTCATATGTGTTGTGAAACTAATAGAAACAAGAGCAGTAATAGAGATGCAAAACAAAGAAAGAGAAGAGAGATAGAATAATATGTACTGTATTTAATATTAAGATTAGAGTTTACACCGATAGATATGTTCTATATATAAGCCAACATATATAATGAGCCAATTACACGGGCCAATCACCAACGTGGACATCCACTAATAATATTCATAACACTCCCTCCCCCTTGGATGTCCTTTGAGCATATACTTCATTAAAACTTTTATTTAAAAAAAAACTCGACGGAAAAAAAAAATTACTGAAAGAAAAAGAGTACGACATCATTTGTGTTTGAATCTGCCTTGTTAAAAACCTTACTAAGAAAACTCAACGAGATAAAATTATGGTTAAGGGAAATTTCTTCTTATATGGGTAGAATATAGTAAATTTCTTGATGCAATATATAGTAAATTTGGGCAAAACAAAATACATACATTTTTGTCAAAAAAAAAAATACATTACATTTGTTTTATTGGTCGAGATCGGGATATCTATTGTCGAACGCAGTGATTATTCCCTCACTAGATTGAAAGCACCTCGAAAAGTGAAATAGCTGATCCAAAGATTTAAAGCTGCTCCATACATTACATTAAAAAAGAACACATATTTAACAATATTTTTTAAAATATACTACACATTTGTTGACTGTGGTGAAAAGTGAAAGGCAAACTTTAAAAAGTTCTAAAATCAATTGCTATAAGCTAATTTTAAACAGGAAATTGCATACAGATGACAATGTGCTATCAATCTTTTCAAGTTCACCATATTATAATCAAGGCTTAAATAATGTTCAGGTCCTTGTAAGTTTGCGTTTTTTTGATATAAATCTCTGTAAGTTTTTTTGTTTTAAATAAGTCCTTGCAATTATATGTTATTTTGAAATTAGTCCCTAAAGTCAAAATCCGCCGGAAAATCTACAGTTTTTTATACAAATTTTCCTACGGATTTTGACTTTAGGGACTACTTTAAAAAAAATAATTGCAGGGACTTAATTAAAACAAAAAAACTTACAGGGACTTATATAAAAAAAGTGTGAACTTACAGGGACTTGAACATTATTTAAGTCTATAATCAATGCAGAATTTTCAGTAACCATATGATAATGACTACATTCAAACAAAAAACAATTTATCATCAAAATTAAAATGTTTGCTTATTAAAATGACAAAGAAAATTAATCAAATGAGAAAACCAATATCCCACACCAAGAAAAACAATCAAATTAAAAAATTCATATGAAATTAGAAAAGAGCAATAAAAAAATTAGAAAAGATAAATGATATATTTTATTGTCTAGTTTTTGTGAGAGGATTCAATATATGCAGGTTTCTTTTTAAGATGATTCATATAGAGATTATTAAAACTGAAATAAATGTTAATTATGGAATTAAAAATATTTTTTTTGATTAACAATTAAAATTAAAATTTAATAGCATTAAAATTTGAAAATATGTACAGTGTAATTATTGATCCTGTCAACCGAAAATTTGTAATTGATTATTAAAATTTGAACTTTATACACTAGTATGCATTTATTTATAAATTTCAAATTTGAAAATTTTCATTAAAGGCTATTATTAGCAAATGAAGGAGAGGTGAGAGTTGTTGTAAACATGTCACGTGTAAGAAAAGACTTACAAAATCGGTCTAAAATAATAATAGTATAGATAAATGTGGCTGCCCGGTCGCATATGTCTTTATATGTGCTTGAGGAATCATAGAGTGTTATTGTTGATTGTGCTTCTTCACTATCTTCTAACTTTTTTTTTGACATTTCACTATCTTCTAACTATTAAAGGATATTATGCGTTTTTTAAAGTCTTTCTTCTTTATATTAGACGTCGAGCGAATATTATAGCTCATTCCCTTACAAATGAAGCATTAACTATAGCTTGTTATTTGTCAAAAAAAAATATAGCTTGTTAATTACTTGTTTTATTTTATATGTTTGACTCACTTTATATTGATACTTTGATTTTGAATGAAATGCACTAATTTTCTTTGGCTAAAAAACATTAAACCCCATGTTACTTTAGAGGTTCTTATGTGAGAGGACCTAGATCCCTTTTAGTTACTCTTATAACCCAATAAGTAGGTGGGCCAAGCCCAATAATACACAACAAAAGTATATTGTTTTTTTATTGGTATTTTTTTAGTCAAATTTTCTTTTGAATCATGCATAATGTGGCTAACAAAGTTGCATACGTGAATAATTTATGGGGATATCACATTCAAATTTTAGACAAAACTAACTCAAAATTTGTAAGAAAGAATGAACTTATGTTGACATTAATAATGTAATATATCAGGTTTATTCTTGTGTACTCCACAAAATTTGAGGTTTCGTAAACATACATAAATGTAAGAGATCAAACATGCGATTAAACCGTATTTGAAGTGAATAGAAGTTTAACTTATAAAGAAAATAAAAGCATGAAGCAAAAGTGCAATATGTATGGTTCTCACTTCTCCATGAGGGTCAACTTAAAGATGCAAAGGAAGAAACTAAGAAGAAGGAGGGACCGGTTATAGATTCGGTTGGATTACAAACTTTTTCCAAAGCAAATAAATTGATGATTCGAAATAGAAAAAAAAGTTTCCAATGAACTTGGTTTTGTCACCTTATACCTTGTGGTTGTTTGTGTCCCTTATGAAGAATCCTTATTATGGTTTGCTGGCAAGGTACTTGCCTTACCTACCTTCAACATTTAATGTCCCTACTGCTTCCTAATATCCAAACAATGATGTTTAGCTTTCACAATGATTCCAGGAGTATTGTTTGAGGAGCCCAATTGGCCCACTCTGTCATTCATTTCTCTTTCAAAAACAAAACAAACAAGCAAACAAAGAAACACAATGGTTGATGTTATGGTGTCTTTTGTAACTTTGGTTCGTATATGTAAGTAAAGTTTGATATTTGATAGAAAATTTGACATTTGATAAAATTCATTAACCTTTTAATTTTTTTTTGGTACATAGAAAAAATGACAACTATTATAACTCCCACATAGAAAGTTGAGTGACCAAGGATCGAACTTTGGTCATGAACGTCCTGCTTAACAATTTTGACATTTTTTGTCACTGAGCTAGGACTTCTGGACCATTAACCACTTAATTGGTTCAATGTCTTGTTAAGTTTAATTGGAACTTTACTTCAACCAGTTAATTAATTGACTTGAGTTATGTCAGTAATACATGAGGGCAATATTAAACACAGCTGGTTATGAAGAAGAGATTAATCGTCCCCAAAATTATTTTGTCGAAAAAAATACTTTTAGAAGTTTTCATCGTTGTTATATTCATAAAAAAAATCTAAAAAATATTTAGGCGAGAAATTATTTTGAGTAGCTTTTTAAATTTTTAAATTTTTTATATAACGTTTACTATGATAAACATACAAAAAAAAAAATCTATGTTCTTCTCAAAAATATTTTAATTTAATCTATAATTTATTGAATATTTATCATATTTTTTTTATAATTATAACAAATAAACCCTATAATATGACAAAAGTAAACACTATCCCACATTCTTTTTTCTTGGTTTTGGGACATGGGCTTTCAAGGCACTTTAGCAGGCCAAGGAATGGTACACACAATGCATTTTTGCAAAAAAAATATTTTTTAAATGTTAACTTCATGGTTTTTCCATAACTAAGCCCAATTAATATCATAACAACAAAATTTCTTTTCGCGCCTCCAACATTCTTGCGCTCCTCCCGTGTTTCCATTTTTACCCCCTCTCTATGTATGCAGCGCGTGTGACAATTATCAAAAATTGGTAAAAAAAAAACAATTCAGTGATTGCAGAGCAAACAATGTTCACGTTTCAAACAGTGCGAACATGTCAACAGTTAAAAAATGCAGTCAAAACTGAATTACACGTGGCCAATTGTGATTGGCCATATATGACAGGTCGTGCCTATGCACCAACCTTTTCATTATTCAATTATGTCAAGAGAATATTGACGTGAAAATTGTTTGGGCCTGATTGTGGATAATGTTGGATCACCATTGCCACGACCAATTGCAAGAGACTTTAAGAGCTTATTCATCCTCTTTATCTTTTTGTGCCTTCATCCTTTGTTCATGAATAAGAAGACTAATCTGAAGCTCATCAATGGTGAGAGTAGTAACATCTTTGAATTCTTCAATGGAACAAACCACATAATTGATCCAATCTTCTCAACAATGGGAAGTTGATCCAATCTTTCACCTTGTGAAGTCACCATGTTAGCAATTGCAAGCGTTCTTGCAAAGAAGATATCAACAATCTCTAATTCTTGCATACAAATAACCTCAAATTCACGTCGTAAAGCTTGAAGTTGTCTACATTTAACCTTAATTTATAGATTCTTTGGAATTTATGTTTCATGGAGTCCCAAATATCTTTGACAGTATCGCGTGTAAGGATCATTTCCATTATCGAACGAGCAATGGAATGGAACAAATAGTTCTTGACCTTGAGATCTTTGACCTTGCTCTCTATAGCAGCTTGGCGTTGCTCAGCAGTTGCATTTGCAGGAGCAATGGTGATTTCATGCTCAATCAAGCTCCAATATTCTTTTGAATGAAGTAAATTTTCCATGAGCACCTCCCCATGATCGTAATAACCATCAAATTTAGGAATTGATGGTTGAAGAAGGCGGTTGGATTCCGCCATTATTGCAGACAATGCAGAGAAGAAGAAAGAAGAGAGATATGCGAGGAAGAAGATGAATAACGGTTGCAACCGTTTTTGGCGCGAAAAAAAAACTTAAACTGTGTTTAAAGGTTACTAATCTCGGTGAGGAGCCTGATACCGCTTGTTAGGATCACAACAAATCATTGTTTATTCCATTACTAACCAAAATCATTGTTTATAGGCTAGTACAACACACACCAGCTATGCCACTTTGGTAGCGAGCACATTCTGACTAGGCCAATGGGCATGCATATTGGGCATATACACAAAAAGGGCATGTGCGCGCTTGTGCCAAAACACAACTAACCAAAATCTTACACATACATAATAATGAGATTAAGTTTACTGTATACTTTAATTTGATATCATTATATCACATTGAATTTATATACTTCATTTAATCAAAACAACTTCCAAGCCTTCAAGCTACTTGCTGCATTATTATTCTTTCATACAAAGCATAGCAAGAAGTAAATCCAAAGAATTGTGATTTAAACCTTCCACCCCAAATGAAGTAGCTTCTTATCCACACTTCCATTCTTTCCCTTCATCATTATTCCATCCTTATGCTTTGATCCAACATATGATCCTCTCACACAAACAGGGCTTGAACTTGTTCTCAAACTCTTCTCCCAATCAATATTCTTCACTTCTTTCAAACATATTTTCGATCTAAAATTCGGTCGAAAAGAACAACCCCTTTCATTTGTTTCTTTGTTAACCTCCTTGATTTCAATTTTATTTCCTCCTTCAATTTTCATTCTTATAATCACCTCAGAAAATGCTCTAATTCGATTTAATCGACGAGCAAGATTGTATATACCTTCCTTAATCTCTTCTTCCAAATCTCTTTCAATCTTCATCGCAAGCTCATTTCTTATCTTCAACTCCTCTGCTGAAATAGGAACCTCAAGAACATATTTTTGTGTCTCATCTACACAAAAAGAAAAGAGCAATTATGTAAACAAAACATTGAGGAATGAAAACATTGATTAATACAACGTAGAGAGACCAATAGCTGAACCTAGCTAGAATTTGATTTCAACTTTAGTGTACATACCATGATGATCCATGTTATTGTTAATTAATGTATAGTTTTTTTTTGAAGCGGAATTAATATATAGTTATATATTTGGTACAATTAATATCGAATGTATATGCATAATTTATATACTAGCAATATGATTAGGATTTGTACATATTAGGACAGATTGAAATGGGATGTAATGAAAAGGACCCAACATAGGGTGGTTTAGAGAAAATGTTACAGATATCAGATTTTGTATTAATTTTTACAAAATAATAAAAAATTTCAAATCAAATAAAGTTATCACACAAATTTTTTAAGATTTTAAAACGACTATAGTTCTGTTTGTCAAAAAAAAAAAACGACTACAGTTCTAGTAAATAAAAGAAAATAAAAAGTAAAAAATAATTGAAATGTTGAAATTAAAAAAATAATAAGTTCTTTGAAATAATATTTGTCCACATATCTAAATAAATTGGTACTTTTAAAACAAAATTTAATGTAATTAAATAAAATTAATACTCCCTCCGATCTTATTTATAAGTGTTGTTCCCTATATTGTCATACATTTTGATCAAACAACATGTTGAGCAAGATGTCTTGACATCTTGCCAACAGAGGACTGTGACATGTTGCTTCAGCAGAAACATACCAGATCAGAAATTCAAATCACTTGAATTTGCCGTCACAGATCCTCAGGTTTCAGTTTGTTAATTACTTAGAGATGAAGTAATAAAACCCCAACGTCACAGTTGAAGTATATCTCTTTAGTAAGTTTGTTATGGCACATTTTTATTTTTTAAAGATTTAAAATATACATCCAAACAAATATTGTTAGTTACAAGATCAACCAAACAAATAACAAATCAGAAAGTTATTTGTTTGCGCGCGCCAAGAAGTATTTTTGGAAGAGCTTGAAGAAGTTAACAAAAACAAATATTTTATCTTGTAAAAGATAAAAGATTTATTCTCAACAAACGTCAACAAACTTTCCTATTCTTTAGCTAAACTCTTTCTGAGTTTGAAAGCTATAAATAGAGACTCAAGCATTGAAGCAAAGTGCGACTCAAGATTATAGTTTAAGCCCCAAGTTTTATTGAGTCCTTTTTCATTGTTTATTGTTGTTGTCGTTGTCGTTGTGGTTTATGTGCTGTTTCTGCACGAGTTCAACGAGCTTAAAGTCGTTCCTCCAATTGGGTTAATTGGTTGAGGGAGAGTCACATATTTAGGGGGAGTCCTAAATAATTTCATTCGGGTAGTTTAGTGAGAGGAATTGAATAGGAGCTATTCAACTAAGACCTAGAGACTAGGAACTACGGTATAGTGAAGGTTACTCTCCTGGATTGGTATCCCCCAGATTAGGTGTTTTGACACTGAATTGGGTAAACAATTATTTGTGTTCGTTTATTGCTTTCTGCACTTTATTATTCATATATTGTCACAATCATAACGTTGAGCAGGTTGTCGAAGCACTCTGCTTAACAACTTGCCTACAGAGGACCTAGAATTTCAATAAGTAAAAGTTACTTCCTCGAGACTTATTTATAAGTACTAGTCACTTTTTAAGAATTATATAAAAAAATCATTTTTTATGTTTATTGAACAAGTGATATATTTGACCTATATTTTGGTTAAATACATTACTTGTTTAATAAATTTAAGGCTTAATTGCATTTTTAGTCCATCTATTTTATATGTTTTGCAGTTTTAGTCCCCCCATTTTAAAATTAAACATTCTAGCCACCCTACTTTGATATTTTTTTTGTAATTTTAGTCCTCATATTTCAAAACCAAACATTATAGCCCTCTATTTTGATTTTATTTTTGCACTTTTGGTCGCTCATTCCACAGTTATAAAATTAATAAAGAATATATATATATATATATATATATATATATATATATATATATATATAAAACCAGCAAATTAAGAACAGCAAGAGCAAGAAGAATAGGAAAGGAGTTTTGATGATGATGATGAAGAAGAATGGTAAAAAAAGAAAAACTGAGACAAGAAAAAAAAATTGGATCGATGTTTTTCTTTTAACAAAATAAATTGGGGACTAAAATTGCAACAAAAATTAAAATAAAATGGCTATAATATTTAATTTTAAAATGGAAGACCAAAACTGTAAAACATGTAAAATAAAGAAAGACTAATAATGTGCAATTAAGTCTAAATCTAAAAAGTAGTCATTTTTAGTTATAAATCAAGGAAAAACTAAATCATCGAAAGAACCAATAAATAAATGAAGAAAAGTTAGAGTTGGTAAGTGTATTGGATTATTAAGGTTAACAATTGGTCCATTGGCATCAATGCATCATGGTTGGACTCTTTCCCATCAACCATCTTTCGGTTAACCTTTCATATTTGTGAGTAAACGTTAACAAGAGGATCACGCAAGTGGATTTGTATGCATATATGAACAACTGGTCCATAGGCTTTTACAATAATATTATGAACAAATATAGCAAGTGTACTCCTTCCGTCTCAAAATGTAAGAGAAAAAAACTCAATTTTTTTGTCCCAAAATGTAAGAGTAAAAGTTCAAATATTTATCTTTTCAAGAAAAATTTACTCTCTCTCATATTTTTCTATAACCAACAACCAATAAAAATTGTTTTTACATCTTTCCATATAATTTTTTTTTTCAAAAAAACATACTCTCAATCATTATATTTTACTTTTTCTTAATAAGTGTGATTTTTGTTTTTTCTCTTACATTTCGAGACGGAGGGAGTAGTGCCGAAAAGAAAAACCATTTTAGCATTCAACACTAAAAATTTTGTGTGGGAGAATGAAAAGTCTCAAGAATTTGTATGAGATTATAATATCTTATAGTATTTCAAATTAAAAAATCTCGTAAAATTTATTAATTTCTCAAACGAGTCTATCAAAATTCACATATTTTTAATATTAAGAAATATTTTATAAGTCGTTGTAATATAAGTAATTTTAGATAAATGACAATGATTTTTCTTTTTGAAGCGAACAAATTTTGTTCGCCTAAAAAATAATTTTGACAGTTTTATTGAATATTACAAAATTTATTTGATCAACGCAAGACTGTCAAAACAATTTTAAAATATTTTAAAGTCTCAAATCAATATACGTCTAACCCCAACTCACCTATATTTCATGAGTGTCCCGGCAAGCAAATATACATATTCTAATATATAACATCAAAATACAATTTTAAATTAATATCATTATCATCTGTTTTAGCTACTTAAAAAGAATTGTCCTTCTAATGCTCTTAGTTAATTCATCATGTCTTTTCATTTTCTTACGCTTCTCATATTTACAAGACATAGATGAATAATGAAAGAGATAAAAAATTGAAATTTCTTAATTGTTTTTGATCAATTCTGCTAACTTTAAATTTGAATCGGTGAATAAAATTAAGAGATAATTAATAAATTAAATAATTTTATTGTATATTTTGTGACCTCATTTACCAATACTACCACCATCAAATAATTTGTTTTTTGAGGTCCTTGTTATCTGAGTCTTTGTTAGACCTCCTTATCCTTGTTAAGTCTTGTTAGCAATTGTGGAAGGAATATGATTTGCATATTCCTCGTAAGATGTAGATCTTAGTTCGATGGATTCCACCGCGGATGAGGTGCATAAAGTTAAATACGGATGGAGCTAGTAAGAGTGACGTTTCTTCAAATTGTGGAGGCTTGATAAGAGGTTAGGATGGAGAGTGGCTCTTTTGACATGTCAAGAAAAAATTACTAATTGTTCTGGACTGGACCTAGCTGTTGTTAGACCCATGCTCATCTGCATCGAGCAGACATAATATATATGTGTCAAGCAGACTTAATAACATCGCTTCGCTTTACTACATACTTAGTAGAATCTGGACTGGGTCTAACACAAAGCAGACCCATTTTACCTGGTGTCGAGTAGGCCCAACTTTGTGTGGCCCAATGCCATGTCATCGCCGTGTTGTCTTAGAGGAGGAAATTCTGTAACGGCCGACCACAGAATGATTAACATTTACTGCTCATTATGGCTCTTCAGCCAAGTTCTGACAGTCAGTAATAGGAGAGGCGAATTCTCCCCCGGAGGAACAGGTATCTATTCTTCTAACTTGTACTTTCAGAGATCCCCCTCCGCTTCAACAAGCTTGCACGGTGGTACTTTCGACTGGTCGACACTTCTAGTTGGACAAGATCAGTAATTGTAATGCTTACATTGCTGAATTGTGGGGTGTTCTTGAAGGATTGAATTTTGTTAAGGATGGAGGTTTTTATGTTGAGCAGGAAGTTGATATGAAGTTATAGTACTGTGCAGTATCCAAAGTAAAGGTTTGTGAATGTTATGAATGAATATGAATATGAATATTGGTTTAAAGAATAAGATAATTCCTCTAATTAGAGTAGTAGATCAACCTTAAACATGTTTATCGAGAGACAAACTACTACGTCGGCATTCTAGCTAATATGAGATTAACTATGGAATATGGATAGTTCTTTGATTTATGATGTGCGTTATGAACATGCCAAAGTGTATTTCTATGCTGATTTGATTAGAGTTTCGACTCTATCAAATTACATCGTTTTTTGTTTTTTGTTTTTATGAGTTTAGGCCCTCTTGACTCTTGTATTTCAAAAAAGATAAACATATAAGTCTTCAATCCACTCACAATCGGAGCATCATTAACTATCAAGAAATTCATCCCAAAATAATATTATATACTTCTCATTCTTTCATACAATGCAAATCAAGGAAACAAAAATCCAAAACAACAAAAAGTAAAGGGTAGATTAATACCTACGTAAAATATACAAATTTTACAATACTTTGTAAAAGGAAAATTTGAAAATCTCATGTGATATTTTATTTTTTGTAATACTCTTTAGATTCGGTCAATTATAATATAACCGCCGTAAAATATAATTTTAGCAAGTGTTTTGCGTCGGTTATATTATGACTGACTGAGTCCATAGAGGTATTGCAACAAATCAAACATTACAAGGGGAATTTTCAATTTTTTTTACAAAAGATATTATGAAACTTGCATATTTTACAGGAGAATTTACCCATTAAGTCAAAAGTAAAAAAACACAACAAAGAAATTGAGCTTTATCCTCACTTCCAATTTTTTCCCTTCATCATCATTACCCTATCTTTGTGCTTTGATCTAACATATGATCCTTTTACACAAACAGGGCTTGAACCTGTTCTCAAGCTCTTCTCCCATTCAATCATCTTCACTTCTTTCAAACTTTTTTTGGGTCCCTTAATTTCATTTGCTTCTTTGTTAACCTCCTTGATTTCAATTTTAGCTCCTCCTTCAACTCTCATTCTTATAATCACCTCAGAAAGTGCTCTAATTTTGTTATGTACCTTATCACGATCATTTTCTTTTGCGTCTCTCTCGTTCCTCCGCTGAAAAATTTGGTGCAATCTTCGAGCAAGATTGTATATACCTTCCTTAATCTCCTCTTCCAAATCTCTTTCAATCTTCATTGCAAGTTCACTTCGTATCTTCAACTCCTCTGCTGAAATAGGAACCTTAAGAACATTTTTATGTGACATATCTACAAAAGTAAAAAAAAAAAAAAACAGCAAAACTTTTAGGATTGAAAACAAAGAATTTAATTGATTACTATATAGATATAGATATATAAATTATGAACCTAGCTAGAATTTCACCTTTGGTGTACAATATTCCATGATGATCCATGTTTTTATCAATGTATAACTATAATCTATAGTTATATTATTTGGTAAAGTATAGAATATGCATAATTTTTATATACTAGCAATGTGATTAGGACATGTTTAAATGGGTCCTGTGATACTATGTAAGGAATAGGACACAACATAATGTGTTTAGAGAAAATGTGACAATAAGAGATGTTTCAGTTTGTTACTACAAATTTAGACACCAAATAAACTCTTAGTGGTTTAGCATTGATTTCACTTTGCATGAATGATAACGAGGAGACACAATTAGTTTTGCAAAATTAATTGAAAATTCTGCTTTACGTGGAAGAAATAAGGCTGGTTGGGTTCCCCTTAAAGCACAATCAAACAAAATAGGGAAGAATCTGCACATGTTTGATGTATCTCTATTAGATGTGTACAATTTTCTTTCATTTATTAACTACTCTCTTCGTCCCAAAATTATTGTTCATGTTGACTTTTGAAATTTATTTTGGCCACATTTTTCTATTAATGTATAAAGACAATATAATTGGATTATGATGTATAATTCAAGCTGTTGCTCGTTTTTTTTTATTTTTTCTAGTTTATCTTATTTGTTTTAATTTAAGATTGTTAGTTACCTAGATTTTAGGAAGTAGATAGAATTAATTAGTTACCTAGATTGTAGGAAGTTGTAACATTCACTTTACCTATAAATAGGTGTTATGTGATCATTGTAAATACAATCACTTTTCAATATTCTTTTTCAATAATAAGTTCATTCAATATTTTTCTTCTAGTTCATTCTCTTCTTATTCTTTGTTTGTTGTTCTTTGTTGAGGAGTTTTTCCCCAACAAAGTGGTATCAGAGCTTATACGATCCAAGGGATCAATTCTTGATCTTTCTTGAATCCAAGAAAGACTCTCTGTGGTTGCTGTGAATCAATCATGGCTGGTACTAACAATTTCCATGCGAATTTGCCCGTTCTTGAAGGATCTAAGAACTGGGACATATGGGTAAAGCAAATGAAGGTTGTATTCAATGTTCATGAGGTGTATGATCAAGTTACAACTCTGGTTGCTCCATTACTAGCAAATCCGAATGAAGAACAAAGAACAACGTTCAGACTTGCAAAGAAGAACGACACCAAAGGCCTATACCTCATTCATCAGTGTGTGAATCCAATAGTGCTAGAGAAAATTGCAGATGAAGAAACTGCAAAAGGAGAATGGGATACACTACAGAAGATTTATGGTGGTGATGCAAAGGCCAAGAAGATGAAGTTGCAAAGGTTGAAGAGACAGTATGAACTCCTTCAGATGAAGGACGATGAGAAGATTACAGACTACTTCACAAGATTAGTGACACTCACTAATCAAATGAAGAGTTGTGGGGGGAACAATTGATGAACAAGAACAGGTTGAAAAAGTACTCAGAACTTTAACCACAAGTTTCAAACACATTGTGGTGACCATTGAAGAAACTAAAGATCTGAGTGAAATCAGAATTGAAGATCTGCAGAGCACTCTTGAAGCTCATGAACTTAAGCACTTAAAAGAAGATCATGTCGAAGAAGATGAGCAAGCTCTCTTTGCAAAATTCAAGAAGTGGCAGAAAAAGAAAGATTTCAAGAAAATCAGTGAGAAAAGTGAAGACGAGCCTGAATCCTCAAATGGAGGAGGAGGGAAAAAAGAAGATCAATGGAAAGAAGAAGTCCATTGATAAGAGCAAGATCAAATGTTACAATTGTAACAAATATGATCATTATGCAAATGAATGCAAGAATCCAAAGAAGAAGAAGGACCACTTTATTGAAGAAGCAAATGTTGCAGAAGATTACTCAAGCACATATGAAGATGTGAGTTTCATGGTTACCATAACTGAAGAAAGTAATGATTCCATGGAAACAAAAGCAGCATGACTGATTTTGATAGTTGTATCAATACCAAGATCAAATTGGCTGATAGCAACTCCATCAAAGCAGAAGGTATGCGAAATGTTGTTATTTAGAGAAATAATGGCAAGAAGACGGTAATTGAGAAAGTCCTATATGTGCCTGGCATGAAGTGTAACTTGATGAGTGTAGGTCAGTTACTAAAAAAGGGATTCAAAGTCGTGCTAGAAGATGAAACCCTGAGGCTCTATGATTCAAAGAAGAATCTGATCCTCAAGTCAGCATAAAGCAAAACTAGGATCTTCAAGACTCAATTCAAAGCCATTGAAGCAGAATGTCTCTCTGCAACTATAGAAAGCAAGGATAGTGAGTTATGGCACAAAAGGTATGGCCATTTGAATTTCAAAAGTTTGTCTCAGCTTAATTCAAAGAATATGGTTATTGGATTGCCTAGAGTCATAACTCCAGTAGATGCTTGTACTACTTGTTTGTTGGGAAAACATCCAAGAGCTTCTTTCAAAAATAGTTTACCTATGAGGTCTAAGAAACTGTTGAATGTGGTTCATTGATTCATTCAGATATTTGTGGACCAATTGATGTGTTATCAATTGGTGGAAACAAATACTTCATCACTTTTGTTGATAAATTCTCAAGAATGATATCGTTATCATATTAAGGCAAAGAGTGAAGCTTTTGAAGTGTTCAAAAGATTCAAAGTCTTAGTTGAGAAGCAAAGTGGCAAGTCACTAAAGGTGTTGAGAACAGATGGTGGAGGTGAGTATACATCAAAAGAGTTTGAGAATTATTGCAAGAATGAAGGCATAATTCATGAAGTTACTGCACCATACACTCCTCAACATAATGGCATTGCTGAAAGAAGAAACAAAAGCATTCTAGACATGGCTAGAAGCATGGTGAAGCAAAAACATTTACCTCGCAAGTTCTGGGGTGAAGCTGTGTCTACAGCTGTATACATCCTGAATATATGTCCAACCAAGAAGATAAATGATAAAGTTCATGATGAGGTATGGACAGGAAACAAGCCAAGTGTGGCTCATCTGAAAGTGTTTGGCTCATTATGTTATAAACACATTCCTGATGTTAGAAGGAAGAAGCTAGATGACAAGAGTGAGCCTATGATATTTGTTGGTTATCATAGAACTGTTGCTTATAGACTCTATAATCCTACTTCAGATAAAGTAGAGATTAGTAGAGATATCAAGTTCCAAGAGAATGAAAACTGGGACTGGAAGCAAAAATCCATATCTAAAAACACTTGTGAAATTGATTTAGATGATGGATTGGATAACAATGTGACTGTGACATTTGTTAATCTAGTTCAAGGCACTAATAATCAAGCAAATGATGAAAGTTCAGATGAAGAGCCACAACCACATCTGAGACCTAGATCTTAGCGAACAATACAAATGCCAAGAAGATTGGAAGAATGTGAGATAATCTCAAACAATGCAATGAATAACGAAGGTGATGTTGTTCACTATGCTATGCTTGCAGACACTGAACCTTTAGATGTTGGCAATGCACTAAAGAGCAAAGTGTGGATGGATGCAATGATTGATGAGGGTGAAATAATTCAACCAGCTATGTTAGATGAACCTGAGCTAGTAAGCTTAGAAAAACTATGAAGGAAAAGCATTTGAAAAGTGCTATGAAAGAGGAATTGCAATCAATTGAGAAGAATGACATCTGGAAACTGATTGACTTGCCAATCAAAGAAAAGAAAATAGATGTCAAGTTTGATTTTATGAATGAATCTCTAGAAGAGTTGATGGTTGTGTCACAACCACCTGTTTTTGAAATTATAAGTAAAGAAGGAAAAGTTGATGCAACAATGTTGAGACAAATGGTCGGGACATTGTGCAACAGCAAGCTAGATATTTGCTATGCAATGAGATTTATTAGCAAATATAAGAATGATCCTAGAAAGTCTCACGTGAATGCTGCTAAGAAGATACTCAGGTATGACAAAGGCTCTATGAAGTTAGCCTTATTGCTTCCTACTAGTATGAGGTATGAGTATGCAGAATTATTGAGGTTTTCTTATTCTGATTGGGGTGGAACCAAGGCTGATAGAAGAAGCACTTATGGTTGTATGAAGAAATACAATGATGGTTCAATTGCTTGGTGCTCCAACAATCAGCAAGTTGATATCATGACTAAAGTTGTGAAGATGGCTCAGTTTCTCAAGCTTAGAAAGGAGCTTGGAGTTGTTAGTTTTAACAGCTTGAATTAAGGAGGAGTATTGGATTATGATGTATAATTCAAGCTGTTGCGCGTTTTTGATTTTTTCTAGTTTATCTTATTTGTTTTAATTTAAGATTGTTAGTTACCTAGATTTTAGGAAGTAGATAGAATTAATTAGTTACCTAGATTGTAGGAAGTTTGTAACATTCACTTTACCTATAAATAGGCGTTATGTGATCATTGTAAATACAATCACTTTTTAATATTATTTTTCAATAATAAGTTCATTCAATATTTTTCTTCTAGTTCATTCTCTTCTTATTCTTTGTTTGTTGTTCTTTGTTGATGAGTTTTTCCCCAACAAATATTAGCAAATAAGATATTGTTTGATTTGTCTCAATGAATATTTTGACAATATTAAATTTTTATAATTTTTCATGAAAGAAAATTAAAGATATTAATGATTCAAATTATGCATTGATATGCGTAAGGACAATAGTTTTGAGACGGAGATAGTACTACGTAAGATACCTGTGCACCGCACGGGTCGCACTTTCTGCGCCATTCATTTTGTTGGGTGTCTTTAATCGTGATAGTTATAGTTATAAATATTTTTATTTACAAATAACTAAAAATAGTTAAAATATTTTAATCAATATAACGACTAAGCCCAACACTAAGTTCAAGAAACTAAATTCCAAATTAACTAAAAACTAATTAATAGATCTAATAAAACAAGTAACAAAACTACAAAATCCACCACCACCGACAACAATAAACAAACAAAACCTTAAACTAATGAAACAAATAAAAAAACCAATGAAATCACACAAATTTTGGATTATAGATCCCGAACTTTTGCCTACACCCTCAACTTCGGGTTCTAAATCCCGAAGATTACTTCGAGTTCTACGACCCAAACTTTCTTAAATACTTTTAATTCATATATATAAGAGTAAAAACGATAGTTAAGAGGAAAAGAGAATGTAGGGGAGTGATGAGAAATTTTTCATATCGGCCTGCATATACAGCCGTTGGTGACTGGACTATGCTAAATAATTCTCAGCCAAATAACAAGTGGGTCAGTCCGATTTGGTCCACTCATATAAAAATTCTCTTTAGGCCCTCCATATATTTATCAGATATCTCAAATTTAGACTATGTTTAGATTAATGGAGAGTGTTCGAATGGAATGAAATTGAGTGAAATTATTTGGTTTTGCCAAAAAGTGATGGAATGGAATGGAGTGTGAATAATTAACAATTATATAGCGCGTCTCAGTGGTTGTAGAGTTTTCTCTTTGAAAAAAGGTTGTGTGTTCCACTCTCTTTGTAGAGTTTTTCAATATCCTTCATGCAATTCTTTTTTTTTTAAAAAAAATTAATAACATTTAAGTAAAAAAATAAAACTAACACGAGCCTCCCATAAAAAAAAAAACTAGCTCTGCCATTGATCGTCAGTTATGGACTTGGGAGGAGGCACTGTTGGGAAAATGTAGGAACATTCTTTTTAATTTTACTTTGGAGCATATTCATCCAAATGGGTGGATTTGGAAGCATGACCTAGGTGGCGGGTATTATGTGAGGAAGACATATCTCTTGCTTACTAGTCAAAATGCTCTTGTTGTGGGAGCAGATTCAGACTTTGGCACAAACAGGTCCTTCTAAAGCCTTCGGTTTTGGCATGATGACTCCTTCGTAACAGGTTACCGATAAAAGATAGTTTGGAAAAGCGGCATATCATTTCTCAAGACTCTCAACTATGCGAAACAAGTTGTGGTTGTTTAGAAACAGAAAGAAAAAAAAAACTCGTCACTTGTTTCTTTCCTGCCCCAATTATGCTCAATTGTGGTGTCTTCACTACTAGAAAAAGTCTAAATACCGACAGAATTTAGTGACAGAATTTATTTCATCTCTATTAGAGACGGAATTAGAGACAGAAAAAAGTGTTTAGAGACAAAAACTAAAATTTATGCATTAGTGACGGATTTTAGAGACAAAAAAATCTGTCTCAAAAATATTTCGTCTCTAAATCTGTCTCTAGTTACTTAGTTTTTTAATTTATAAATAAAAAAGTAATTAGAGACAGATGTTAGAGACGAATTTTTATTGTGTCTAATACTTTTCGTCTCTATATCCGTCTCTAATTAGTCAACTTGTCATTATAGTAGTCAAACATCTATAAGAGACGAAATTTATTCGTCTCTGAAATAATCTGTCTCTGAAATCCATCTATAAACGAAATAACATTGAAGATTCATCCTGCCAAAAAATTTCCCTCCAAAATTTTTATTGTCCGCAAAAAAAATTTAGGTTAAATATATATTTGGTCCCTATAAATATGGACCTTCTAAGTTTAGTCCTTAAGCTTACTTATTTTTTATTATATTTTAAGTCCCTATAATTTGTTTCTTCCATATTTTAAGTCCCTACTAAATAATTATAATTAAACTCTTAAATTTTTGAATGATTTTTTATGGGCATGTTTAAAATAACATATAAACTTTATTTATTAAAATTTAGAACTTTTTAACACGATATGAATTAATTAAGTATGAATTTTTCAAATAGAAAAAGTTTGAGATAAAAGTAACGAAAATCATGACATAAAAATCAAATTTTGAGCACTTTTTTTTGGAGGAAATGTTTACGATGATCTAAACATACATATGAAAAAATCATTCAAAAATACATGTTAATTTACCAATAGAGACCAAAATTGAGAGCATAATAATTTTTGAAGAACTATAAATTTAATTAACGACTAAACATAGAAAGTCACCATTTTGTAGAGATTAAAATTTATTTAACCCAAAATTTTAAACATAACGATATATTTAATTTTTTATAATAATTTTTTTTAATATTTCAAAACATATTTTCCTTGAGTCACAACTATGACTTTCTCTTATGCGATGAATGAAATATAAATCCGATAAAAATATAGTTTATAGTTAAAACTTATTAATCATTAGTTGAACAATTTAATTTTTAATTTGATATTATCATTAAATTAAAATAGATTAAAAATTAAAATTATAAAACTAATGACATTTTAAGGTTTTATTATTGACATGTCATAAAAATAATATACTTAGAGTATGTGACATTATAAAAAAAAATTGAAAACATAAAAGAGGACAAAGTTCAAAGAATTTTTTTGATGACTAAAAATAAAATTTGATATATTCAAGGGAAAAATATGATTTTTTTTACGCAAGTGAACATAGTTTTGTTCATGAAAAATGGATGATACGCCCTCATTTTTTCAATAAGTGTTGTTTTTTTATCATACTTTGTTCGTATATTTTGATTAAAGATATTCGTTGGCGTACATGTCTGGTCAATTGTGACAGTTATTTAGGAACAGACTGAGTAATTAATTTGTGTCAATTAAGATAAAAAAAATTCACCCAAAATAAAAAAAAAAAGATTTTTTTTATTAGAAAAAAAAACAATATTCACCAAAATTATAATGCATCATAGGAGATAATCTAACTACTTTTCAAAAAACTTAACATATTAAATTTTTCTAAATATGATAAATAATTAATGGAAAATAGGTGTTAGTCTTTTGACTGTCAATTTTTGTTTTTGTAAAAATAACATGTTAAACATGATGTCTTACAAACCTAATCTCTACATTAAGAGCACTTTGTATATGTCTTTTTATGTGCGCGTATTAGAAATTTGTTACGAAATTAAAAGATTCATTTACTTGATTCATGAAGAAGTTATTTATTCAAACTTTATTTGTTTGAATTGGATTGAGTTTATTTTTGGAGAATTTTTTTTATTTGTTTGGAAGAAAACAATATATTTTTGTTGGAACAAGATTTGTTGGAAACAAATATTTGTTCATATCTTTAGAGAAGATTATTTTTATTCATTAGAAGTTAACAAATATATTTTTGTTGAATATTTTTGTTTGAAGATATATATTTAAAATTAAATATTTTAAACAAGTAATTTTTTGAAAATTGGTATTTTTTTTTTGGTTCAAATATAAGCTAATGTGATTTCACCAAACATGATCGTAAACAAAACCAAAATAGGTTTTGGAAGGCATATCTATGATTCAAACATAAACATGAATGGTTAAACTAAAACTAGTTAAAACATAAGCTAAGATTATCCCCATAAGGTATTTCAAAACATATGGAATTTCTTCATAAAAAATCCCACGCAAATCCATTAAAAAATTAAATTAAATTGGTTTTTATTTTACTTTAAGTATTCCAAATAAATATTTTATTTTGAAGATAATGAAAAATTTGGTGCTAACAAACTTTATCAAATTGAAGCTAATTCTTTATGGAAGACTTGAATATTATCTGATAGTCTATTTTACTATAAATAGAACTCAAGTCCAACAACAATACTCACTCAAAAATATTGTGAAAGTCTAAGAGTTGATAGAGTTTTTATGAGTTTTGTTTTTTTTGTTCATTGTTCATTGTATGTTTTTTCTAGCGTGTAATTTTGATAGAACTTTAATTGTATGTTTTTTTGAAAGGTTTGTGTCTAATATTAATCAAAACTCTCCGGTTCAACTTGAAAGAGAATGTTACAATGAAAATGACGAGAAAGGTGATGAAATTTATCTTTAGTTACTTTCTTTTATGTATTATTGTATAATTATTTAAATTTATTTGTGTGTTAAACAACTTTAAGTTTTTTTTAACAGCTAAACTGTATTAAAGATAATTGGAGTGTACAAGAAATACAAACCAAATCAAGATCAAAAGAAGGGTACAACGTAAAACGCAAGATGCACATACAAAACAAATAAACTCAAAACTATACAAGGCACCAACGCAGCAGGACAAAAAACCTAGCAAACAACCCCTAACCGAACCCACAACAAAATGCGGCCATACGGAGTAAAGACCAACAACACATACATCAGCGCATAAACCAATCCTCCGGGTTCCACACACTCATTCATATAACAAGCAAGGAAACTACGCAAATTTTATGTTAATGTTTGATATTGATACTTTGTAAATATGAGATACATTTTATGTTAATGTTTCAAATTTAGTATTAATTGAAATTTGATTTTCTCATATTGTAAAATTATATGAATTACATTTAGTAAACAAAATTCAATATTTGAAAAACTATATAAGCATTTAATTGCTAAATAGACAAAAATAATGACTAACAAGAGATGGAAAACGTGTTTTGTGAGACGAAATGTTATGATTAGAGACAAAAGAAATTGAATTCAGAGGCGGATAATTCTATCTCCAGTAGAGACGGAATTTTAGAGACAGAATTATTTGTATTCAGAGACGGATAATTCTGTCTCCAGCAGAGATGATTTTTTTTGCTTAGAGACGAAATTTTAGAGACAAAATTATGTCAATTCAGAGACGGATAATTCGGTCTCCAGCAGAGACGAATTTGTTTGCTTAGAAACGGAATTTTAGAGACAGAATTATTTGAATTCAGAGACGGATAATTCTGTCTCTAATAGAGACGGATTTATTGTGTTTTGAATTCAACATTTAGAGACAGATATATAAAATCCGTCTCTGATTTAGAGATGGATAAATTCTGTCTCCAATCAGAGACGGAATATAAAATTCGTCTCTAATGGCTTAGAGACGAGGAAATTACCGACCACATCCAATCTGTCTCTAATTCTGTCTCTAACGTGCTTAGTGACGGAATATTTGCCTTTTAGAGACAAATTTTGGCTGTCGGTATTTAAGATTTTCCTAGTAGTGCTTGGTTAGGTCTTTAGCTGATCCGGACGGGTTACATGATCACTTTGTTTAGTTTAGTTTATTATATTGTTTAGAGATTATACTAATATTTTCATATAACTTCCATAAATTTTAATGAGTAGAGTATTTCTTTTATCTATAGGTTCGATCTCTTATTTTAGATCGAATTAAAAGTGGACTATTTTTTATATAGACTAATTAAAATTCAAATCTAATGTGTTTTAAATTATAAAAAAAGGACGGAACTAATTAGGTGCATTTTTTAGGTGTTTTTTTTTGTGTTTTTTGATACAACCAATTATAATTTCTTCAAATTCATAAATTTCTTAAAACTAAAACTTTGTTATAACCAAAAAAATCAAAACTGCATGAATAAGGAATTCAATCCACTTAAGAATTCATTCGCTCTACGCACATTTCCCTAGTTGATTATAAAATTAAGAGTCATTGTTGTTTAGATGTTTCTTTCTTTAGGCTTATGCCTCTCTTGTTTTCAAAAAAATTAAGAGTTTTTTTTTTGGAGTTTCTATGGTAGAATAGATAAATTGTACACTTGATTTTTAAAATAATAAAAACTAATTGTTTTTACAAATTAAAATTTTATTTATGGACTATTATATTTTAGAGAACATAATTTTATAAGAAAAATCACAATTTTATTTTTTATAAACATTATACTAATTGTTTTATATTTTTCAAAAAATAAATAAATATTCACTATTATGAATAATAAAAAATATCAAAATAAATAACAATTTTTTTTTTTACAATTTTAATGAATGACATTTAGTATTTTAGTTATTATAATATTTTAAAGATGGAAATTTTTTATTTTTTTAAAAAATACTAATTTTTCTACTATTTTAAAATATAGTGTATCGATACAATAAAAAATTTCTATTGTACCATAAAATTGCCTTTGGTTTTATATAATTATTGTCAATAAAATATTCAAGAGAAATCACACTCACCTCCCGTGAAGTCTATTAAAATGTCATTGAACCCCTTCCAATTTTAAAACATGAACCAATCTTCTCTAAGTTTGTATGAAATAGACAAATACCTCTCTCCTCACTAACACTGATTTGTTTCACTATTAACTTATTTTTCATATAAATTTTCCACCTCCCTTGCCTACCAACAACTTAAAGAAGAAATAGATCTTCTATTGCTCTTTTTGTTCAATCATGCTTCCTACTGTTCATCCTACGATTGATAGTAAAGATAATAGTGTTAGAGAGAGAGAGAGAGAGTGAATAGATGGTTGAGATGATGGCAGCACATACAACGAAAGAGGATCCAAAACCCTTAAAGACAACAAGAAACTAAATCAACCAATTGATAAAAAAAACACAGAAAAAGAAGTGGTACATCAAAGCACATCAGAAAGAAGGTAGCCAAAAATCAAAATATCCAATACTTCTAACGATATTTTCCACACATTACATCATATATACGCATATAATATCACATTTTAAAAACCAAAATATTTCTCAATCTCACATGGCAACAAAATCAACCAATTTTCAATTTAGAACTGATAAAGGCAAGAACGATATCGTTGCAAAAGTCGACGAGAACAGCAAAGTGAACGTCAATGAGAACAATTATGAGTGATCAAAAAGAAGACCAGAGATGGCTGCGACTAAATAAGGTGGGCGACAAATGATGGTGAAGACGAGCGAAGACCATCAAGTTTTTCATGGAAGAGAAATAACTTCTTTAAGAGTGTTTTGAGAGAAATAGACAAATAAAGTGTATTCTTTGATTGTTATAGTTTGGTTAAGGATGTTGTTGAGCGCTTTTTGTATTCTTTGACCGTTGTTTCTTTTCAATCCATTAGCCTTCCTGTGCTATGAATTTGCGATGTGTTAATTTATCATTATTTTAACTTTCAAAATGTGGACCAGAAGGTACTAATTGATTGAGAGAAAAGAAAACAAAAAACAAAACAAGTACTAGTAAGTTGCGAGTGAAATACCAAAATCCTCCCTGAAATTTTAAAATTTATCAAATACCCCCTTGAAATTTAGAAATAGGCAAATAACCCCCTGAAATTGTAAAATGTCAATCAAATTGCCCCTGCTCCGTTTATTCCGTTTATTTTGGTGACATGGTCGTTAACTGCATAAGTGACACCGTTCAACGTGACACCACATCGTATGAGAGAGTGGTAATTGACTAAAATTTATAATATCAGGAGGTTAATTGACCAGAATACCGTTAACTTTAACCCTCTAATTTTGCAAATTTTAGTCAATTACGCCCATGTGGATGTGTATCATGATCAATTCTTACTTCTTCATGTGATATGACGCCACATTAACAAGTATCATGTATGCAGTTAACGTCCATATCATCAAAATAGACGGATTAAACGGAGCAGGGAGCAATTTGATTGTGTTTTACAAATTCAGGGGGTTATTTGTCTATTTCCAAATTTCAAGGGGGTATTTGACAATTTTAGAAATTTCAAAGGGGATTTTGGTATTTCACTCAGTAAGTTGCAATTGAAAGCGTCTTGTAAAAATATTGAACGTTTAACGCAATATATATTATCTCCGTCTCAAAATATAAGAGAAAAATCTTTTTTTTTTCGAAAATATAAAAGAAAAAACAAAACATTTATGTTTTTCAAGTATTACAACAACCAATAAAAAAATATTTTTACATCTTCCTATACGACTTATTTGAAAAAAACAAATCATATTTTAAATTTTCATGTTTTAATTTTTTTAATAAAAATAATATTTTTATTTTTCCTTATATTTTAGGACGAAAGAATTATGTCTTACCTAAAAATCACAACATATATGCAGGCTTCATCCCATTAGTCATCCTCATTCACAAACTCGTTTCTCCTTTTTCATTTTTCTTTTCGAAATTATTACTACAATTACTACTTCATCCCAAAATATAGATTCAATTTGACCACTATATATATACTAATGTATAATTTTAGTCGCTAATATTTTTAATAATTATTAATAAAAATTTAATATTTTAAAAATATTTATCAAAATGAATATATCTATATATACTAAAAAAATACCGTCAAACAAAATAAATAAAAAATGTGCCAAAATAGTTCTATATATTTAAGTCACCACACCAACATCACCTACGTAACAAACCCGAAACATCCTTCCTAACTTCTTCAATTCAATTCAATTCAATCACAGTTTAGTTCTTCTTCATATTTAATGGATACATTCTCTCACGTGATCACCCCCAACATCAAAACCCTTCATTATCATCATCATCATGCTATAACCAATCCTCTTCGTCATTTTCGTTCAATCAAAGTCGTTAATAATAACAACATTCGTGTTTTTTCCGAACTTAAGAACCAAAACAACAACACGACTATTAACTCCATCAATTCTGATTACGAAATTGATTATAATGATCCTGATTGGAAAATTAAATTCAAAGAAAATTTCGAAGCCCGGTTTCGACTACCTCATGTTACTGACACTTTTCCTCATGCTCAATCTATGCCTTCCACCTTTTGTCTCAAAATGAGGTTCATAATTTCCTTATTTCTTTATTAATATAACATTTTAGTCGCCCTGGACGGAATACTGGTGGTGAAAACACGCAACATTAGTATTATTTTACGTTGATTGTTATGTAATTCATATGTATAATTAGTGTAAAAACTCTTTACGCTGTCAATCAATTGTAATTGTTTGTTAGAAATAATATAATATCATTGATGTGACATTTCCTAACAGCTTAAGTTTTTTGGATAATCGGTCATTTGATATTGTATCAGAGCCTGCCTCTATGACCCAATGGTCACAAGAGTTATTTTAGTTAACACGTTGACTTTAATTATTGTAACTACTTTCTGAGTGAGTTAAATGTAGTGTAAAACTTTTTGTTATATTTGTTGATGGTTGTATTGAAATTAAACTTGTTTGTTTTTGTGTGATAGGACTCCTATGAATAAGGACTTTCCGGGGAATTATCATTATGATGAGGATTGGCATGGATATATTGATGATAATGATAGAGTGCTTCTTAAGGTAGTTTGAATTTATTTATTTTTGGGTGTTTTTTGAAATTTGAATTGAAATTGATTATGAAGAGGTAGTTTGATAGTTGTTGTTAATGTGGACGTTGGATATTGTTTTTCCGAAGATTTTCAATCATATTAGTCCTCTTTCAGGACAATTATGTGCGGTGATTGTCTGTCTTCTATGACTTTGTGTTTGAGGATGGAATCCTTATCCTTTGTGAAGTGCTAGATTAGAATCGCGGTACCTCGTCCTTAAGTTGGAATGTGCTTCCTAATTCATTGGTTGAAGAATGATCTCTTTGTTATCATTTATTAATGTAACACGCTTGTTTAATCTTGGTTCTGCAATTAAGCCAGATATTTATCTTGCGAGAGAGAACATTTCTACATTTTTCTTTTATCCTTGCATTTGAATGTCTTTTGTAATTGTAATTGTAATTGAATTGAAATGCTTGACTTGGATTTTAACTTATGATCTTATTCAATTATGTTTGAAATACATGTTCTAGCATTGCTGAATGTTGATGTTTTTGTTTTGTTTTGATCTTTCAGACAATATACCATTCATCACCTACATCCGCTGGCGCTGAGTGCATTGATCCTTGTTGTAATTGGGTGGAACAATGGTAAAGTATTTTATTTTCTAATGTCAATCTGGAATATAATGACTTATTACGCATATGTTAGTTGAAGGGATGTTAATGTCGTTACATTGAATATAATGATTGCAATCACCTTGTTTTTCTAAGAGGGCAAGAATGTATGATTGAAAAAAGAACATGTTGCAGATAATTATGAACAATAGTTATTTATTTATATCTTTTACTTACAATATGTAGTTTCAATGTTTTTATTTGAAGTCTGCTTGATGCATATAATTTTGTTTCTAAGATTAGCGTATTGAGGTGTGCTAAAAGGTTCTGAAATCCTTGTAGGGTTCATCGAGCTGGACCTAGGAAAAATATATACTTCAAACCAGAAGAAGTAAAGGCAGCCATTGTTACTTGTGGAGGACTGTGTCCTGGTCTTAACGATGTCATTAGACAGGTTTGTTTGTGATCAAATTGTTTCTGCTACAGCTATGACAATTTCTTGAGAAAATATAAAGGGCCCGTTTGTTTCAGCGGTTAAAAAAACCCTTTTAAAAGATTTTAGCGTGCTTTTTAAGCTTTTGAAAAAAATTATATTTCTGATTAGATAATGAATGTGCTGCAGATTGTAATCACACTTGAAATATATGGTGTAACAAAGATTGCTGGGATTCCTTTTGGCTATCGCGGCTTTACTGACAAAGAGTTGACAGAAGTACATGTAATCTAATACTTCTCTTCTTGCTGACTTTGGTTTAAACAACAATCGATTCAACTCAAATTTGATATTTAGTCTATTGAACTTGAGCTCTTTCTAATACTATTCAGTATATTGGGAATTCATTTACAGCTGTCAAGGAAAGTAGTTCAAAACATTCATCTTTCAGGTGGTAGCCTATTAGGAGTTTCGCGCGGAGGACCTGGTGTTGATGAAATTGTTGACAGTTTGGAGGTTGTTGATCGATCTATTTTATTTTGATAAAAGTGATTATTCCATAGATAACTTATATGTGTCCGTGTATGTGTGCTCGTGTGTTCACACTATAGTGTTTTGATCGATAATTTTTTTTATATGCATATTATTGATTGAAGGAAAGAGGGATCAACATGCTCTTTGTGTTGGGTGGAAATGGTACACATGCTGGTGCAAATGCAATTCACAATGAGGTTTTTAATCTCTTAATCTTATATAAATTTATTGCATTCAATTGGATCATTTTATAATCAATGATTTCTTAAAGATACCACCTCTTGGGATCGAATTCATTGAAATTCACAGAGAAGTTCATATATAAATATGTCTTGAAAGTCAGATGACTTTAAGATTTTTTTTCCTTCAGTGCTGTAAAAGACGGCTTAAAGTGTCAGTAATTGGAGTGCCTAAAACTATAGACAATGACATTCTATTGATGGACAAAACTTTTGGCTTTGACACGGCGGTTGAAGAAGCACAAAGAGCTATAAATTCTGCATATATTGAGGTGAATTACTTGATAATGAATCAATTTGACAATATCAAATATTGTTATCTATTTGGTCAATATTGTCATATTTACATTTTTTTCATCATCTTATTAGGCACATAGTGCATATCACGGAATCGGGATTGTGAAATTAATGGGTCGTAGCAGTGGATTCATTGCAATGCAATCTTCTTTAGCCAGTGGACAGATCGACATATGTCTAATTCCTGAGGTATGCAACATAAATTTGATCATAGCTCTCTTGCTTTGTCATATAGATAAACTGATACAAGTTCTATCTGTGGTTCAAAGGTTCCTTTCAATTTACATGGACCTCATGGAATTTTGAGTCATCTCAAGTACCTAATAGAATCAAAGGGATCAGCTGTAGTTTGTGTTGCAGAAGGAGCAGGACAGGTGATTTAGATTTTGTAATCGTTTTCACAAATAAAAAATCGACAACACTTGGATTTCTGATATATTCTTTCCCTGAAGATTATAACATCAGACATAGAAACACAAACTTGCTAACCGGTTTTATTTTCCTGGCGCAGAATTTACTTCAAAAAACTAATGATACCGATGCTTCAGGGAACGTTAAATTTGGAGACATTGGCGTTTATATCCAACAAGAGGTTTGATATTATTTGCTTATGGTTCTTACAATACTCTAAATGGGCCGCGACTTCCTGAAAATCAGATATATACTTTTGTTTTTCTTTTTCTACCTACTTAATAGTGTTCTATCTGAAATGAGTGCGACCTGGTGTAGTTTTGAACTCGTGATCTTGTCCTGCTTTCCGAGTTTCATTTTTGTTAAACGTAAAATTGAAACTGCATATTTTGTTTAAGTATGGTTTATGTTGCATATTGTTGTGATCCTAACAAGGGAAATATTGCTTTGAGTTATTTTGTAATGTTGATGCCTGCCTTAAATTTTTGAAGTTCAAGTGATTCATTCCAACAACTTTTTTTATTTCAGACGAAAAAATATTTCAAGGATATTGATGTTCATGCTGATGTGAAGTATATTGATCCAACATACATGATCCGGGCATGTCGAGCAAATGCTTCAGACGGAATTTTATGCACCGTACTTGGACAAAATGCGGTTGGTCACTCTTCCTCTCTATCTTTGCCCATAGTTGCATATGTAGTTTTCACTTTTATTATTGGTTCTCATAAGGAAGTTTACCAGCCTTTTATTTTCATCAACTCTTTATTGTGAATCAATGTTATTAAACAGTGAGTATAGCATAGCAGAATTTGAATAAATGTATGTAGTACAAAATGTTTTTAAATAGCGCCACTTTAGAACTGTTGTGTAGAAGAATTTCAAGTTTTCAACAAACCACGAACTCGTGTGATCCGTAATTGAAAATACTGCTGCAAACTACTTCTATGTATTTAAGTATGAAAATTGTAGATTCAATCAAAGTTACTATGCTTCTATTGATATAATATATTATGTAAATATTAATGAAATATCAAATACTACATACTTACAATAAACTGTAATTAATCAAGCACTGAAGTACTATAGAGATTGAATTACCCTTGTAATCATGTTATCTCCACTCATCTTCCTGATTCTTATAGTCCTCCATATAATTCATTAATTCTGCTGCTTTAAAGACTAATTTATGCTTTCTAAGATTAGGAGGGTCCACTAAATTTAATTCTTTCTCTAGTTTGTGATTATTTGTTATTTGTTATGTGTGGGTGACTTTGAATGAGAAAACAGTTACTCAAGCACAGAATGCATATGGCATTTCCTGGTTTCCATTGATATGTCAATATCTAGTTGTTGGCAATACCAGTACGGTTCACGGCTGATCTTGTAAATTGGATTGTAGTATGTAAACACAATTATAGAAAGGTACAACAGTCATTCTGCAGTCAGAGGATTAAGCACAATTAGCCGAACTCCTTAATCAAATTTGTTATGATCTTAGTTTATGTTTTCGTATTCGTTTCCTATTTAATCAAGGTCGTTGTTCTAACACTAGTACCGTATATTTGTTATTTGATATTGATTCTCAGCTTTTGTATTGCAGGTTCATGGTGCATTTGCCGGATATAGTGGCATTACAGTAGGCACATGTAACACCCATTATGCTTACTTTCCAATCACCGAAGTAATATCGCATCCTCAGTTGGTCGATCCGAACAGCCGAATGTGGCATCGATGCTTAACATCAACAGGCCAACCGGACTTCATTTGATAACTATATCTTTTTTAAATTAATATACTCAAGAGGCTCGGAAAATTCAGGCTTCCATATAGATTATATCATAGGAAGATCGATAGATTCAAAAGGTATAATTTTTGGTTAATCAACCCATCATTTTGGAATAATACCGAGGATAATTTTACCTCCTTATTCAAAAAATTGGTTATTTTAATTGTACAGCAAGGAAAATTCATAGTCCTGTCAAAAAAATAAAACTTGAGGAAATAACCAAGCAAAGCACATTCTGCTTGATTTTGATATATATAATGTGACATTTTTTGTAACCTATGATAAAGGATAATTTTAGTGATAATACATAGCAGAATTAATTGTTATTTTGTTGCTTTGTGTTTGGACTCATGCATGCCTCAGTAATTGGATTTCATGTTTCATATCTGCATGTACCCTTCATGCATTAAATATTAAAAGAATGCTCCAAATTTGATGTCTAAAAATATCCGTCAAACTCTAGCTAGTGCCAATTATCAAATTCAGTACTATTTATATTTTCTGTTTATCTATGGTTTTTCTTCTTTATTACATTTTAGTTCAGTCACTTTCTTGATAGCAATCACAAGCAGTAGAAGTTAATACTATATGTATGGTTTTTTAGTCATCTTATTTCAGATGAAACATTTGTACTATCAGCTGAGCTGTGGTGAAAGACACAAACATTATGTTTACTTATTAAAAGGGTATCCCTACATCAATAGATCAAATTTATTTGAAATCAGAATTTATTCTTATTTCCAACAACCATTAGCTATTACTCTCTCTGTACCAAAATATATGTCGTTTTGAGAAAAAAATTTGTACCACAATATATGTCGTTTTACATTACCAATGAAACATCTAATGGTTATTTTTCTCTTATACCCTTAATTAATTATTTTTCTTTTTTCTTTCAATTCTATAATTTATCTCTCACATATCATTAATTAAGGATAATTTTGTAAACTAACCCATAATTTATCTTTTTTATACAACACTGACTACATTTCTTAATTTGTGTGATATAGTCAAAATGACATATATTTTGGTACGGAGGTGGTAGTATTATTTTTTAACTTAATTAAAAGTTACAAATAAACATTTATCTTCTTTTTGCTACTAGTTAGTCTTCAAGTTATACTCTTGTTGTGTCGTCATTTATTTAATTATGTTACATTTGTGACTATGCAAATTATAACTTTTATTCCACAACTAAAAAAGACTAACATTCATGTGTCCATTTGCACACAAATAAACTCCTTGCTGTGAAAAAAATTAGGCACTCTTTTTTTAAAGATGAATATGTGAAGGCAGAAATGGATGAATTTGGCATGTCTATATAAGTTTTCTCAATATTAAAATGATATATATATATATATATATATATATATATATATATATATATATGATGTCCATTATGTGTATATATATAAACCTCGGATTTTTCACTACACTTGCCCTATTTGGTTCGGGGTTTTTGGAAGGGAGGGGAGGTGAAATTTAAAAAAATTATGTTTGATTCAATTTTTTAACGAGAGAGGGGAGGGGAGAAGTAATTTACTTTTTTATCCTTAATCTTATAAACTCAAAATAAGGATTAAACTATAATGGATATGTTATGTAAAAAAAAAATTAATGGATATATATATATATATATATATATATATATATATCCAAAAAAATAGAATGAGTAAAAAACTTAATTTTTGTTGTTGACAAAAAAATAAATATCTTAATTTTTAATATTTCAACAAGGATAATATGATGGTATTTTTGTCAAACATAATTAATTATGTTTTATCTCTCATCTCCTCGATTAAACGAAACAGGACCTAAAACATGAGTCTAACAATTAAATTATTTGAAAAAAAATTGCATACATGACTTTTTTTTAACAGAACTTATTAAAAAGGCTAATAGTGCAACCATAATATAACATCAATTTGAAAAATATAAAATTTAAAGCACCAATCCAAACTATTCATTCTTTCAAATTGTAAATATCATTGCTTTTTGTAAATTTTAAAATCTATACACAAAAAAGTTTAATGAGCATACAATGTCAATGGGGTCGGCGATTTTTCCATATACTACAAGCTACCAATATATATTGCATAAGTGTTTTTTTTGTAAAAAAAAAAAGTGTATTTTTTTATTGATCAGATAACTTAACGTTAGAATTTCATCCCTTAAAGCTGAATAAATATGCATATCATTTCAAACTCTAGTCCCTATACATTGTGTATAAATATCCTACCAACTGAGTTAGAGTCATGGGACAATATTACATAAGTTTTAATTGAACCTAATAGTGTACAACTATTTTAGACCGACATAAAATCCTCTATATCCTACAAAAAATTGAAATTTGACATAAAAAAAACATGACATAAACGCATGAAATTTTAGAGAAAAGAAGGTTGAATTGTGTGAAAGATGTCACTTGCCCCACTGGAGTGGCATAGTATTAAGACTCACCTACTGATAAAACGTACCCTTCTTTTTATAGTGTTAAGACTTGAATGCAATGGTAAGGTAAAGCTTGTGCAGCCTTATTTAGAGCAACATTTCTGAAAATTTGCTACACATAATAATGGAACATATCCATCCTCACCTTATTCTTGTTGCACATTAGTCAATACAAGACTTTAGTCAAAGATAAAGTAAAGTGCACAAATATACTCACTCTCTTACTATCTCGTTTTTATAGATAAAGCGATAAATATCAGTGAACTCACACACTCTGTAAAGTTTTAAGTTCAATCACGAATGAAGATGTCTAACTTTATAATATCGGTATTTTTAGTTAAACTAGGACTTATAATTAAACACCACCTTACTATCTCTATCATATATTAATACTAAATTATAAATTTGACAAAAGAAATTAGTAAGATTAAACACTTTTTCTGGCAAAAGCAATCCAACAAGGTCAGCCCTAGTGAATAAGTGATCTTTATACATAGATTCTTTTCTTTTTCATTGTTTTATTACTATTACTTTTTCTCTCTCAAGAGTAACTAAGTCCAAAATTGTTCCTTCCTTTATGACTTTAGATTATAAGTGTCTAAAGCTGAAGCATTTTGTTTAATCAACCATTTTTAATGGTAGATTCCTCTGTGAAAAATGAGGAATTCACACTTTACAAATTGTCCCCTCTTAAATTTAATAACTTTGCGGTGGCCGTGGCGAATTTACATCCTCTGCACCAACTACAGAGTTGTTGGATCAAAATTCATTTTTTGTGTTTGATCCAACAAATTTGTAGCCGCTGCATATACATCACATGCAGTGCCGTAGGGATCTCATTACCGTATCTGAATCCTAAATAAATGTGTTATATCAAAGTGTGATTCATGGCCATTTAAAAAATTGTGATTCTTGATACATCATATGCAGCGCTAAAGGCATCAAATACAGCGAGAGAAATAGTTACTGCATTCGACAATAAATACTCTGGTCTTGATAAAAAAAATGCAACGCTACAGATGATCTCATCACCACTGAATTGATCTAATGCAGAGGATCTGAATCCTAAATAAATATGTTATATCAAAGTGTGATTCTTGGCCATTCAAAACAAAAAAAGTGTGATTCTTGATACACATATATTCTTACTATCCTCTTAGGCTTTTACCAATGTCTCCTTTTTCTCATTCATATACAACTTTTTAATTTGTAAAACAAAGAAGGAAAAGTTGAATGTTGCATTATTTTGTGAATTGAATATAACTACTTCTGAGTAAAAGTAATTTTCCATTGGTCAAAATGGTCAGTGATAACAGCTACCAACAACAACTATTGCTAGTTTTTCATCATAAAAAAACATAAGTTTAAAACCACGTCTAGAGCTTAAGATAAAGAGCATAAGGGCTTGACCATGTGTAAACGTGAGAGGAAGAGTCAGAATACTTAAAATACATAGTTACTGCATTCACTACTTGCTGTAAAACTTTCACCAACCTTTGGTCAGTATAAGGCAGTGGCAGTGCAATTAACCCTAGTTAGGGCCCCCACTACCAAATTCTGCACAGAAATACACATGAGTGAAAGAGAATTTTTCCAACTCTTGTTTTTTTTAAAATGTTTAAATATATTTTTAGTCGTTGTAAATATAAAAAAAAAAATAGATTTAGCATTGCGGAATTTTTTTTAGATATCAAATAGTATTTGACTTAGTTGATCGGGCTCAATTATGCATAAGGTGAATCGTTTCTTAAAACACTTTGATCGCGCAAAGAGGACCGAGTAGGCATATACTTGGGGACGAAGTGTTTGTCCGCCATAACCATAACCATAACCATTAACCACAAACTAAACATGAAGATGGAGATTGACAAAGTAAAAGTGATCAAACATGACTTTAGGTTTGCTATATAGACAAGTTGATCAATCGAGTCATAAGATTTTAATTGTAAAAGATTCCATGCACACATGGCATGATACGTGTATGTCATTCGTACCTCACCTAATTATTACTCCCTCCGGTCCTTAATATAAGAAGATTTTTGTTTTTTAGATTCATTGAAAATCTAATGTATCTAGTCAATATTGTAGTCTAGATACATTAGATTTTCAATGAATCTAAAAAGTAAAAATCTTCTTATATTAAGGACCAGAGGGAGTATTAATTATGAGAGAATATCTGATAAGGACCACATGTAACGGAGGTTGGATTTTTTTTAGTACATAAGAAATATATAAATACTTTTACAAGGATTTAATCCTTAGACCTCCTTCTACCTAATACATGTCTTACGGCTCTTATCACTTGAGCTTTCATACGGGAGACGGAGGTTGGATTTGACAAAAGGAAAAACTCCAAATCTTAAAAAAGAACTACGCATATAAAACTAGACTAAATTGAGACAGAAATGTAGATTTGACATTGGGTAGGGAGAGCACTAGACGTGGTAACCATATCCAATCCAAAGTACGAAATGCTAAGACATACTTATACTAACTAGAGCAAAGTGCAGACCTCAAACATGATCGGGCGAACTAAGTATCTCGTTGATAAAAGTTTTGAAGCAAGTGCATACTAGAGCATGCATAAGGGCTAAGACATCTACCATAGTATAACTCAGGCAAGAACAGATACATACTACTAACAACTCTATTAGAGCGTAAGTGAACACGTTAAAACGTAGTCGTGATCTGACAAACTAAATTTTCACTAATTTTCATCCATAATGTAAGCACGGGTGACCTAATCTATATTGACGTTTTAGATGGATTTATTTTATAAATCATAATAGTATTATAGTAAATTTACTAATTTTTATTAAATTTAATTTTCATACATTTTAGAATACAAATCATTCTTTAAATTAGTACAATTGATTTCGTTTAATATTTCTTTTTAAATTGTAACAAAATTAATTGATTTAATCTTTGTTGAAATAATATTTATTTTAGGTAAAATTTTATTTATTTTAATTTTAAAAATAGTAGAATATGTGGCATTTTGACCAAGTAAAATATTCTATTTGGTAGGCTTAACACGATTATTTTGATGACCTTACCCTTGAATCAATTATGCATATAAATTTGTGTATTTTTTTTTTTTGAATGGCAAAATATTATTAATAAAACCAAATTCGGCATAAGATGAACCGAAATCGGTATAAAAGAAGTTACAAAACAATGACGCCGTATATAGGCGGAACGTCAATGAAAATACCAAATCTTATACTACCTAAAAAAGTAGATTTCTAATCCTATTATTAGAAAACACTTCTCAGCTTCCAAACAACCAAAGTCATCAATCCGACCCAAAAATATGTAATTAGACACTAACTCCCGAACTCGAATCAAAATTACTCGGCCCATCAGAATCTAAAGAACAATTCTTATAGCCGATGGTTGAATGACAACGGTAGAATAAAAATTTAGGCAGATACATCACATCCTCTAAATAGTTAACACCGATGCGGTAGAAGTCAACCAGATACAGAGAAACCTGCAAATCTCAACAGATTTGGAAACCATCAAAAACTCAATAAGAATCCTGCAAATTTCAACAAATCTGAAAGCGGTCAGAGGATCAAGTAACATAGAAAATTAATCGCACACGGCATCAACTACAAATTGTTGGCAGCGTCAGACCCAAAAGATCTCACGACCGCAACACCCTTCCTCACCTCCAACCACATCCCCTCACAACTACAACAACCACCAACCAAACACCAAGAAACAAAATTACCTTCTAAATCCTCCTGCCAAAACACCCAAACAGCAAAACCACACACATCTCATACCACCAAAAACCATAATCACCAAAAAACAACAAGAAACATAGCAAACCATCAATACCTCCTAAACTCCCCACCACCAGAATATGGAACCCAAAAAACCCCTAAACCAAAATCTTCAAGAACACCAAAACAAAAACCCAAGAGAGCCACCACAAAAGGTAACCGAAACCCAAAACAAAACAATAGGAAACCAATCCCAAGTCTGGCCAGAAAACCCCAATCGCGCAGCGCAACACACCACAAGACCGCCAACCACCCCGAAAAACCACAACCAACGCCAAACCACAACCGCTAGCAGAGAAACAAAAACAGATCCGGCCACAACTAGAGATCCTCCGCCATAACGTCCCACTTCTACTGACAGGGAGAAGAACCGCGACAGGAAAGAACAAAAACCGAGAACCACCAAAAACATCAACTAACGAAGAAAACGCAAAGAAAAAAGGAAACACGCGACAAGCCCACCATATAGAGAGGACAACGACGCGGTGGTGCAGAGTAGAGATCTCATCGCAACGACAAAAGGTCTAATTTAGAAACAAACAAAATTACAAAATAACCTAATAATAATCTCTATATAATATAATTACGGATGTCTCTCTCCCGATCATCATCCAATGTGGCAAGCAACCAAGTCTTCATATGTCTATGTGGCAAGATTTCAAGGTTTTATGTTTTAAGCAATTAGGCAAGCTAAATATACTCCTTTCAATTCCCTCCAACAACACTTTTCTAAAAATCTCTATCTCTATAATATATATTTACGGATGTCTCTCTCATGAACAAAATTTCACGGGACAATCTATAATGAACCAAAATTTATGTGTGTCATCTATGTCTCTCTCACGAACAAAATTTAGTATAAGATACACGGTTTAATTATTTTTTGTTGAGACCGGAGTAACCACCGCCGAACGCAGTGACTAATCCTTCGCCAGATTGGAGGCACCTCAAAGGGTGGGATAACTGTCTCATAAATTTAAAGTTGCTCAATACCACACGATTCGATTTCCACCAACAACTAAAATTATATAAATATGATTATTTTTGAGACAATTTTATGATATTTTATTTTATTGCTTATGAAAAATATTTACACTTATATGAATATACCTGTATTTTTTTTTAATTTACACGTGATCAATATTTATAGTAATATAGTAATACAAGTACCTTTTTTCACTACAAGAAAACCTTCATTTTCCAACCAAACTGAGAAAGAGAGGTTGAAGGTTTAGGCCCTCAGGAAATATTTTGAAGGTTCAGGCCGTCAACAAATTATGAGAATATTTAAAAATAAATGAAAAATACATACCAACGGCTTTAGCCGTCGGGAAATTATCGTCCACTAAAATTATTATCCTGAAAGTCTTAGCCGTCGGGATGTTTATACTTTCTGACGGTCCTGACCATCGACAACATGTAATTTCCGTCAATAAAAGTGTGTCAGAATTAATTAATCTTGATGACGGTTTAGGCCGTCGGGAAGTCATTACGAATAAATATTAATATAGTTGATGGATGGTTACGACGGTATAGACTGTCAGGAAGTTATTTGTAATTTGCAGACGGCTTGGACAGTCGGGGTGTTCACTGCATTAAACATAAATAGTATCTCACCGTGTTTTTTTTTGTAATTTTTACAGAATTATATTTTTTTCTACGAATGTTTTAATATGAGAAGAAAAACTTTTTTTTATTAGAACTTAAATATTTATACACATATTAATACAGAAAACCTATTTTTTATACTATGACTTATATTTACACTCATTTTAATACGAATGTTTTTTGATTTTATAATTTAAACGATGATCAATATTTATATTCATATATTAATACACGACCTATCTTTTTTGTAATTTCAATGGGGACTAGAAATGAAACATGATATTGTTCAAAACGGGGAATGGGAGATCACTCTCCACCCTATTTTATCTCTTTAAAACTCTTAAATATATATTATTTTTATATTTAAATGATAGAAATATAAAATTAATTTCACAAATAATTGGAAAAATAAAACTATTTGACAAAAATTATATTAATTAACTTAAATTTTTAAAAAAAATTAATAACATATACTATAAATTTAAATATTAACCCGTGCATTGCACGGGTCAGTTATACTAGTAATAATTAAAGACAAATTAAAATTTTGTTTTTATTGGTCAAAATTTTATTTTTTTCTAAATGAATGAAAAAAAATTATTCAAACCTAGGAAGTATCCTTTGTATTATTCATACATGTGATTTTTGTTTTGTTTATTTGTCTGGCCGCAAAAACCAATACTATTTGACTGGTCAAAGAGGGAAAGAGTGGAAACAAAAAGGTTGTGTGGGGCTTTCCATGAATGGATGTTTCTAATCCCAATATATTATACACAGCAAACACCAATTTTTGAGTGAGTGAGTGAGTTCCCTGTGCTGTGTGTGTGTGCTGTGTAGATCTTGGTCCCTAATACAGACAAAACAAAACAAAACATACAATGATACAACAACAACAAACTACTGCTAACGTTTGTTACACTAAATCCTCAAATAATACACGTGACACCAACCAAATCTTATTTTATGACATGTCTACCCTTTTCAAATTTTCATATATTTCCCTCCTAATCAATACTTCTATTTTTTGTTTTTGACACAACAACCTAATCTATACTTCTATTTAAAATGATAAAATAGTAATAATTCATTTTCCATGAAAATAGTTGAGGACAATAGTATCCTGATGGCAAATTCTAACATGGCTATGTTGTGCATGGGACACAACTTTTATTAGTAAATAAAATAGTAAATATATAGTTGAAAAAATCAGCGCATATAATTGAGAGAAAAAACAAATGTCCATAAAACTGGCATATGGCATATGGAGATGTTGATTGGGTTGAGCACCAGTTGGTTTTGATCGGGTTCAAGCTAAAAATTATCAAACCGATAAAAACTGCAACCATTTTATATAGATCCAATTCCGACCACCTCATTTTCGGGTTGTTCAGATAGCGGGTAGAGCGGATTGGTTGCGAGTTAGATTGAAATTTATTTTTGTTCACCCTCTAGTTTTTATGGAAGGAAACCCTAGCAGTCTAGAGTTCGGGACCAGTTCTAATATCAGTGGTTCAAGTTTCCTCCCAACACAGTTGCAGGGATCAAATGGTACGGTGGCCCTTCATAGCAATTCCAGCGTTAATCACCGCTTAACCAACTAACATTTGGTGGTTAGATTGAAACTTTGTTTACATGTAAAACTTCATTATCCAAAAATTCCTAATTAATTTTTAAATAGTTCAATACCTCATAAACAATGCAACAGAGGATAGAAGATCAACATGAAAAAACAAAGAGAATGAGATTCAATTACTTTGTTTCAAATATGTAGATCTAAAGACAATAATGATTAAATAGAAAACATGTAGAAATTAAATTAGATCTAGAATATATATTAGAATATCTTCCACACTTCCTTCATCAACGTATTATAAACTTGTAAAATATAACATTTATCTCCTATATAAAAAAATGAATAAAAACAACAAAACGAAGAGTATACAAGATTGAGAGAGGGGGGGATAAGGTAAAAAATCATAAATGGTTGTTCGGTCAGTTTCGGTTGTGAAGAGATAAAATTTTAGAGACCCACACCTGACCCTATACAATCGTTCATAGCCGATTTTTGCAATTGTACATATTAGACCCGACCCGCACCCCCAATTTTTGCTTCGATGTGTTGTCGGTTATACCTACTTCAAGTCAGGTTGCGGGTCCATGCTCAACCCTAGATGTTGACACCCGGTGTGAAGTGTGAAAAAATAGAAAATTTCAAGTTCAAACTCAAACTCCTACAAATCAATGTTTCTCACAGTTACTAACTAATGGCTAGAATTTCACCCTTTAGGTGAATAAATTAATGTACCGGCATTTAAACCCCGACCCCTACATATTACGTACAATATCCCTACCAACTTACTAAATTCTCATAAACCACTTAAGAGCTACTTTAACATGTTTCATAAATTATTAGTATGATGATGGTGATGATATGTTGATTTCATGACAACCCATAAACAAATTGCTTTATATATTGATTCTCTTATGAAATCAGAAGTTAGGAGATTCACATACATGTGACAACAATTATAACTCTCAAATATTACATCCTTACTTTGTCACTTGACATATGCTATGCCTCAACAACATTGTTTCATCAAAATTTTCTCTACCAACCGCATCTCTGCAGTATTTTTGCAGCTGATTCTGTAATAATAATAATAATCTGACTATAAACAACTACCAACAACATCATCTCACCCCCACCTTTAGTTTCATATCATCTTATTCATCCATCCAAACACAACAACTCTTTCATTGAGAATGTTTCTAAAACCTTAAAATTCACATTTCATGACTGTGAAGATGCATTAGAAGGTCCATCAAATTTGCACCTTTTAGCAGTTGGACTGTTATGTAAAGAATTTGGACATGACCCATTTGTTAATTCATCACTCTTAAAACTCATGCACCCTGTTGCATCAAGCACCCTAACAGGACTTTGAGGCACAAATGTTGTATACTTAGCACCAACCTTGATCAAGGAAAGATCTTTTATCAATTCAACACACTTTAGAACTCTATCCTGCAAAATTCACCAAAGGAAACTTGATATCAAACACAAGGACAAAACCAAAAGGAAAATTTGTTATTTGTACTCTTTGAAGCACAGATACTCTTTGGATCACGTGTGTCCGACGCCGACACGTACAATTACATTAAATTATATGCTTTTCTCGAATTTTTATCCGTGTCAACGTGTTAGTGTCCGTGTCTGTGTTTCATATCATTGTTTTTATGCGGAAACCAAGGGTCTGGATTCTCTGCAGTAGAAGTTCCACGCAGTAATCAATCTTGGTCATTGAGTTCGGATAGTGCAACTCAAATTGCACAATTTGTAAATTAATTTTAAACGATATTGACCATTAATTTAGATTAGATGGCTAAGATATGTAACTCTGTCACGCTATTACAATGGGGAACCACAAACCACCTCACCTTGTCTACAATGACGAAATCAGTTATGGACTTGTCAATTTCTTGACCCGGCAGTTCCTTTAAAACAGAAATTGCCACCGCTGCAGCAATTTCAGAAGGTCTGAATTCCAAGAAGTCAATACCTGCAAATGCAATTGAATTTTCCAACAACTCTTCAAACTCATTACTCTTAAAGAACAGTATAGTACAACTACACAAGGACAGCATATTCATAATAATGAGAATGAATAGTATACCCTTGATTATGTTAAGGATAAGCTGCACTGATCTTGCAATCAATGACTTTTCCGCACGATTCTCGCAAGTGATAGTGGCAAGGAAATAGTCTATGAAGGAACAAGGAGTTATAGCTCGCATTTTCCATCTTAATGTGCTTAATATCATTAGCTCCATTCTTTGAATTGTTTTAGCTTCAAATACAAACCTCGGTTCTCCAACCTATCCATTATCAATATCAGCGAGAAAATGAGATTGTAGCAGAACAAAATCAACATGTAAGTGTACGTGTGTAACACAATCTTAGAAGATTGTATGATTCTCTTATATACCTGCAAATCTACAGATTGAGGCACTTTTACTTCCTCCATTTTAGCTGCAAGTGAAAAGCACGCAACGGCTAACAATTGCACAGTCCAACTCACACCTCTCTAAACATATCAAAAGAAGAGACCATAAGCAACAATTCATGTGATCATCTTAAAAGAGATCAAAGACATAAACAAAGTAAAAGAACACAAGCAAACTTCTTGATATTCGATCTTACCGGTAATTGATAAACCGATAGGAAGCGATCCAAGTAGTTCACCGATAGGCAAAGACTTAAGGGTCCAAATCCATAATAAGCATTAGCCTGTTGATGACATTGCAGAAAGCAAAATTCAGTAATTTGATAGCCCAATTCAAATACAAGATTGAGGACTTTCATTTAGAACATCAATAAGTTGTTACAAATTAAGTTGAGCAAAAATTGGCAACAAACAAACACGTAACTAAGAAAAATCACTTAAAATTCAATTGAAACTAAATGAAAAACCAGACAATGAAAGACACAATCTATAACCAACCACATTAAAAACACACTTTTGATGACTAAATTCACATTAGAATCACTTTAACAACCAAATTAAGAATCTCATTAACAACTAAAGATACAAATTATTTAAAAAGCATTTATTTTTTCAATAACCATTGAATGAAAACAAGAACTTAAGGTGCACACACAAATGAATCAAAACAAAAAATCCCAATTGAGAAAACTAATAAAAACCAACCTTCCAAATCCAATCAAGAGCCTCTCTTCTAACACTCAAATCCAAATCACCACTACGCAATCTCATCAAGTAATCCTCTTTAGGCAAATGATCAATCTCTTTCTCAACCATAACCTTCACAATTTCTTCACTTTGTGTCACAAAACACACATATGAATCTGATCCAACGTTGTCCAAGTTAAGGTTTGTGTGGTCCCAAGAAGGTGAGATTGAGATTCCAGAACCACCATCAACAACAAAAACATCATTAGTATTATTATAACATTCCAAATCTTCATCAAAACATGTGCTATTGTTCTCAGAACATAAAAGATTAGATTTAGCACTGTCAAAGCTTTCAGCCATTGAAAGAGCTTAATAGAGGAACTTCATGAAAAGGGTATATGATTAAAAAATGGAACTTTATTAATGGGTTTTTTGTGATTAGATTGAAGAAGTGAAATGACAGTGGTTGAACATGGAAGGAGAGTGTGAGAGTGATGAAAGAGATGATGAGGTTTATGTAGGAAACGGGTTTAGGGTAAAAAAAATTGAGAGAGATTGATGGGGCAAAAATGATGATGGGTATCCATGGACATAGCCAAAACCCAAAGAGAAAGGAAAATAAAACACAATAATAAGGTTTTATGTTTATGGTATTGGCAAGTTAAAACAAAAAATAATATTAGTGAAAAATAATAAAGAGATTTCATTTGCCAACGTAAGTCAATTCAGTTAATAGAGACATTGTAGGTGTAGGAGTAAAACATGGGGATTTGTATTTTATGCACAAGTCTTTTGTTTTGTTAATTTTATAAAAAAGAATACTAATTTAATTTCTTTTATATATAATAATATACTTTTTAAAAAAACTATCAAATATGTCCTAATGAACAAGATCAATGAGGTCTTTATGAACAAATTGACAAACTATTAGATTAGAACGAGTCTCAAGATTCATATAGCACTGACAATAGGCATGGCAAATGATCGGGGGTGGGTTTGAGATATACCAATCTAGCCCCCACCTTTTTCTACTATCCACACCCCGTCCCCAAACTCAATCGGGAATAAGATTTGAACATCCACCCCCGCCTCAATAGAGAACGGGTTTCCCCGCCCCGCATCCATCCACATAAACTATAATAATAATAATAATAATAATAATAATAATAAATACTTATTTATTTTATTTTTTTGAAAAATATCATGTGTCAAAATTCTTTTTTATAAAAGATGAATAAATAAATAAATAAACCTAATCCAACATTAAAAAATACTATATTTCAATTTACTACTATCTTAGAAGAATAAATATACAATGTAGAAGGTCATATCGCCCCCACCCCCAACCCCGTATTTAAAATTCAGGTTTTCCCCGCACATGTATTCAATGAAAACGATTTTTCTTCGCCAAACGGGACGAGGGAGGGTGGGGGCAGGCGGGACTGGGTCTTGTTGTCATACCTAGCTGACAATGATATTCATGACGATATTTACAATGCAATCTTTATATTGACAATGAAAGTTGAATATAAGTTTTTAGAGAATATGCATAAACTTTTTAATTATCAAAACTTGGTTAACATCTTTTGTGATGAATAGAAATTCCTTTTTTAATAATAATTATAAATTATAATAGTTGATTTGAAATTCTTTAATATTTCGTCAAAAAATTATCAAAAAACATATATACTTGGTCAAAAAGAAGTCATATAAAATGTAAAGACTTTTCTAATTTCCAAACTTATATATATGTACTATCCAATAAAAAATTATTCACACTTAATTTTATTACATTGTTAAGAATTTAATCATTGTCCCCATGAACTTAATTCAGTTAGTAGAGACATTGTATATAATGTGCAGAGATTGAAATTCAATCTCGATTACATCCACTTATTTACTTTTAAAAATGTAAAATTCTAACAATTAAGTTACTTGACAAAAAATAATTTAATCATTGTTTGTAAATTTATGAAAGATGATTTTATATTAACTTTCTTTTTCTTTTTTCTCCAAAGGAAATCAATTTTCTCTTAAATTTGAAACCCATAAAATTATATTCCTCAAACAACCATTCTCTTCTCTTTCATTTTGTTTAAAAAACATATTATTATTTTTTACTAATAAAGATTTTAATTCATTCAAATTGGTAGAGTACATCAAATACAAGTACGAATTCAAAATTGCTAAAAACGAAAGGATGAATCTGCTAATAAATTCACAGCATCTAAGTTAATAGCCTAAAACTGCATATACTCAAACTTACAAATAATGTGACAAAATAAAAGTAATTGGAGTATCTATATCTCCGAATCTGCAACGTTGACTTGAGGACTTGGTCATTGATTGAAGTTGTAGTTGATTAAAGTTGATCTGTCAATCTGAATCAAATGAACACAGCAACTAGACGGGAAATCAACAAAATACCGCACAAAGACGAAAATTCAAATAATACCGCACTAAGACGACGAAATCACAAAAAAACTTAAACTTTTTATTTTGACGTAAAAAAAAACTTAAATATACTATATAGAAACCACTTAATGAAATAAAAGATAATGAAAAATATATCCAGAGTTGATTCTGGTTCAAAGAACGACCCACTCTTTTTCAATCAAAGAAGAAGAAACCTCTCTAAAAAAATTAATGCCAAATCACTTGTTGAGATGAAAAACAAATATTGAAATGATGTAATTTTGATTTTTTTTTTACTTAAAAGTAATTTTGACATTTTTTGGCAGACAGACGAAATAATAAAATATTAAAATTTCACGCACATAAATTAGAAGGATTGTGTTTCGAACCCTAATCATAAATATCCAATCTAATAATTTTATTATTTTCTGTCAATTAAATTAAATATTTTGAAACACATAATTCTAATTTTTAGATTCGGAGGACATAAAATGTCTCTATCGTTAGCCCATCGGAAAAAAAAAAAAAAAGTGTCTGTCGTATTGTCATGCATATAGGAATGGAGAAATTTCCTCAATTACATAAACCATCGTTACTTTTCTCTTTTTTATGTATTGTATACTCTTGCATTTTTATACAAACATACATAACAAAATAACATACTCCTATTGTCAAAAAATATAAAATAACATACTCCAGTTTTTTTTAATGTCAACTCTAGCTGTTTTTCTTTGGTGAATAAATGTACTCTAATTGTTAATGTTATGTTATTTTTAGGGACGACAATATGACTCAGACCCACTCGCACCCGCCTGCCTCAAATTTAGTTGGAAAAAGTCATTTCAACTAAATGTGGGGTGGAGGCAGGGGCAGTCTGACCTCCACTCGCCCCCGCTATGTACAATTAAAATTATTATATTTTATTTATATTTAATAATATTATTGCATATTTATTTTTTATAAAGGTAGTAATCTGAAATATAGTATTTTTTATGTTAGACCAGGTTTATTCATTTATTTATCTTCTTTAAAAAATAATTTTGAGACATTATATTTTTCAAAAAAATTAAATAAAAAACGATTTTTTGTTATTATAGTTTATGTGGGTGGATGCGAGAGCATGACAGAGAAATCCGTTCTCTATTGGATACAGGGATGGATGTTTCAAATATTACTTCGATTAAATTTGAGATGGAATTGGTATTGCTTAAATCTGCCCCGCCCCACCCTGTTGTCTGCCTAACTATTTTTATATAACTAATTGTTTTTTATATTATAACTTTGTTATTGTTAATCTATATTTCTATATTTTTTTACTTACGATTATACAAACACACCAATACATCGGATCTCATCAAAATGCTGCAGTTAAGTGTACTAATCGAAAAGAAAAGTATATATATTACCATCTTTTTTGAAAAGGTACTCTAAATCACAGTGGTTACTTCAATTTATTGTATTTATAAACATAAGTCAATTATAAAAGAGAAATGGGAACAAAACAAAAAGGAGAAATTAAAGTTATTTTCTTTATGTTTGATTGTAATGTATAGGTTCTTTTAGGGAGAGAAAAAATAAAAATGAAAGTTATATTTTACAATCACACCTATATGGTTTCATTTGAATTACTTCTCCTTAAATAGTACAATTGTAAAAACCTATATGTAATATGTCTATTTCAATTTCAAAATTTTATTTGATTAATAGGATGTGAGATATCACACTTTAATTAAGAGAGATTTGTGATTATAAAGTGTGAGTGATTGAGTCTTATATCGTTTATGAATGAGGAAAATGATAAGAAAGATGATCCATATAACTATATAAAAAATCATTGACTAATTTGTCTCTTGAAAGAAAATGTCATAGACTAATTTCAGTTCTTTTTAGTCATGACTGAATTGGACCGTCGAAAAATTATGAGGCATTAGAATGAGTTTTTGCTCTTAAAATTATTAAGAATAAAGACTCAAATCTTAGTCATGTAAGATCAACTCAGTTGGTAAACATTGTATTATATATGTAGGGACAGAGTTTCGAACTCTGATCATCTCAATCCTCATCGAATAAATAAATTACTCTCGTCAAGAATTGATCATGAACTTCCCCATACCCAATACAAATATCTCTTACCACTTGAGTTATCCTAATTATAATACCTTTGTTTTATTTTAATTTATATAACCTTTAATTTTGATTTTGATGTGTACAATACCTTAATCTTAACTTTATTTCTATATATAGCAACAAATGATGTCTTAAATTACAATGATAACCAATTAAGACGCTTTTGGTGAAAATAGTAAATTGAGTTTTTTTTAATCATTTTGACATAATCATTTTTTTTCTTCTGAATCAAGATAATCGTATTTAAAACGTTATAATAAACATTATAATTTCTTAAAAAAAAAAACTTATAAACATCATATGTGTCTTGTACTCAAAATGCCTTAGTCCTCTTCTCCGGCCGCCACTCCAATCCAACTTTTTTATCTCTTTCTTCTTTATCAATCAAAGAGGGGTGATTTATGATTAATTATTGATCCAAAATCATTTTTACTTTTCTTTTTATCAAAGTAAGTGATTTTCACACATATTAAGTTTTTCGTCTTAGTGTGATTTTGTTTTGTTTTTCCGTATTGGTACGATGTGTTGTTTTCCTGTCTTTGTGCGGTATATTCCCGTCTTTATTTTTAGTCAAAAAAAAATGTCTCTTGTACTCGATCACTAACGAGAATTAGTCACATGCATAAATTTAAAGTAGAGATCTATTTTAATTTTTCATAATTTTCTAATAGTCATATAAATAAATAAATTAACTTTTACTCTACTTACAAATTTGATTATGTAATTAATTAATATATATATATATATTAATTGGTTGTTCGATGAGTTATCTACATATTTTCAAGAATAATCTAGAAAAATCACGACAAAATATACTATGTTGACAAGTTTAAATAAAATCATAAAATTTAGTGTTTTCAAACAATGCACCTAACCATTTAAAAATTATTAAAGATGTATTGACTGCATATACAAGAATCATGTGTGTTAAGTTTTGATGATTTAAGAAATTTACTTCAAAATTTCACGTAGAATTTGTGTTTGCAATTTTCATGAAAAATGACTTGGCTTTTTTGTGAGGCTCTAATTAACTCGAACCAGCTCATCAGATCATATCATACACAAACACAGTCAACACATAACTTGTATGAATTGTGATATTGATGCGAATGTGGAATCTGCATTTGGAGGGAGTATTGTGATATTGTTGCGGACACAATATTGAATTTGGAGGGAGTATTTACATTCTTTTTGAAGAAAGACATTTATGTAATTACAAATCGATCTAAATAAAAGAGTTTAATATATATATATATATATATATATATATAATGTAAGTTTAAAATAATTTTATACCGACATTAAAATAGTTTATTCTTTCACGTTATTTTTGGTCAAATAATTTAATTGTTAAAATTTCACTGTCAAGATGAATTAGTAGGATATTCAAAATTTAAATTTTGACCTATACATCTAAAATGTAATATATCTGCCAACTAAATCAAGTTCACGAAGATTTTTTTCACGTTATATTATTACAAATGAATAAAGTGGCGAAATATATAATCGTTGTGGAACGACCATGTAATTAGTACTAGTGCATAATGTAAAAAGCTCCCATTTATCACCGTTGACTATGGTTTATTAGTGCATGCATATGGTATTATTATTACTCCAACCGTTATTTACTGCAGTGGTTAACTGTCTATCTATTGATGATAATATTATCATGCATGTCATCAAACAAGCGACTGCAAAGGCGGCCTCTTATTATAAAGTTGTTGTGGGGAGCTGTTGCTCCCTATTTTCATTTGGGCGATCTACACACCTTTATCAAAACAACAAAAATAATAAAACTTGTTTTTTTTTACTAAATAATTAATTTTCATTTATTTAAATTGATAAAGTATATGTTAACAAACTCACATCATCTATCTATATTAATAGTATAAAAACGATAAATTACATAAGTCTGCGTATTTGACTATATTGAAGTGTCAGGATATTCATATTTTTGGATTTTTTAACGTTGATGACACCAAAATCATTGATTGAATCTGCATTTGATCGAAATTAATTCTTCAACCTGAAATAAACAAATACCGCAATAAGATGTGAAAACAAAATACAACATACTAGACAAAAAAGCAAAATATACCACACTATGACGGGAAATCATAACCAAAAACGTCGCACTATAATATAACGAAATCCAAAAATATCGAAATAAAAACTAAAAATATATGAAAACCACACTTATTTAACAAAAACAATTTCGTGGAGTGATTTTAAGCCTGGATTACTTTAAATCACTCATCTCTTGGTAGAACAAAAAGAAGGAGGAGAAGAAAAAAAACTTATGACGGCTATAAATAGAAGAGAAGAACCCAATAAAAACTTATCAAACTATAAAACATTGGGATGTTTAATAAGCTTCTCCTAATCTTAGTCAAAAAAAAGCTTCTCTGAATAAAAAATCTCACAAGAATTCAAATTCATTTTTTAGGTGGAATCAAATTAATGTGTGTTTTTTTTTCCCGCAAAGATATCACATTTTCATTTTATTATTTTTAGAGAATTAAACTTTACTTATTTCACAATGTGGCCGGTCAACATACATATGTCATCCTTTTCATGTACGATATAAAATTTTTGTATTAAAGGGACATGTCATCATTACATGTGATATTTACATTTTATTTATATAGTTTTACTATGAATGATTTTTACGAGATACCGACAATATATAACTAAAGTTTTTTATAGTGATGAAAAATAAAAAAGTATTTATACAACGACTAATAAAATCAAATTTAATTAGAAAACAAAAGTTTAAGTTTTTATACTTAATGATTTAACCACTTTATCTTGAAATTATGAATACATCAACAAAAATATGCAAATTATTCATAATGATATTTCAATATTTCAACAATCCGCATCCTTAAAAAAGTCATGTGTACTTTCATTCAAACAGTGGTGGTTGAGAATTGAGATGAAAGAGTTAAAAGAGTCAAGTGATAAATATGTCAAATGTTCAATATAATCTTGATATATTGAATACTAATACTATGTATTAACAAATATTGATATTGACATGTCTTAAAAAATATTGAATTGAACTTCTAATTATTTCCAAATTTATAGAATTTGGCAATTGATACCCTCAAACTCAATGATGTTACTCCCTCCAATTTTAAATGCTACATTTGACCAAATCACACACTTTAAGAACTTAAAGTATGTAAATGAAAGAGAGAATATGAATTTTATAAAAATGTTCCCTCTTTTTATTGGTAGTAGACATTAGAATACTAAAAAATAGATCTTTAAGTGTACTTTTCCTCTTACCTAATAATTACTTTAAGGGATAAAATCGTAAAAATCAATGTTATAAATAGTAGTATATGACATTTATTTTGAAACAAACAATTTTAGCAAGTAAGACGCTTATTATGGACAAAGAGTACTTCTTTATATTATTAATTGAATCTCCCTTTCATGAATTTTTCTTTCAAATAGATATCTAAAAGACGCATGCTCTTTCCTTTTCAAACTTTACTTAACACAAACTCCCAACCCTTTTCTTCTCCTAGAGATGCTCCCTCTTTTGCCCTCTCTCTCATAAGATAATCTACCTTTGCTTCCACCTCTTCTTTGGCTTTGTCTCCCAAAAATTCCCCTTATGGCCATATATTGTTAACTTTATAACACATATACAAATCACGTGTATGATCAATTTTATATAGCACTTCTTTATGGTTGTTAGGAATCATTATATGTTGGTTTTTAAGTATGAATTGTTTAGTTTCAAATCGACTATGAATAAAAAAAAATGTTGGATATATATAATAGAGACGATTTATATACCAAATGTCTTAAGGTTTAAGGTGGAGATGTGACGTCTCACTCTCTTGTGATCCTCCAATAAGTGGAATAAAAGTCTTATCCGGCTTGACGAAAGGGGGACGGGGGATAGTGTGGTGTATTAAGGAGATTAACTCGTACATCAACTATTAATGAAACATATTAAAGAGGCGACCCATATATATGCCTAATATCTTAAGATTTAATATAATTAGGTGGAGATATGGTGTCTCCTTTTAATAGAATCATAGGGTATTGACCTGTTGTTTTTCTCGACGTTCCTCCAGACTAACCAACACTATATATAGTGTTGTACTGTTGTATCAATACTTTGAGACATACATTTGACATCAAAATTCGACAATTATTTAGATATTTAGTATATGCAACATAATTTAAATATATGATTAATTACAATTTGCATGCAGATGATTAATGAATATATCAAAGTTTCACAACTCAAATACTCAATAATCATCTAATATAACAAGCATCGCAATATTCATTATGCATGTTCACTATATGTCAATAATACACATATTTGGATTTATATGGCATGAGAATGAGAATGGTGGAGTAGCTAGGCTTTATAGTATTAATAATTTTGTTGATCATGTAGATCTATTGATCACTTGATAGTGTGCTTATTCCTTCTACAAAACAAGCACGGATTAAAAGCCTTGTTACTGAAAGTATACAGAACAGAACATAAGCCATAGCAAAATTCATTAGCATTAATTTGGAATAAAAAAACAGAATCTCTGTCTTTGCAGATAAATGTTACCTCACGTGTTTCCCTTATGCCTTACCACTTGTGAATTAAAATAATTCAACATAACCACTTTGAATCTTTGATTGAAGAAGTTTTGTAGTTTATCATCCCATCCAAGATAAAAGACAATACTATTCTGATACATATTAAACTAAAGATTGAAGATAAATTGGAATTAACCAACCATATGTTTCTAAAAAAGGTTTGCTTTGCAAAAGCCTCCTTTAACCACAATTTTCTAGAATATTATAGATTGCAGCATGACTACAATTGTAAATATTTTGTGTGTAAACGAGGATCTTCTACGTGTAACAGTAGAAACTAATTCATCAAGTTAGGTTACACCACAATCGGATAGACAATCTCATACAAAGTCTTTAGTACTAAACAACTCCAAAAGGGGTACACTATTGATTCATATAGTGTAATGTGTCTTAAAAAAATTGCAATAATTTAAGCGGGAATCACAGCCCAGTGTGCCAACGCCACAGCTCCGCTCTTGCTCAACTGTTTTATCGTAGTAGCATTTTCAGAGCTTGATTCAAACTCAACATATCTGATTAAATTTAAAATGATTTGAACCATCTCATCCAAGTATTTTTAAGTATTGCGACTATGATTTACTATAATTTTATTTCATGTAGTATTTGTAAAGATATATGTAAATACAAAATAAAATGACGGGGTTCTATTAGATGCACTTATTGGTATGTTAAGATTCTCCTTCTAATTGGTCTCAATAAGGAACATGAAATTTTATGGTCAAAGGCTCAAAGCATGCATGATTACATTGAACGGAAATGGTGATGAAGATGATGATGCATTGTCCTTGAATGAGGACAAACTTTTTGATGTAGTAACATCACTGATTGAGTATGGGTTTGGTTTGGTTTTCAGAGACCACACATACAACACAATCTTGACAATTGAGCTATGATGATGATTTATGAGATGTGTTAGAATTTCCCGCTATTATATGAATCCAATTGGTTTGAATGAAAGAAACTTTGTACATGTAACATCAATGATCGTGTGAGATTTAGTATTCTTGGAATATATGCATTGCTTAAAGTTCTTTAGTGAAAAATGATGAGGTTTCTACCTTGGTTATAGAGATTCTAAAGGGCCCCACATGGGAAACAAAGTTTTGTAACTTGAATTTACCATGACTAATCTATAATTTTATTGGAGATTGACTTATTACTAGAAAAAATAAATTGGAAACAATATGCTTCACTTATGGTATGAGCTACGGTTGACATCTTTCATAAGTGGCCAACATTAGATCAATGTTTAAAATCAATAGAAAATGTAGTGACAATTGAGACGCTACTCTTTAAAAATGAATAGATTCATAGTCATCTCCGTCTTTACGATTAAAATAATAACATAATTGATTTTGATTAAGTTGAGCTACTACATATGTTTTCCGATGATTTAATTGAATTATAAACCATTATCTCAATCATAAAAATGATAAAGACAATTAAGTTTGATTTCATGCTAGAATTTGTAAGTTGTTTGAGAGTGCAAACTTCAGACCTATTGAAAACATTATTCGTGAGCATGGTTAAATCATTATGGTATGGATCAACAGTACATACTGTATCTTGCAAAGTTGAGTAGCCCATATGCTCCTCCCTTTAAGGAAACGTAGGCTTTTTAGCCCAACCTATGACAAAGATCACCCCATCAAAAGTCTACTAGCTTGCTAGCTAGCTAGATAGTTGAATTGGATATTTTGTCTGTCATTTGAGTTGGATTTTCAAAAAGCTTTTCATTTTAGTTTTATTTGATTTATTAATAAATTTAATTAGTACTCTCTCCGTCTCATTTTAAGTGTCGTAGTTGACCAAATCACACACTTTAAAAAAAAAATGTAAATGAAAGAGAGATAAAATGGTTTTTACTAAAATACCCCTTATTTTAATTGGTAGTAGACATTAGAATATTAAAAAGTAGATATTTGAGTGTAGCTTTTTCTCTCACATAATGATTGTTTTAAAGGATAAATTAGTAAAAATTAATGTTATAAATAGTATATGTCACTTATTTTGGGACAAACAATTTTGACAAGTGTGACACTTATTTTGGGACGGAGGGAGTATCAATTACCATTGTCATATTCATAGTACTAAATAATTTTACCTAAACTATGCTCATATTATCACTTTTGGCAATGATTTTTTAGACTATTATTTTAAAAATATTGTAGTGAATTTTGTTGTTATTTGGGTTGTACAATTTATATCCTTTGAGTTTTTATCATAACTGACAAAGATGAATTTCTCGTTCTTGTGGAGAAAGAAGGAGGTCGGGATAGAGATAATGTACATTTGTGAGGATTGATTAAGGATGTGAATGAATTCACACTTCTAAAAAGTTTCAAGAATTTTGTGAAGAAAATAGAATCAAACATTCACCGAAATAATTCTAAAATGACATGGCAAAAAGAAAAAAATAAATTCTTACTATAAATTCTAAAGAATTTTGGACAAAACTTATGAGAATTCCTAATGCCATGTTAATGGAAAAGGAGAAGATTATAAGTTTTTTTACTATATATAGTTTGGTGTACAAATAATTGGTTATCTCCTATATATTAAAGAGAGTATTATGCATATATCAACAAATTATTCCACACACCCTTCAAGAAAAAGAGAATTCTATTCATTTTTCTTTTCTCAAATAATTTAGTGGTTAGAATTTCACTTTTTTAAAGATATATAAGTGAATGTTTTATAGTTCAAACTCTAATCTCTATACATAACATGTAATGTCTTTATTAACTGAGTTAAACTCATGCAGACACCATTATACTATCAAATTACTTCTACACCTCTTTAGAACTTTCTTTGGACTATACTAAAACCAAAATAGATCAAACACTTGCTATTGGATCTTATAATCCGAACGGGGATGAATCCCTTCGTCCGCGTAACCCTTCAAACAAAACTTCGCCGCAACCAGAAAACTCGATACCGCTTCAAACCGTAATCCTTTAACTCCGATCAGAGAAAGAAGCAGGCGTTGAGTGCGGTGGTCGTTGTTTGTCAACGATGGCAGCGGCAAATCGTCTTGTCCTTCCGTTCTTGCCGACGATGGTTGAAAGCAAAACTGAATGGTGAGAGGAAGGGAGAGAGGAAGATGAGGTTGAAGGCGAAACTGATTGGTGAAGTTTATTGGAATAATAATCATAGCTTTTATATAATAAATACTTCAGCCCATTTATTTTATTTTTTTGGTACAATCAGCCCCATATAAACCTCATACAAATTTTCTAATTCCTTTTATTAAATTGTGCTAAAAAACATAAGAATTATCATGCTTTTAAATAAGCCATTTTTTTGTAGCTACGAATTAGCTACAAAATTCGGATTTTATAAAACTCCTCCACAGAGTTTGAATTTTTTAATCCAAACCTACTAAAACTCTCACAAAATTCGGATTTTTTAATCCGAACCTGTCAAACTCTCCACAAAGTTCGGAACACAAAATCTGAACTGAATTTTCTCATGAAATTGAAAGATAATTTTAAATTTTTGAAAGGTAAGTAGAAAAGTGTGGGGAGGGGGGAAGAGAAATTTTCCAATCTAAGCATGTTATGCAGCCAAAACAAGCTAACCATGGGCCATACTTGTTAGTCCATTTTGATTTCTCTCCCATCATGCATTTTCCAACAACCAAACAAGATATCCATGTCCCAGAGGTCAAAGAAAATATGCTACATACATACATATTATCATATTTTTGTTTACTTATTGGCTTATTGCCAAAATAAGTACATACTACAAACATGTTTGCATCATGCAAACATGGAAGCAAAGTCTTTTTTGCAAACAGGTCCCGAAAGGAGGATAATCTAGGATACCACCCTAAATTACTAGTGAAACATATACATATATTTAATTTAATGACTATGGCAAAAGATTATTGCGATAACATCTACGAAATTTAGCCAATAAGAACCCTTGTTAATTAATCTCATGCATAAGGTTGATTCCTTGCACAAGCCTAACTTCAGCCGGCATATGGAAGCCTGCAAATAGTACATCAAAAAGTAAGTTATATACAATTCAAGCAAAATGGTTGGTTTTTAATTTCATTGAAACATATGATTGATCTGTTAACAGTAGAGTGCTTTCACTACAAGAATAAAATGCATATAATTTTTATTAAAAAAAATAAATTAGGGTGAAGAATTGTAGACGGAAAAAATGAAATTGGTCTACAATTTAAAGGAATTTTGGAGAGAAACAAAATTGTATGTCAATTTTCAATTGATAAGCAACATGAGACTTCAAACAAACTTCAACAACACAACAACATAAGCGAGTGTAAATTAACAAATTATAACTATAAATTTGTTAAATATATTTCACTAACTTAGACCAACTGAAAAATTGGTTGATGCAGGATAACAAATATTATAGGGACCTGCTAATTTACGCTCTTTTAGTGAGTAGAAATTAACAAGTTATAATTAAAGATTGTTAAATAGATCTTAATTCTTAAGGTGTTACTTGTTATAATTTGCACATACATACTTTAAGTGGGTGTAAATTGATTAGCAAATCCTTTCTTCTTTATTATTACTAAAGTTTTGGATATCTCCAAGATAAATAGACTTTACTAAGTGTCACATTATCATATATTTATATCTTCAAAACTATGATAGTAGAAAAATGAAGTTAACCGATAATTAGAGGATTCATTTTTCAATATTATAAAGCATTATATATATATGTTATGACCTCATATATTGAGAATGTATATACATTGAATAAAATGGTACTATAATCTTGTGCTAATTAATTAAAGTTAACTAACCCCAATTTTAGTGAAGTGTCTGAGCTCTCATAATCTTGGGGAGGACCAATGGAGGTGTAAACGTTTGTGACTGATTCTGAAGATTGACCTTCTTCAGTAATCACATTCTCAGATTCAACCCCTCCAAGCATTTTACCATTAACCTCTATGCTCGCAACCTAAAGTGTCAGAAAATGCAAGTGATTAATTATTCAATAAATCTAAAAAATGTATTTTTCAGAGGAAGGGAGAGTAGAAGTTTATACCGAAATGCACATGAGTAAAAAGAATAACTGAAACTAAGTGTATGAAAATTCTTCATGTGTTATGAGGAGGGGAAAAAATTACCTCTCTTAGAATAATAAGATAGAAAATAAAAATAAGTTTTCATGAGAAAAAATACACACAAAAGAAAAAAGAACATACATGTCGCTTTAGTCGTTCATTCTCTTCCATCAGTTGTCTTCCCTACAAGTTCAGTAAGAGTAGTTTTCAATGAAAAGAAGAAACTTAAAGTGAGACTGATAATCTCTACATATTGACAAGTTATTGGTACGAAATTTCTACAACATTTTAGTAGAGACTAACCCTGACCACTTGGTTAAGGAGTTAACATTCTTATCATCAAAACAAATCAAACAATATCTTATATGCTAATATTTACATCTATGTATTATTAAAAAAATACGGTCAAAACAAGATAAGTGAATAGTACAATTTTGTCAAATAGAGTCTTATAAAAAAGGACGGAGGGAGTAATAAGTTTTAAGCTTATAATAATCTGCTAATTTTGGATATTTTTTAACTAATTTTAAATATACAATTAAATTTATATTTAATATGTAATGCAATATAAACTTAAATAATTATTTAAAATGAAAATAAGATATCTACTTTTGTAATCTGGAGGTTATTTTGATTATGTATTATAATTTTATATTTTTATGTGACTATATATATAAGACCCTTTTTGACCACTGCACGTACACTAATGCACAATTTTGATCGCTAATATCTTTAATTATCTAGTAGTAAAAATTATAAAAAATTAATATCTTGAAAATACTCATCAAAAGAAATCAAACAAGATCTTATATGTTAATATTTACATTTGTATATTATTAAAAAAATACGGTCAAAACATGATAGATGAATAGTAAAATTTAATCAAAAAGGGTCTTATATTAAGGGACGGAGGGAGTATATAATTACAATTTAGTTCTTTCGGTCATGTTACGATCTTCACCGGCCCCCTGATCTTACTTAAGATCTACATTAATGTTTCCAACCAATGTGATAAATGCATTAGAATTAATTTTAAATTATTACTAGTGTTAATAGAAATTCCAGCCAATTTTCTAACCTTTCTTTGGAGATCATTGATCTCCATCATGATCTTCTCTCCCTGACAAAACAAAAAAGACATTTTTAACAACAACTATAAAATGTAATAAATTAATTATGCTGTAAACACTACAAAAAGTAGTTATAGAATTGAAGAACTACCTTGTTTTCTATTACACGGCCCAACCCAACTTCAAGAAACCTCTCCAGTTGTTGCAATTCTTCAACATTCATACCTTCAAGATCTTCACCCCTCATCTGCCTTAATTGATGGCTCTTCTCAGCAATTTCCTTGTTCAATCTAGAACAGTTGCTGTTTTCAACTAGCTGCAATTTCAATTTAAACATCAAATATATGTATGGATTACAATTTTCTATTGGCAAATGCTAAATAGTGCACCCATTAAATAATAAGTTTTTGTAGAATTTTTATGAAAATTTGTAAAGTCAACACATTAAAAATTATGCTGTTTAACTTTTTGAATAAAAAATTTCTTTAAATATTATGTTTAATGAGTGCACCTGATGCACTCATAACTCGTTAGCAAGAGCTATTGTAAAAGGAAAATGCTTTTTACAATTGTGATTCAATTCAATAACTTTTCGCTAAATTTGACAAATACAGTTGATTTACCTGCAACTCGAGAGACGGCTCTTCCAGCTTTGCCAGGTTATTTGAGTGTAAATGATCTCTTTCAAGTATTTCCCTCATGCTACAAATATCAAATTAAACAAAGTAAATAACAATGATAACATAATATTGATGTCAATTAACAAGGCAATAGTTAATTTTACTACTGTCTAACACTCCGTTAATATAAATATGTGAACATTGCATGGAGAATTAAATCTGTCCCCGCTGGTTTAGTTAGGACTTTAGGTTTATATACTTATTTTCTGTAAAATCCTATGAGAGTTGATCAATTGATCACAAGGCACAATGTGCTTAATTTTATAAGTGGATACTAATATCAAGATTCAATTCACACAAAACACACTTTTAGAGGGGATTTAGATTAGAAGCAGTAACTATGTCGCATGAGGTTGCTTGTACTGGCCATCTGATCTTATTGAAGATTTTATAAAGGTGTACATTGAGCTTTGACTGACATCAAATCGATAGCTGAGATCGACTTATGCATGTAACTATGTATTTTTTTAAACTCGAGTGGATCCAGATCCCTATAATGGAGGGACAACGAGTTTATTTTTCATAGATCGGGTATTTATTTATATCATAGTCGACCTTCCACATGATGAAACTATGAAGACATCAGAATGGAAGCCAAATACCTAATCAGTGTGATGGAAAAAAAAAAGAGTTGTTAACATATGCACAACATAATATTGTTTTCAAAGGCATAAGAATTAGCAGCGCGTTTATTGTGGACTCGATCTGAATGTGAGCCTTACTAGAAGCTACGATTTACGGCATCATAAACTCATACTCCTGATACAAATGGAACCAGACTCGCGCGCCTATTGTAGCAAACACCAAACCAAACATGCTATTAAACGTCCATATATTAGATCAACCCAAAATCACATGACATTACAACTGCATTACAAAGTTTTTAACTGTGAACCACTTAACCCTCCATCAAATGACTAATTTGAACCGATTAGATACAAATGAAATACAAACACTTCAGATCAAAAGAATATTCAGTGTCAGACGCGTGTTAGTATTTGTAAACAAATGACACCGGCATGAGTCATGAACTGAGCTCAAAAATCATCACATCGGACTAAGAACAAGGAAATAAAGAAAAGTAGTTATTTTTTTAGCTTCTTTTCCTTTATTTTTTTTGCTATAAACATGAATATGTATATATGTGAATGATGATGATAATAACAACACAGAATGAACCAGTGTACAATTGAAAGAAAGAAAGAAAGAAAACCCACCTAAAAAAAGATGAAAGATGTAAAGTTGACTATTTAAGGGTTTTTTTTTTTTTAGTGTGAGATGGACATATGATAGAAGAAGAGAAATGATGGAGACATATATCTAATTTTAGTTTAATTAAGAATTTGAAAGTGTGTGAAGTGATGAGAAAATTGATTGTTCTTTCCTCTTTCAGATCCTGCAGGAAGAAGAAACTAAGAAACTGTTGAACAAATGGGTGGTTTCTTAATTTGGAGAAATGTGTTGGTGGTGGGTTGGGTTGTGAGGGTTTGGAAGAGTGAATTGTACTTTGAGGATTTTACTTTCCTTTTTGAGGGGAAAGGCGTTGGTATTTGGAATGAAAAAGGGGTAATGTTGGTTTTGGTGCCATGTGTGGTCTTTTCTACTTTGATCAAAGCCACCAATGAAAAGTGTGTGTGGAAGTGTGGAGAAAGTAGACTTCTCACCTCTTTATGGTAAGCCAACCAATAGCTCGTCTCCCACAAAGGTCACAAGGGTATGTATGACTAATCACCCAGATAAGTTAAAATTTTAGGTCTAATTAAGCTTTGTAAAATGGAAAATGCTACGCCTTTTGTTCCAAATTAAATGTCCTAATTGACGACCACTTCACATATTTTAAAAAAGATGTATCAATAAAATAAAGAGAATAAAACTTTTGCAGAAATAACTCTACTTTTTATTAGTAATAGACATTAAAATACTAAAAAGTACATTCTTTATAGTTATTTTATTGTCTTCCTTAATTGTTATACTATAAAGTAATAAAGATAAAATAGAAGAAAAAAAACAATGTTATAAATAGTACAAGACAATTATTTTGGGACAAACAATTTTAGTAAGTAGGACATTTATTTTGAGATAGAGGGAATAACTAGTAGGCCCGAGCTTCGGTCAGTATTGGTCAGATTCAGGTTAAAAATTACTAAACTAATAAAAATCACAAATAATTTAGGCCTAATTTTGATTGTCTGCATTTTTAGTTTTTTCGATGTCGGGTCGTGCGGGTGACAAGTTGATTGTTACAGGTAAGATTGAAACTTTGTTGCTACATCTAAAGCTCCATTAATCCAAAAATTCTATTAATCAAAATATTTCAATACCTCGTACACAAAGTAACAATTGATAAAAGTTTATCGAGAGAGAAAATGTAGACTAGACAGTAAAGTTCTAACTATAAAAACTAATAACATGAAGAAGAAAAAATTGAGATCAATCATACAATTTAGCAAATAATCAATCTATTTGTCCTATAACAAACATGAAGAACTGTCCGGCCTTAAAAACTTTGTTCTCTCTAAGTTTTGTTTATGCTTCCATTGAAAGAGGTGATTTTAGGTCTCATTTGATCCATAATCATGTGTGCTTCTTTTATCTTCTCCTTTTAATTTAATTAAGTGATTTTCACATCAATTAGAGTTTTTTTTTTATTAATTTGTGAGTTCATCGTCTCGATGATACGTCTGTTTGTATTCTCGTCTTGTGTTGTGTTTGTTTATTTTTCGTCTTGTTGTGGTGTTCATTTGATTCATATTGATATATCAACTTTGATCAACTACTGATTCAACTAATGAACAAGATCGTCAACGATGCAGATCCAGAGGAACATGCATTGCAGTTACTTTAAATTTATGAAATTATTTGTAGACATGAGTGTTTACACTAGTTTTTCATAACATAAACATAGTTATTCATTGTTACTTTAAGACCTGGATAAAAGTCATTCATTTGACTGTAGGATGCGACAACAATCCTTATTTGTGTTCGTTCAAGTCTCAGAATTTGCGGGGTTACTTTATGCGTTTTTAAGTACAAAATCATTGTTCTTATTAGTGTTAGAATCACATCCAATAACTTTCAATAACAAGTTGTCACTAGTACAAAAATACCTTTATAGAAAAAGGTTTAAGTCATTTGGACTTGCCACCTGACTTAACAAGTCACGCGGTGGCAAATCCTTAAATAGTTGCAACTTTGTTAGGTTAGGTGCACTCAAAACTGACTTAACAAAGATTAAATAAAAAATATAAAAATCGTATAAAATAGCTTAAGTCAAGTATATTGAACAACTGACTTAAGAAATATATTTGTTAAGTCAAGTATCCCACACCTGACCTAAGAAGTATTAATTATATTTAAAAAATTAAATTTCAAATGTGTCTTTAGTAGGATTCGAACCCGGTACCTTTTTTTGAAAATTTAATTAAAGTGCTTAAGTCAGGTATATTGAACAACAGACTTAAGCAATTTATTTGTTAAGTCAAGTATCCCACACCTGACCTAAGAAGTATTAATTATATTTAAAAAAATTAAATTTCAAATGTGTCTTTAGTAGGATTCGAACCCTGTATCTTTTTTTGAAAATTTAATTAAAGTGCTTAAGTCAGGTATATTAAGTGCCCGTTTGACCCGGCTTATTTTTTACTTTTCTATTTAGCTTAAACGAAATAGAGAAGTATAAAATTGAATTTAGTCATATTTCTCTTTAAAAGTATTAGAGAAATAAACTAAAGAAGTAAAAATTAAAAAGAAGTAGAGTCAAACACATTTTTTTCCTACTTTACTATTTTTAAGGAGTAGAAAAAAAGTAGAAAATAAGTCGGGCCAAACGGGCACTAAACAACTGACTTAAGCAATTTATTTGTTAAGTCAAGTATCTCACACTTGACCTAAGAAGTATTATTTTTATTTAACAAATTAATTGCTTTCAAATGTGTCCTTAGTAGGATTCGAACAAGGTACCTTTTTTAAAAATTTAATTAAATTACTTAAGTTGCGTATATTGAGCAACTGACTAAAGAACTTTATTTGTTAAGTCAGGTATATCTCACCTGACCTAAGAAGTATTAATTATATTTAACAAATTATATTTCAAATGTGTCCTTAGTAGGATTCGAACCCGATACTTTTTAAAAAAATTTAATTAAATTGCTTAAGTCGGGTATATTGAACAACTGACTTAAGAAACTTATTGTTTAAGTCAGGTATCATCCGCCTGACCTAAAAAGTACTACCTCCGTTTCGTTTTAGAAAAAATATTTGTTCCTTTTTACTTGTCGTTTTGGCAATTTAAGTTATATTTTGCCTATTATACCCTCTTTCCTATTTTATTTTATTGACTAAATTTGTATAATCTTTTTATTGTATATAAATTTTGTTTGTTTATAAATAAAGTTTGTTACCTATACCAAAAAAAAAAAAAAAGTTTGTTACAATTTTTTAGGAATAGATAATGTTTGTAAAGTGCATAATAGAAAAATAAAGTGCAAAAATAGGAAATTATTGGTGGATTAAAAGTATGATATATAATTAAAAAAAGGCATAATAGAAAAATAAAGTGCAAAAATACACTCTCCTATTTTGGTCTTTTTTTCTTTTCTAAAACGACAAATAAAAAAGAACGAAGGTAGTATTATTTATATTTAACAAACTTTTTTTTTGAGTAGATTATATGATATATATTATCTTGTAGCAATAAAAATATATAAATAAAAAAATATATAGAAAACACTTAGAAAAAAAAAAAGAGGTTCTTTGTGCAAAAACTAAAATCAGTGTTTTTCTTTATCAGATAAATTATAGAAACCTCTTCTTTGTCTCAAAACGCAAAACCTTCAATCAGATACACCTAAAACACAGAACCTTCTCACAAATTGCAGAATCGCTTCACACAAAACACAAAGTACATATCGACAGAAAACACAACGTTCAATCTGATACAAAGTTCAAAATGCAGAATTGCTTCACACACTTCTCACAGAACGCAAAACGCAAAAAACGCAAAAACCTTCTCACAGAACGTGATCGAAAACCTTCTCACATAATGCAAAACGCAAAACATAACTCTTCTCCGACAAAGTTTTCACAGAAAACGCAAAACGCTTCTCTTGTCGACAAACTTCGATCTGAAAACAGAGTACCCAAGCAACATTTTATTGCTGCAAAAAAGTTTAAACCGTTCGATTAAGGAAACACAGAACCAAGGTTTCAATCGCTTCAATTAGGAAAAATAGAAACACAAAGTTCAATCGCAGCAATATTAGCAACAAACTGTTCCAATCACTGCAAATCGGTCGCTGCAAGTTGTTCTTCTGCCGATAAATAAAACCCTACACTTTCTGGAAGGAGCTACTCATTCATATGTATGTAATTTTTTAACACTTACTTTTAATTTTTTTTGTTGTGATATTTCAATTTCTCGTTTTTAGTTGTTACTTATGTTGTTGTTGCTCCTTACCAAAAAAAAAATTATGTTGTTGTTGCTGTGGATATTTTGTTATTCTAGTTGTTCTATAGTGATGAAAGTTGTTGATTTGTGAAATATGTAATAATAGTAACCAACTAAAACAAAGTCTGAATGTGTAGAGTACGAGAAAGAAATTAAAGTTGTTGATTTGATTTACTTGTATAGATTGATTTACTTGAATAGACTGGAACATTAGATTTACTTGTTGATTTCAATTTCTCGTTTCTAGTTGTTCTATAGTGATGATAAAAAAGATTGTTGCTTTGCTCTTTATTTTAATAAGTAAGAAGTTTTTTATACTTGTTATAGTCAATCACTTATAGTTGGTAGAAATAATTAATTTAACACATTGAATTTATGTTTTTCTTTGTAGTCATCATTGGAAATTCCTCATCATTAGTCCTAAGAAGCTTGAAGTAACTTTTTTATGTTCATTGGGAAAGAAGCCAGCTAAGGAAATCCATGAAATGGTTGAAATGTAAGTATTCAACATGAACTTTGTGATATGTTTTATGATAGAAATCTATAATGAATATTTCTTTATTGTAGAGCTTTGGGAGCTTATAATAAGATACAAGGTATGAGAAAGCAGAAGAAAGTAGAATGGTTATATCCGATCGTAAGTTGTTAACTTAATATTTAAATGAATGATTAATTGATATATATATATATATATATTCTATAAAAAAATTTGAATAATATTTACTGACGTCCACATATGATCATATTCAATTTTAGAGTCAAAAGCAACAAGTTAGTTATGAGTGCGGCTATTATGTAATGATTCACATGTTAAACATTGTTTCCGCTAGTATTGTTGGTTCATGGACCCAAGTAAGTAATAAAAAATTTGTATCAAAGTTGTATCAATTATTTAATACTAATGTTTATCTAATTTATGTAAATATTTATTTATTCAGATATTTCGGAACTCAACTCCATTTAATAAGGATGAAGTTAAAAATGTTCAAGAACGTTGTGCAAAGATGATTTTGGAACGTGTTGAAGCAAGTGCAGAAATATAATCTTTTTTGGTCTCTAAGGTTTCTTGTTTTGATTGTATCTTGACAAGTACTTAGTTATTGTTTCATATAATTAAGTAGTTAATTACTCTTATTTATGCTCTTTTGATAAGACAAACATTTATCTAAGTGTAACAAATCTTACCCTACGTGGTAGTTTATCTACTTTGATCACAATGTTATGTTTTAATTTGGTATGACATTATTTTTACTTCTATGATTTTATTTTGAAATTTATGTGAGATATAGAACATATGATGTTGCATTATATTTATGGTTATGAACTGATGTTGGTTGTAGTAAATTCAGCACATACATTATGTCTAGAAAAAAAATTGATATTATAAATAGTGGAAAAAAAAACTGCCCAGAAAAAAAAAACAACAACTTCTTAGGTCGGTTAAACATATCCGACTTAAAAAACAATCTTCTTAAGTCAGTTGCACTTGCTACGAGTTGTTCCAAAAATTAAAGCTTCTTAAGTCGCATAGAATTTACCCGACCTAACAACTATTTTTTAAGTCAGGTCAAAATCCGACTTAACATGTCAAAACTTGTTATGTCAGGAATTGTTAAGTCCCGTGCGACACTGACTTAAAAAGTCACTTTTAAATGACTTAACAAGTGTTTTCTTAAGTCAGGTCAAAATTCGACTTAACATGTCAAAACTTGTTATGTCAGGAATTGTTAAGTCACGCGCGGAACTGACTTAAAAAGTCCTTTTTAACTGACTTAACAAGCGTTTTTTGTACTAGTGTGTCTAATGACAACATAAAAGAAAGATATTCAAGTGAGTATTGAAAAGAAAGAAAAATAAAGACGATGAAAAGTAATGCAGAAATGCAAAAGAAAAAGAAAAGTAAAGCAAGATCAAACCAATACTAAATTGCATGGAATGTAAATGGTGGTTGGAAATCATCTCTATGCACTCTTCAATCCGTTTGCACACGCGGTGTGGGCATCGCAGAATTTTCAGAAAATAAGATACAATCCTTTGTACATAGACATAACTATAACTTCCTACTTCTAAGATTTTGACAAGTGTCTTATCTAATAATTTCATTAATCTAAAATTGACACATGTCCTTTTGAATGACTTCTTTGAATCATATGTATCTTATTGTTAAAAATGAAGTCTTCATCAACACCCTACTATCTATTGTACCAACTCGAATTCTTCGACATATTAATCTGCTACATATAATTTGTGGAGCGTCACAAAATAGTCTAGTCGAATTCCACTTACTATGGCTAGTTTGACAAATTTTAGTCGAAATACTCACATAGCTATAGTCAAAAGCATATTTTCCATCTTTTTTAATTATAACACCAATACTTGAGGAATATCATGAATTTTATAATTTCAGTGTTAACAATAAGTCAGTCGTTTTATGCTATTAACTTAAGTGTTATTGTGAGTTTGTGCACAAATTCATCATTTTTTTGTTTTTAACAGTGTTTGTATTTATATCTTATGTGCTCTATCAATTTGAATGAAATAATATATCTTATATTTTTGTAAAAGAAAAAACCTATAAAAACTAATACTCCATTTGGGGTGATTTTATGTTTTATGTTCTAAATTTTTCGTAAACCAAAACCAGGTTCAAATATGTCTTCATCCAAAAAAAATTATTCCATTAGAATTTATGAAATAATTAATATACGTATTTAATAGGATGACAACTTGTGTACCCCTTTAAGATTTGAGGATCTTTACCATACACTATTAGATATAAATTTAATCGATATAAATTTTATAAAATACACTGTTAGATTAAAAATTTATATCATATAGATTATTTGTGTAAAGTTTCAGGCAAATCTAATACTACCTCTGTTCTTTATTATAAGAGACAAATACATTTTTTGGATTCATTAAAAAACCAATGTATTTGGTCCAGAGCCGGGCTCAATGTTCTTAGAGGTCCTTTTCGAAAATTAAAAATAGGCCTTTAATAAAAAAAATGTAATATTTTTAAAAAGAACTACTCCCTCCGTCCTAATTTAAGTGTTCTAATTGATTACTTCACACACTATAAGAAAAATGTGTAAATGAAAGAGAGAGAAAAAGACTTTTACATAAATACCCCCCACTTTTTATTGGTATCTGACATTCAAATACTAAAAAGTAAATTATTTAGTTACTTTATTGTCTCCCTTAATCATTAGTGATGAGAGTAAAATAAGAAAAAATAATGTTATAAATAGAATAAGACAATTATTTTGGGACAAAAAATTTTGTCAAGTAGAACATTTATTTTGGGACAGAGGGAGTAATCTTTAATTTAAATTACAAATAATATAAAAAAATTGCAACTAGAATAAAAAGATTCATTATAACAACATAATATCTTCTGACTTACATAAAACAAATCATTTTACTGAGACAACTATAACAGAATAATCAATAAAATTCTATACGCAATAACTATACTAGAAAAACAAATTAAATCACGCCTTTCAAAAAGTTTAATAGTTTCATCTTTATTTCACACAACATATTATTTTTATTTTGGTCAAATCATTTAGTGTCTAAAAATTTTAATCTATAAATAAAATGCAATGTCCCCTGCCAGCTAAGTTAAACATATTTTATAGTAATCTTAATTAATACTCTCTCTTTCCCAAAATATAATACAAAATTGGTCAACCAAGGTTAATGTATGTATATAGTCCAATTTTTTAACCAAATACATCGATTTCCTATGAGAAAATATTATGCTTAAAAATGAACATATGAATTTAACTACAAAATATTGTTAGTTTAAATTTTTTAAGTGGTGTGGTGTTACATCTTTTGTTTTTTTTTACAATAGACCGCAAAGTTATTTATGAAATTAAAATTGTGTCTACTAAATTTATTTCTTTAACAAAAAATAAACATTTTTAAACAATAACAAATACATTATTTTTTTATACATATATTTAAATTGTAATCACATATAAATATTTAGAGGCCCCTAATTTTTTGAGGTCCTGCGCGGTGGCTCACTCGGCACACCCTGCAAGTTCGGGCCTGATTTAGTCTATTAATGAATCCAGATACATTTATTTTTTTAATGAATCTAAAAAATATATCTATCTCATATAATAAAGAATGGATGTAGTATTATTTAATATTTTATTGATAGAACACATATTTTATTCAAATATACCAGTTAAAATATTATTGAGGTTATTAAGTGTTTGAGGGGGTAAAATACCCTAAATCTTAAAGGGTAGACATTTAATAGTAATTTTGATAATAATGATTAAAAATGGCGGTGGTCGATGTTAGAGAATAGGTATGATAATCATGGATATCTTCGAAAATCGTGTTTGTTCACTTTTCGAACAAAGTATTTCGACCCTATTCTTGTCTGGGTTCACGAAATTTTTGCGGGGATAATTCTCGAAGAACAATTTGTTTATGACAATAGAAAACAAATCAGAATGTAGAGAGGAAGTATATTTTAGTTCTATTTAAAACCAAGGCCAAATGACTCCTTATAATAACAGAAAACGAATTGATGCCAAATAACACCTTTTCATAAAAATCGGTCATGTCTGTTGGCAAGAGTTACGAATATTCAAACGAAGGGGCGCCCTTGGACCCCGGCAGCCCGTTTCAATTATTTGTATTCAATTACACGTTTGGCTTGACGAGCGTGCACTCCGCACTACTCTGACTCGTTTCAAACTTAACACATAATTGCATTGGCCTAAAGTAAATAACATTATATCAAAATACATTGTTGATACTAAAATCACCAACAGTCGACGGATTATTACAATAGTAATTTTAATAATAATGATTTAATAGTAATTTTAATAATAATGATTACAAATAAGAGTTTAATTGATATGCACTGACGGTGTAAACTTTTTTTACACAAACATCCAATCAAAATACAAGAAATTGCCACTTTTATAGGTTAATTCCTAAAAAATTTCTATAAATGCTTACTTGGCGTGATTTAATTGGATGCACGTGTAAAATAATTTTACACCGTCAGTACATATAAATTAAATTCTACAAATAATTTTTCATACTTCATTTGCTATTTTGATTCCTTTTCAAAACCAAATTACTTTGCATTTTAACTCTTATTTTCTGTAGTAATTTTAATAATAATGATTACAAATAATTTTTCATACCTCATTTGCTATTTTGATTCCTTTTCAAAACAAAATTACTTTGCATTTTAACTTTTATTTTCTGCATTTCACATTCAAACAATACGATGAATATTTTCAATCAAATATTACACAAAAATGTTTTTAGATTTACTAGTTGATATCGTTGGTATTAATATTGATGTTTTAAGCAAATAATACATTCGATTGATTTACCGAAAACACCGATAACAGTACTTCACCTAAAAAAATATTAATTACTTCACCGATATTCAAAATTTATCAACTTAATTGTGTTGATATTTTATTTTAATATTTATCTATTTTTATATGTGTATAAATCATATTTCTACGTGGAATATTGTTTAATCAAACACAAGATCGAAAATAACAACCATATTTTTCTCATAATTAAAAAGAAATGCTATATTTTTACTTATAAAAGGAATTTGGAGTGTTTTATTGTCTAAACATATTTTAACACCAACTTGTGATATTTAAAGACTAACTACCTCTATCTCGTGGACTTGCAAGGAAGGTAATCTAGTAATCCAATTCCTACAAAATATTCTCTCTACTTTAAAATAAGTGTCGTTTTTTTTGTATTTTCACACATATTAAGGAATGTAATAATTATTTTAAAAGTCATATCACTTTTACTAAATTAAATCTACCTTTTGTTTTGTTTTCTTGAAAATAATGTATAAAGTAGTAATTAGATGATATAATTGAAAAATATTGCATTGAGAATTGAAAAACGACACTCATTTTAAAACAAAATTTTTAAACTAAAGCGACACTCATTTTGAAACGGGATGGAGTTTAATTCACCAAGGTCGCTTCCATGCTGCAATTTTCAAAACCCTATGAAAGCTTTAGGCCTTTAGCCATTGAATCGAAGATAAGGTTACCACTATGTCTTTTTTTTTGGAAGGTTACCACTATGTCTAAAGAGTGACATAAATAGAAATAATGGAGTGACGTAAATAATAAAGTGACGTAAATTATATTAGTAAAAGAGTGCAAATGATTTTTTTTTAATTAAAGTAATACTACTAAAAATCAAAAGTGATAATTTTTGTGAGACAAATATTTTATAAATGTGATAACTACTATAGGACCAAAGAGTTATTCACCCACTTGGGAAACAAGAATCAAGTTAAATGGACATGCTACTAACAAGTGTGTCGTCCCGTGTTTCTTGTGACACTTTGCTAACTTATTCACATCATTCATTGTGCATGTATTGCTTGTTTTTTCTCATACTCTAAACTCTAAAATCGTGCGCACTTCACACTTCATGTCTTCAAAGTTCAAAGAATGTGATAACTGTTGAAACTCAAGAAGTGTCAAGTGTGAGTAGTATGGAGAAGAAGTTTCACATTGGAAAAATGTGTGGAGAGTTGAGCATTTATAAGTGAGAGGACCCATAAACCCAATGCCTTAAGGTTTTGGGTAAGAGTGTGGTGTCCAACTCACTTGTAACAATGCTCTAGGTCATCAGTGGTGGATGATCCCCCAGCTGCCCCCTCGATGTCCCTAACAGTGGTATCATGAGCCTCGGTTCAGAGAAAGGGACCGGCTAAAAGTAATGACCCGTTAAGAAACAACGGTGCCGTTGAGAAAAGTGAAGTATCAACGGTGAGGGCGAGCAATGTGGTAGACTCACACTTGAAGGGGAGTGTTGAAACTCAAGAAGTGTCAAGTGTGAGTAGTATGGGGAAGAAGTCCCACATTGGAAAAATGTGTGGAGAGTTGAGCATTTATAAATGAGATGACTCATAAACCCAATGCCTTAAGGTTTTTGGTAAGAGTGTGGTGTCCAACTCACTTGTAACAATGCTCTAGGTCATTAGTGGTGGATGATCCCCCAGCTGCCCCCTCGATGTCCCTAACAATAAAAAATCAAACAAAAGGAAAAAAGAGATGGCCCATGACCTGACTGACATTAATGGATTTAATATGTAACAAAAACTAAAGCTAAGTAAATAATCGATTAATTCCAACATGCGGTGATGATGAACATGATTTCGAATAAGGCTGTGAGAAATGAGACTAATCTCTTGGGAGACCCCGTTGGAGTTAGGGGTGTTGTATCAACTAGCTCGCTAAGCGAGCCACTCCTAGTTTAGCGAGCTTATAAGTTAGGTGCATTAGTTGGGTCTAGCTGTCAGTTTTAGTTGTTATGTTTTACTTGATGTTAGTTAGAAGTTAGTTGTTTGTTATACTTTACAATCGTGTCTATATATGTATAGCTCTAAGCTCTCATTGTAAAGATTGATTGGATTGAACGAAAGAGTTAGTTTTCCAACAATTAGTATCATAGAGAGCCCCAATTGCGAAAGATGCATTCAATCCACAAATCTAGGGAAACGCATTGAGTGATCTTTGAAACTTTCTGATGTCGTTTCTCCAGGGGAGGGAAACACGAGTGCATGTGAGCTTCGTGGTGAGAATGTGCAGTAGTTTCGATCAAAGAAAGTAGTTCTTGAACGTTTCTTGAATGTTATTCATGGCGGAAAATAGCAACTATGGAGCTCTTGTAATTCCACGCTTTGATGGTTTCTGTGACCATTGGAGCAAGCTGATGGAAAATTTGTTACGTTCAAAAGAGTGTTGGACAGTTGTAGTAGAAGGAATTCCTGTTTAGCTGCAAATGCAATTGTTGAGCAACGAAGACTTGCTGAAGAAGGTAATGTTGATGCTTGCAAAATAATGAGGGTTACAACTAGGATTAGTTCATTGTGCCTCACAAGATCAAATTGCAGACATAACGACAAAAGCACTCAAATTAAATTCATTTAAGAATTTGAGAAAAAAGACTTGGAATTTGTAGCAGCACCTGTATGAAGTAGCTTGATGACTGGAAGTGTGGATTAATCTAGTTGTATACACAACTAGTTTAAGGGAGGGTTTGTTGTATCAGCTAGCTCGCTAAGCGAGCCACTCCTGTATAAATATATCTTGATGACTGACAGTTTTAGTTGTTATGTTTTAGTTAATGTTAATTAGAAGTTACTTGTTTGTTATATATTACAATCAAGTATAAATATAGCTCTAAGCTTTCATTGTAAAGATTGATTGGATTGAATGAAGAGTTGGTTTTCCAACAACAGGGCATTATTCAGTTCTTAAAGAAAATTAAATCGAACTAAACTAAACTGTTTTCAAAATTAATAATAATCTAACTGAATTGAATCGTTTGTCTTTCATATTGAACTAAACTAAAATGTTAAAGTTGTTCGGTTTTATAGTTCTAGATCAAACTATAACTAACTTTTCATTAAAGCGAACCGAACCATTAAAGAAACCAAATCTAACCAAACTGATGATCAAACATTGAACTGTTAGTTATGGTTGTTTATTATGTTCGGTTTAGTTCGATGGTTCAGTTTTATTTTTTGGTTTTTTTGCCCACACCTAGTTGGAAGGGCTGGAGAAGCTCAATACGGACGAAGCTTGCAGGGAAGGAAGTGCAGTCGGGTGTGGTGGATGGATTCGTGATAATTATGGTGGATGGATTGGAGGTCTTGCAAAATATTTAGGTATTTGTAGCGTGTGTGTCGCAGAGTTATGGGGATCAATTCTAAAAGGATAGAGATATGCTAGACAACTTTTGTCTTACTAGAATTGAACTTGGATTCGAGTTTGGTGGATAGAGTGTTTCGTTTAAAACGTAGTTCTTTAGGTGTATTGGATTCCCTGTATGTACTCCTTATTTTTGTTTTAGTCCTTGTATTAGATTTTTTGACAAAATAGTCCCTGCATCGCACTTTTTTGTTTGGTGTTAGTCCATGACTTCATATTCCTTCCAAATTTGTCTAGATGGCAAACGTTTTGCCACTTAGACCCTGCCACGTGGACAACAAGTGTTGGGTGATTGAATTAATGAGTTATAGAGACTTAAAACAAAATATTAGACTGATTGCAAATTCACAAAATTCCAAATTCACAAATCGTGTTTTCTTTTTCTTCTTCTTTTCTGCTCAACCCTCTGTTCTCTTCTTCTTCTCAAACAAGTGGGCCTTTTGCAGACCAAGGATACAATCGTTTTGCCGAAATTCTTTTTCTTCATATGTTTTGATTCATGATTTCAAGACACACTCAACAATACAAATAAAGTTTTTTTTAATCAACAGATAAAATTTTAGCTCATGTACAGATTTGAATTCATAAGATTTTATGATACGGTCCTTTTCTTACTTTAACCAATGTGATTATTGTGACATTTCACCTCAATTAATATAGATTATGTGAATTTGTTCGGAATTTATTTTTTTAGTTTTAACTATTTTAAATTTATATTACACCAATATATTTATGTCAATTTGATAAATATCTTTACTTGAAGTCTGATCCCACCTGCCACTATAATAGTTGTGGTTCTAAACATTAGTTGAAGCTAAGTACGGCAAAAGACAAGTACGACGAAAGACACTAGAGATGTAGCATAGCAATGTAGCATAGCAGGTGTAAGTCAAATAGACAATGGAATGGAGCAAATACAAGCAAAATATGTTCGTTTTGTTATTGTCAAGAACATGGGTTCCCAGACTCAAATCTTTACTCCATATTTTTCGGTACTTTATTCAGACTCAGACATGTACTTATCTTATTATACTAGTCTATTATTGCTAAGATGAGACATTGGATTGGACATGTGATAGACTTCATCATTTGGCTCTATCTTTAGTTGTTTCGTTTAATTTGCTTCTACACAGGGAGAATTTATAACACTGTCGGATTACAAATACTATACTACACAGTACACCCCTCTATCTTTAGTTAATTACCATTGAATTTAGGCTTTGTTTGGTTTAAGGGAATGTGGAAGGAAGGATTGATAGTGGATGGAAAGCACGTAAATCAAAACATTTTCTGCCGTTTGTTTCAGTGGAACAACAAGAGAGGAAAGAAAGTTTGCCTGGGACCCACCTGAAAAACAATCCTCTCACAAATGGACGGAAAGTTGAAAGAAACATAGTGTTCCATTATTACCCATAGTACTACTACATGGAGAATTATATACAAATATTCACAAAAAAAATAAGAGAAACATATATAATTATGTCATTTGCATTATCGTAAGAGCCACTATTCATGGGTTTTGAAAAATAATAATTAAATAAAATGCTATTAGACTGGTCTATGATATAATATTTTTTTTTAGAATTTTAGAATATTAATATCTCATTCACAAAAAATTAAATAAAACACTCTTAATATCTCATTTCTATGTATGGGTAATAATGTCATTCACAAAATATATCTCTTTCTTTCCTCTCACTTTCTTTTCACTTTCACTCATACCAAACAACTAAATAATCATCTTACTTTCCACTCACTTTCTACTCATTTTCAATCCTTCAATAATCTTTCCTCTTACTTTCTTTCCTTCAACTTTCTTCTCTCATCCAAACAAAGCCTTACACTTTATTTTTCATATTCTTTTGATATATTTCTATTATGGACCATAATTTTTGGTTGATCGAGGCCCAATGTCACATCTTTCAGCCCAATACCACATCCTATTTGGCCTATATAAACAACCCTCATGACCTCACAAGATATGCATTACGGTAACTTCTATCTCCCCCTCAAACTTATATTGATTTGGACATTGGAGTATTTTATGCAGGTACACCCCCCTCTTTGCATCGTTGGTAATCTCCATGCTCATATTCTAAGTTCTAACTCAAGCTCAGAGCATTTTTTCCGCTGGTCCACCACTGTGAGTTTTCTACCCTATCGTTTATCCCTACGGAATAAATCTAAGTTTGGTTTAAAATAGTTTAAAACAAGTAAACTATTAACTCAATTTATCTGAGAAGGTGTGGAGGTCTCCTTTGATACAACAACCATCACTATTTGAGCAGTTTTGCATATAAAATTAGTTTGTGCTCCATGCTGAAATGTGGCACATATACATCAAAATAAATTAGTTTGAAAACAAAGAATTATTCATCTTCATGTAGAAAGTGATTCAAAGGTGTTGGTCGACATGGTGACATGAGACTGCAATGTTAACAGAAATATTCCTATTTGATAAAGTGCATTCGTGATCTTAAGAACATAAATTGTGATGTTCAGTTTAACCATACCTGACGTGAAGAAAATAGATCAACTAATTAATTAATTAATTTCAGCTTTATGAATTATGATTTGCATGTTTCTAGATATTCCTCCTAGAGACTTCCAAAATCTCCTTTTAATGATGTTTTCAATGTCTGTATGTCTTAAAATGTTAGTGTAATTTCTTTTATTTAGACTTTGCCCTCTTTTACAAAAAAATTTTTTACAACAATGCATACAATTGCAAATTGGGACTGCATTCACAAATGCAATTTAATATTCCATTCATATCTATCTATCTATCTATATATATATATATATATATATATATATTACATGTAAAGCAAGCTTGAAATTGCTTATGTGGTAATTCTACAAAAAATTTCTTTTCACAAAGCTTCTCAATCTAACATGATGATGTGTCATCCTAATAAAAACTCATTATATTTTACTTTATTTTTAGAATAAAATTATAACTTTTATAATTCTCACCTTTTGAAATTCTATTTCTTTTACCTTATATCTTTTTTTAGAGAAAATACTTAATGTCATAAATACTATTTATGTTATAACTTTTATAATTAATAAAAGAAATTAAAAAATTGACCTTATAAAAAATACCTCTAAATAATATTTTTTATGTTAAATTAATAAGAGATTAAATAAATAAAAAATATAAATTAGCAACCTAATAAAATTTATTCATTTCTAACCTTCATTCTTAAAAAAAGTATTGAGATGATGTGTCATCTCTAAAAAAAATCCTCACTTTCTATTCTATTAAAAATATTAAAAATATATCACATACAATAAAACATAACATATTTAATAATGTTATGGATTAGAACATTGACAAGATATAAAAATGTTGAATTTTAATATCTTCATCAATTATAATGACATATTTATATGGATATACTAATGCATGATTTGTACTTTTGATTTTAAGTAGGGGATAATATTGAGGAACAAACTCTATGTAAAGGGAAGTTTTTTTTCCTTCAAAATGATGTTGAAGTATGTCATTTTTATAACTTAATCATTTTTAAAATCTCAAGTTTAATTTGAGTGGTTGATAGATTATGAGAATTTGGTTGTTGATGGTAGAATTTATAAACCTATAAATAGTTTTGTTGTGTGAGTTTGTTTTCGTTCCTTCAATCAGAAAATACATCATTTATACATGAAATATAATTTTGATTTTTCGAAGATAGAAATGAAAGAAATGTAGGTAAACAATTAATTTTTTTTCTTTGCGTTTCATTTATTGATCGTGGATTTTGTTTTGTGAAATATTTCTACATGTTTCAAAGGAATTTCACTTTTAATTATTTTTAGCACAATTACATCCATTGAACAAGATATATGTGATTGATGTTTTCACAATCTTAAAGAAAAAGAGAAAATATATCGTGTTTCAAAGTAATACTTTGATGCTACAATTTAGTGGTACGACAAAATTTACAATTTAAGAATATGATGACGTACGTTATTGAGAAATATTAGTAGTACGACAAATTTTCTATTATGTTATTGAGAAATTTTAATCACGACTTAGGAACGTGCAATGAAACAAAATTCATCATTTGCATCTAGGAGAGAGGATATTAATAGAGGCAAAAATAATTGTAGGATCTAACATATATTGGTTCAAAATAAAGTACCAATCTTAAGAATTGTTCTCAAATCTGATGACTCTAAAAAAAGAATTATATATGTACAAATACATAAAAGTTTAGTATACCATGAGGGATTTAGTGGATCATCACATACAAATATCACATTAACAAACATATTTCAAATACACTATAAAATTGAAGAAGACATTCTTATTACAAGGAATAAATTACAATTGGTACTTTAGATTAAACGAGTAAGCGGTGACAATTGAAAGTATGCTTAATGACTTTGATAAATTTTATATGAGTACGTTTGTTTAAGCTTTAAAAAAATTTCTTGAAAAAATTAGAATTTTTTTTGTAGAGATTTTGAAAATAATCTAAAACTAATTTTCGTTTGTTTACAATCATAAAAATCTATTTTGATTCAATTGACTTCACTTTGCACTCAAAAAAATAGATTTTGAACAAAGCTATTGAGGAATAGCTTTTCATTTTGAAGAAAAAAATGATTTTTAAAAAATCTGAAACAAAGATAAATAACATAACGAAAATTAGACAAATGATTAACTTGCTGCATGAAACAAAAGGACAAATGATTAACTTAAAATACCAAAATAAATTGATCACATACCGTCTCTGCATAAGTCTCATTTGCTGACTGGCAAAGTGATTCGATTATTACACTTACCAATCACGAACACATTTTATCGCCGGCAAAGAGTTTCCTGCTGAAATAGCCTTTGCGTCGTTGGTGTGGAAGGTGTTGGCGGTGCACGTTGGTGAACAATGCTTCTGTGTACGTTGGTGGACGGTATGTGATCAATTGGTTTTTTTTTTATATTTAGTATGTGATCAATTTGGTCCGATCCATTACTTAATGGCATATTTGGTTCATTATTTTTATTTTAGGTATTAAATTTGTCTTAATTGGATATATTTTATACTTAATTGCATATTTGATCTATTACTTTTAATTTAGGTTTTAAATTAGTTCCTCTTTTTTTATAAGCAAAATAATTGAATTATAAAGAATATAAGGGTACTCAACTCTTACAATTCAAAAGACTAGCCACTTAGATGCTATTAAGACAATCTAAGGGGTAACCACACCAATCTTAAAAAGAAACATTTACATTGCTACCTGCCCGACTAATAAACTAAAACCAAAAAATATATTTAAATTAGTTCCTTAAATTTACATGTATTTTAACTAAATAATTGTGCTCAAGTTGATCAAATTATAATTAATACTTAAAGTATTCAAATTTAAGTGTTAACTTCAACAAGTGTTAGTTACATTTATTTACATCTCTATCAATTTTTAGATTAAAATATTATTTATTTCGACTTGAGATTTACTTGCTTAATTAAGAGTTATTCAACACACTTTAGACAATATTTTAAGATTTATGAACCAAAAATTCTTACTTAGTCTATACTTCAATATTTAGTACATCAAAAAACATTCTTTAATACTTTTTACATTAATAATGTTGTCCTGATCAACATTTTGTATATTTTTTGTTCTTTAATTTGTACTCATTTCGCACAAACATTATATATTAAAATTTTAAATATTTTAAATAAATATTGTAGTTTTAACACAACAAATATTCTACAGTTAATCAATTATACGCACTAAACTTTAAAAAAATTAATTTATATTTATTCAATTTAATAAAAAAATTATAAAACAAATTTTTTTTCAATAGGTAATTGTTATGCTATTCTATACGAAAATAGATATTATTAATCTTATGACGAGAAAATTATCTGATCTTAAAATTGTTTTTTTTTTTTTACAGATTTTGGAGCAGCTGACTTTTTTGATGATCATAAATCATTCTTACTTTGGTTTGTACAATCAAGTAAGTTCTTGAACTTCTCTTTTGATGTATAATTTATCTGGCAACTTATGGTGTATCATTTTTTAAGAAATTGTTTAACAAAGAGTTTTTTAAAATAAAAAATTGGTTTAATAACTTATAGTAAAATATCATTTTAGGCATTTCTTCATTTTACATAAAAAATTTTTGGATTATTAAATTTTAAAAATCTCTAAGGGTTTGCTTGGTTGGAGAGAAATTTTAATCCAAATATATGCATCGATGCATGTATTTGAATTTCTCAAATTAATAATCCAGAAAAGTGTAAAATAATCCAGAAATTTTAATCCAAATACATGCATCGATGCATGAATTCGAAAAAATTAGAGATTTTTAACCAAGCAAAGTGTAAAATAACAAAAAATTTATACATGATGAGTATCATATTAGTTATATATTTTATAATAAATTATATATAGTACTAATTTTTTTTAAAAACTTGAACACAACCCGCGAGGGTCTCAATCTTGTATCATAGTAAATCAACTCATTAATCTCCACCCTTTTTCCCATCTAAAAGAGACTAATATTGCATAAAAAAAATACTTGAAAGATTCGATTGAAGACGATCAATTAACTGATTTGATGGTTGTTTCCAATATTTAAGAGATAGAAATAAATGGGTACATATGTTTTTATCAAATTCTCAATAATATGACATGTTAAAAATGATATCAAATATAACTTTTTTTGCTACGATTATCATTTTAATATTTACACTTAAAGTGTCAGTTCAGTTGGTAGAGTTTAGCTTTATAATTTTATAGTGTCGAGTTCAAATTCTGTCAAAAACAGTTGTAAAATGATAATTAGTGTAAATGATTAATAAAAAATTTCTCTTTAAAAAATAATTCTAAACAAAGAGAGAATAATCATTTTTGATTAAATAAATGCTCAAACATCTTAGTCACTTCAACAATTGTTTGAAAATCCTGCTCGCCACGGTCAAGGAACACGCCCCAAAATAACCTTTCAATGTCTCAATGTGTGTTCATGACCCGTTATCATCACAATAAGCTAGCAAAACATATTATATTTAATTTTATTTTTGTTGTACAATATATATGGGCATTGTTTTATTGGATAGTATATATTATTTTATCTAACAATTTTTGTTTTTAATTACATTTAACTTGCCCTAAGTTCACTGTAAATAGCAAATTTTCCCTTGTATATTCATATTTGACAACAAACTCTTACTTGTAGCAAAGATGAAAACCAAATTGGTCATCGTCATGTGCTGCTTATGCACATTACTTCTTATCTCAATTGTGACAATTGAGTCTTCCAAAGATGGGAAACAAGGTGTGTATGTGCGCGCGCACATACGTATTTAAACTAGTTTATGTGTAAGAATAATTGGTTTCTTCTCTTATCTTATATTTTATTTATTTGCAGTTAGTGAAACAAAAGAATCAAAGACAAATATTGAGGTTGATGGCTTGGTAACATGGGTGCCGGTCGGATATGTAATATGGGAAACATCTAATGGAAACACAAACGAAGGCGGCGGTGGAAACATCATAAAGTTTCCCAGTGATGGTAAACGGGGTGGAGGTGGAGGTGGAAACGTCATAAAGTTTCCCGGCAGTGAAAAATGGGGCGACAATGTAAATGTAAATGAGGGACACAAGTTAATTGTTAGGAAAATTTGCATGAAAAACTAAATGTGTATATACATGTATGACAGTATTTCATGTTGACATAATATATAATATTGTGAGAACAAATTATAAAATAAAGTTAGGAACATTTAATTTATTTAATCCAAACTATATCCCTACCCATTTTTCCGGTTTCATTGTAGTGTTATGTATTTTTCTTCCTTTTGTTGTAACTACTAAAAATCTTCTGTTTTCCTGTGGATTTGAATCCAAAATTCGCAGGAAATGCATTTCATGCGGATTTTTTCAAGGTTTTTTGTTCCCGGCATATTTTCGTGGGTAATTGTTTTCTGCAGATTTGAACATCCTCAGCTAACTTTCCTCCATAATTTATTTCCGAAAAGTACAAATCTGCAGCAAACGTTTCTGCGAAAACTTATAATAAGTTAATCTTAATGAGTCTCAATAACATATTAAATGTTTTTCATTTTCTATAAAATTTAATATGGATGATCGATATGATAAAAACTTTCAATTCAAAGGTGAATTTTATAAAATTTATATTCATTATAGTGTTAATTGAAAATTATGCACCGTGCACCACTTAATGACTTAGTCCATATTTCATATAAATAAAATGACTAAGATAATTAGTTTCTAATGATATGATATATATATATATCAAAAAATTACTTGAATCACCTGCAAAAATAAAAGTGTATATTCATATATTTATTTTTGGTGGCTGTCCAAAATTACAAATTGGTCTGAATGGCTAGGATCCGAACCATTGTTTTGTTGGCTGCAAAAAATTAAACAAAAACGAAAACAAATTAAAGTATGGGTACAAAATGTAAAACATACAAGAGTCAAAAAAAAAATCTCACACTATTTTCACAAATATTTTTCACCAAAAAAAGATTCTTTTCTTTTTTTGATACAGTAGCAATTAATTTATATCTATATCTATGTAAATATAATATTTAAGAAACACTTTTGGAAGTTTTTCTCAATACTCTTCTTTATAGCCAATGTGAATTTATTGATGCCATGTGTCACCGTTAGACATGATTTCTATTAAATGAAAATTTTATTTCATATATTATTTTCATGTTATCTCTTATCTTTAAATGTTATTGAATTAGCAACATAAAACTTTACACTTTTTCCTCCTAAACACTCCCTTCATTAATGTTATATAGTTGATGCTATTTTTCCTCTAAATAAAATTTAAAAAAAATATATCCAAAAAAATATATATATAAAAATAATAGTAAACACCTATTACAAATTATTATGCATTTTCCTTTCAATAAATATCTCTTATCTTTAAATGTTATTGAATTAGCAACATAAAACCTTACATTTTTTTCCTCCTAAACACTCCCTTCATTAATGTTATATAGTTGATGCTATTTTTCCTCTAAATAAAATATAAAAAATAATAGTAAACACCTATTATTACAAATATATATAAATAAATAATTACACTTGAATTACAAGAAATTTTGTTAAAAGATCAGCTGTGCCACTTACCCAAACTGCCTTGGAAAATTTTGTTACAAGAAATCTTTTATTCTATATGTTTGTTACAATGTTTAATTTAAAACTCAAACAATAGTTTAACCTAATAAGTGGCACGATGTCCTCTTACTCTCACTATCCTTTGTATTACTCCTTCCACGGCTCCACTTAAACCGCTTATTGAATATATGTTCCACTGGTTAGTGTTATCATTTTCTCTCTATTTCTTCTTGTATTGTGTTTTTGGTCTTTTAACTTTTCAATTTATTTCTTGTCAAAAAAAAAACTTTTCAATTTATTTCTCTTGATTTATGTCTTTTTCCGAAATAACTTTATTTGATTTCATCCATTTTTATTACTCTCTTCTGTGTATTGATTACAATTTTGATTTGTTTTATCTGTTTGTTTGCAGATGGAGAGCAGATGGAGATGATTGTCTTATGGATTAATTGTAGGGTTTACTTTCAGGATAAAAATGGGAGAGGAATTTGATGAAATTGGTTAATTAGATTTATTTTTTCAGCTACTACTTATTGTTCTTTTTCTTTGTTCTTTTTCTTTGTTATAAAATTAACGATCACATCAACACCAGTTAATTGATTTCACAGGAATTATTTTTGGCAAAACAACTATTTTGCGTCTAGTGGGAATCACTTTATTTGTTTTATGTACCGCTTTAAAAGAGTCACGATATGAAGTATGAGAATTTGTCAATCCATTAATTTGTTTAGGAATATAAGACTAATGCTATGTGTAGTTACAATAATATTTGAGTATTTTTTGTTTCTTAATTTGTTACGCAACTCCAATTTAGCTTATGGATTTTGAAGGTTACTTCCTATTTACTACTTACTCTCTCCGTACCATAATATAAGTCGTTTTGGAAAAAAAATTTGTACCAAAATATAAGTCGTTTTACAATACCAATGCAACATTTAATGCTAATTTTCTTATTATACCCTTAACTATTTATTACTCTCTCTTCTTTTACTTTTACAATTTATCTTTTCCATACCATTAATGAAAGACAATTTTGTAAACTAAATCATAATTTCTCTTTTTCATACAACAATAATTACATTTCTTAATTTATGTGATATGGTCAAAACGACTTATATTTTGGTACGGATGGAGTATTTGATTACTTTGGTTTTGGTTTATGCATAATCATGTATTATTGCATAATTCCAAGGAAACACATCATACTATATCGGTATTTCATGCTTCGGCAAGAGCAACTTGGCAGCTTAGCCTTTTCCAAAACCACAAAATCTTACTCCCTCCGTCTCATTATATAAGTTCCTTTGACCAAAATCACGTTTATAAAGAAATGTTGGTATTGTAATTATTATGTTTAGTTTGTGTATAAATTTTACTAAATTGTCCTTTGTTTGTATATGTATTTAATTTGACTTTTTACATTTCAATGCAAGTTAGTGTAATAATTAGGGGTATGTGTAGGAAAAAAATAATGATTACACATAGTAATTTGTAAATGACTTATATTTTGGGATTAGACTTTTTTTAAAAGAATGCTTATATAATGGGACGGAAAAAGTACTTTATTAGTTCCTTTTTGCTTTGTTGGCGTTGGCTTATGTGAAATAAATTTTCGTCCAATTTCAAATAAGATTCATTTGCACCGATTCATACTTATCTTCGTTCCATTTCTCGAGAGACATTTTCTCTACAACTTTCTTCAAAATGACACCAACAATTGACTTTTTAAGAGAATATTCTTGCAAGTAAGAAATCAACCATCTTCTCTTCAATGTATAGTAAAATCTCTTTAAATTAATATTTGGTAAATTAATAAATTCTCTAAAATGATAAAGTTTTCGGTCCTGACTTGGGCCAGTGTAAAAAATTAAAAAATTCGATAAAATAATAAAATAATAAATTTTCGGGAGATCCATTTGTAATTTTCGATCTCAAGAAAATCATAAATTAATAATATGACAAACTTGTGAGATATGATGTTAATACTCTATCACATTAATGTAATTTATATATGGCAAAACTTGTTTAAGAATACATTGAACCCATTTGTTCCTCTTGTTTACATCAAAAGTCATTATTGATTTCCAATGCATATTACTAAAGTCATTATTGATTTCTAATGCATATTACTAAAGTCATTATTGATTTACAAGTCATTAAAAATTCTTTAAATTAATAATTATTAATTTATCGATAAATTAATAACTCTCTAAATTAATAAATTTCTCCGGTCCCAACTCTATTAATTTATAGAGATTTTACTATAAATAATGTAGGAACGTAACTCTTTTACCGGAGTTTGAACTACAGTCGTCAATGTTTGATCTAACAATTTCGATATTTATCTGTCAATCGAGCTAGCACTTCTATATTATATTGAATTTTTATATAAACCTGTGCAACACAGGTAAAAATCTAGTTTTATAAAACACTAGTACTGTTAATACTTCAACCAATAAAGATTAATTAGTCAGACTTTTTTACACTAAACACAACAAAAGATAGTCTTGAAAAGTGTGACAGTCATTAATTTATAAATTTAAATTTTAAAATATAATTAAATTAAAATTGGAAAAGACAATTAAAACCATCAAATTAGAGATTTAATTAGAATGATTAAGGGTAATTAAGGAAATTTTATGGTAATTATCTTTCTTATATTGATAGTAGATAGATATATTGATAGTAGATTAGATTCTTCATGATACAACCCAGATCATTCTTTTATGCCAAAAACAAGTCATTATTTCATATTTCATAATCTCAATAGTATGTAAAGCAATTTTTTTTTTTAATTTATTTTTCAATGAAGCTCTTTAGATTCTGCGACCGCTTTAAGTTTTCCTCATGCTTTTTGCTAAATATGCATTCCTGCCAAAATTTGAATGTGTCTGGTTTGATGCCCCGAATCTCGAGATACTTGAGAAAAGCCTTTTGCACATTTTTATCCAAATCACTGTAAAAAGAAACAAGAACATTCAGAAACTATAACAAATGTATTATATGACAAAATTTGATAACAACTTATATATATATATATATATTTGTTGACAGAGTTTTTAAAAAATAGTTTTGAAAAACAATTGCCGATAGAAATCAAAATCGTATTTACTAGCTGAGTCACGACCAGGTCGCTTTCTTTAAGACGTTTTAGGGTACTGCCAAATTATGCAAGCAGTCGAAATATACCATGACGCTTCTAGGATAAAACAACTTAGTTCTTAAAACAAATACCAATTTTCTACTGCACTATAGAAATCGGTCAGAATTACACTCTCTGTGATCACAAAGAATCACTAGAAAATATTGGTTAATAAGACCAATTCATATAGAATAGAATTCCACTCTAAACAACAGAACGAAAAATAACAATTTTTGGTGAAGAAAAGATGCAGAGAGAAGTTTTTCTGTGAGTTGTAATTTTTGTACGTTCTGATGAAAATGAAAGCAGCATTTATGTATATACTCTACAACTACTGAATTAGTAAAATATGGAGCAATTTTGACTGAGTGATGAGGCTCATCAAAACCGAAAATCAGGGAAATCTGGGAGACTAAGGGCTTGTTTGAAACACTTTTGTTTTTTAGTTTTTAAAATATGTTTTAAAAATTAGATTTTAAAAACAGTTTTCAAAAAGAAAAGAAAAAAAATGTGTTTGGATAGACAATTTTTAAAAACAGTTTCTAAAACAAGAAAAAGAGAAAACTCATTTGGTAATCTAATTTTCAAAAACAGTTTCCAAAACAAGAAAATTAGAAAATTCATTTGGCAATCAAATTTTTAAAATCTATTTTTAAAACTTATATCTATATCGATTATATACTTGTATTTACGATAAAAATGTGATTGTGAAGAATTATGTGCTATACTAATTTATTTATTTATTATTATTTTTTAGTTTTCACTACTAGTTTAATCTGATTCGGAGGTCAATTCTCACATCAAGTAATTTCAGCCTCCTCCCGATCGCAGTCATTTATTTATTTTGACGAATTAAGCACTATAATATTGAAAAATAAAAATATTATAGCATACCAATATCAATATCCATAATATAAACATCTTACAACAATTACCAAAGCCATTTCAAAGTCTCATGCAAGAAAAATATAAAAGTGTAATCGATTTAATTAATTATTTCCGTGGAATGTTGAAAGTGATTTGAAGCAACTCTATGACAAACATTATGGCCGATTATGAATATAAATGTAGCAATCTTCTCTTCAACAAGCACATCCCTTGAGTCACTTAAGTAGTTTCTTCCCTTAAGTTCATTACAAAAACTAAGAAACATTCCTTCTTCATTCCTAATAAATCAAAACAACTTGTTTCAAGGATACAATGTACACATAATGGCAGTCATATACTATAAACAAAAGCTGCTCTCATATTTTTCTTTCTAATATCTCTATATATAAGTAAAAGGTTAATCCATGAAGAAATGTAGCTTCTCCAAAATATATCATGCATCATCCATTTAGGTGATTTTATCAATAGATTAGAGGAACATTATTCATGATCATGTTCTTGAACAAAATACCAAAGCTCCAAAATTTGTCTCCAAACTCCACCAACATTGCTTTGTTCTCCTCTTTAATTTAAGACATAGGTGAAACAAAAAATGTTCCCTTCATGATCCAACTCCAACTAACTTTAGCTGTGACATGAAATTCATATCATATAATTAGTGCATGAAAAATTTGGAATTGTCATAATAGAAAATCATGACTAAAAAAATAAATCATACAGTTATAGTAAAAGATCAATGTTTTTAAAATCCAAATCGGACAACAAACCTCACAAGACATATGGGTCATGGTTCAACTGCTTTAAACTACTCAAACAAAGGCAATACCTTGATCAATCCATCTGAATAATCGAATTGCAGTTGCAGTCAATGTTTGTTCATGGTTCAACCAGTTAAACCATCATTGTCCGATTTAATTTTATAAATATTGGTAAAAAAATCATTACTTACACCAATGTCAAATTAACCCGAAAACCCACAAATTAACCACTTGAGCTCAATATCTTAGTTTTCTTCCCACACTTTCTTTCAAAATCATTACTTACACCAATGTCACTCACATTAATCATCAACCCTTTCCTATATAAATACACCTACATGTTACCCCTCAAAAGAACTACATTCCCTACTAACATGTTACCCCTAAAATCGTTTTCACAATTTTCTTAGCTACCACATGGAGTGCTACAACAAAAACACTATCTCATATTCTTCAGGGTCATCTTCAAAAACAAATGAGAAAAAGGGGCTGAAAAATGATAACACCATTCAGCATAGTGATTCTGAATGATAACACTCATCACATATGTTGTTGCTTCCAAATGATAACACCATTCAGCATAATGATTCTGTTTCAATTGAACCTATGCAGAATTTGCCACAGTTACCACTAGATCAATTCTGTTTTCAAGGTGATCAAGATGCCAAAACCATGTTTAATGCTACAATGAAATATCAAATTAACCCACAAATAACCAAATACCCGGTAACCAAAACAGCAGCATAACAAATAATAATCATAAGTAGAGTGACCCATAATTCTAATCAAACAAAATCATACCATAAATCATATCCCAAAACATAAACACTTTAACAAATAATTACAATTAGCACATCAGTAACAAATCTCCAGAAACCACAACTTTGCAATCAACCCTAAACCCCATAAATTTATCTGATTATACCTCCACTTCACACTCCAAATCACACAATCTCATAACTTGCAGAAAAACCCTAACCAAGCTAACCACAGAAAATTTCCACATAACTCACAAATCACATCCCAAAACATTAACACAATGACGATTCAAATCTCGAATAGCAACAACAATGCAATCAGAATCAAAAATCGACCATGTATAAAGCTAGGTTTAAGGAAACAAAAATCAACCATGAACATGAAGAAAACACAATCGATAATTGCATATACTAACCTAGAATGGAAGAGAGAAAGAGATCGGAGCTTAGAATTATGGCGTTGATGGAGACTGCAGAGAAGATGAGAGCGGGAATGAAGAAGACGAGAGCGAGAGCGAGAGTGAAGCGTCAAAACGTGTTTTTGCGTCAAACCCAAAATCTGTGTTATTTTATTTTAATAAAATAAAAGAAAGTTTCACTTATTTACAGGTATGCCACTCCGTGTTTTTTAAAAACTGAATTTTGAAAAGGAAAACACCTAAAAGGTGTTTCTGTTTTTTAGTTTTATAAAAGAGAAAAACAAAAATAATTTTTAAAACTATTTTGTAAAATCATACATTCAAACAAGTTTTTAATTTTTCAATTTTTAAAAACTAAAAAACAATTTTTGAAAACTGATTCAAACAAGCCCTAAATTGTTCAATGATGGATCAGATTTGAAACGGATATGCACTGATTCATGACTCAACATAGTAAAACTGTTCCTAACTTGGTCTATACACAATTATCATGTGCTCCAAAAATTAATACATCACACAAGCCAAGACGCAAGCCGGGCGGGCAGCGGCAGCGCGCATGCGCGATGGTCAATGTTGAGTGCGTTCTCTCTCATCCACAAAACTCTATATCCCTTGGGGTACACCCCAATAGTGCTCTAGAGGTTTATAAACACTTTTAAAGTATGTAGTTATTTTCTGCCTCATTTCCAACAAAATTACTAAATGTTTACCTGAACTTAGGTCCCTCGTATTCCAGCCATTCTTCAGATTCGTCTTCAGAATCTTCAGATACGTCTTCAGATTCGTTGGGCATCTTTATTGAAAAACTATCAATTTCAACCTCACTAGGGTAAGCAGTCACATCAAACTCCAGACACACTCCATCTCCTTTGAAAATGGTTACAACTAAAGAAATATCTCGTCTTTGACTTTGTCTATATCAATACGAGTAACCTCTTTCTCCAAGAATGTTAATTTTAACTTTGATAGTTTCATCCTCATATTGTCTTTTTAGTTGAATAGTTTTTTTTCCACGGTTGTCCTCAATTTCAAAAGGAAATTCTTGAGGAATTTTAACCTGGAAAATTAAACAAAAGAGACAATGAACTTAAAATGATGGTTAACATCAAAAGCAATGGTGCTGAACCTAAACATACTATGATAATCTCAATGCAGGACATAAACCAAATTTCACATGTTGTCGAATTAAAGATACTTATTTTTAAACATTAGTCAAATATAAAGAACTTGCAAGAAAACATGCAAACAATAGCAGCTGTGAAGAACCACATAGTTTGGCAAAACAATGATACCAATTGTAATCTTTAAACAAAATGCAAATCTAAGGCAAAAGAAACAAACTTCAAACAAAATTACAAATACAAAACACTAAAAGGAAACAAAAGGGTTAGAACTCAATAGTAAAATAAAATTACTTGTTTGAGAAGATTATCATCGATTTGAGTTTGAAGAAGTTGAACAAGATTATCATCTGCCACCGGCTCCTTTGCAACATCATTAGAAAAATTTCGAGAAGGCACAAAAGGAGACGTTTCTTTGTGGAGAAGGAGCTTAACAGAGAGTGCGCTATGGAAGGTTCTGGAAGATGAAGATACTGCTGCACGGCGAGCCGCAAGAGGTACAACGGCCGCGGTGGCACGAAGGAGCTTGTTGTACATAGCCATCTGAGAGCTGAGTAGAGAGAACTGGGTGTTAGGATTTTTAGTGTTAGGGTTTTGGGTATTTGCTATACTTGATTCTCTCTGTTTATATATATGTGCCAAATTATTGACATTAATCAGGTTACGGTTGTTTGACTTGTTGCTCAAGATAGGACGTTTTTGAAGGATATTTCAAATATGTATCTTTTTTTTTTTTTCTTTGACAAAATTTCAAATATGTATCTTAATGATAGTTTGAATGGGAATTTGAGACAGGTTGGGCCAGGACGTAGTACGTAGGGCCTAAGATGCAAATTTGTTACTATAGAGAGTGGTTTGGGATCGAGGATGTGGTTCATAACTTCATACCACCCACCCAATTTTCGACCAAAAAAAATATATACCACCCACCCAATGAGAATAAATGCCAATTTTTTTTATAATACCAATTTGATTGAAATTACAAAAAAATAATGGTTTTTTTTAGTTTATCTCTTTATGATTTGGGTATTTACCTTTGAATCATTCAATGTTTTAATCGTTATAAATTTTTATAAAATATACTGTTGGATTGAAAATTTTATTTCATATAGATTATTTGTATAAAATTTCAGACAAATCTAAAATCATTTGATATGTTATTTAAACACATAATGGCGTTTAAAAAAATCACGTAAATCGTTAATTTTGATTTGTCTCAATAACATATCAAATAATTTTGAATTTATCTGAAATTTTACATAAATAATTTATATGATAAAAACTTTAAATCTAACAGTATATTTTATAAAATTAATATCGATTAAAATATTATTGAGTAGTTCAATAATAAAAACATATACCCAAATTTTGAAGGGATACACTAAATTTTGTCACAAAAAAAAATTACTTTTTGAGTTAATAGTGCACTTGTCCTTTACTATATGAGACAAATCTTGTTCTGGTCCATTTTATTTAGGCGGTTAATAGTGCACTTTTTGTGTTTGAGGCGGCATAAAAAATAAAAGGGGTGTAACTAGCAAAAGTCTTGTAATAATTTGCATCTTAGAATTGCTAATGAAGGCCACGTGATATCTAAGTTGAGGTAGCAAATATAGTCAGCTCACACGGAGCAATAAAAAAAGGTCATAATTTTTTAGTAAATAGTGTATAAGTTCTACTATTAAGTTTTTTTTTAATAAGTAAATATTTGAATTATAAGGAGTATCAAGAGTACTTAGAGCCGGTTTGGTCCGACTTAACTTCTACTTTTCTATTTTTTTTAAAATAAAATACAGAAGTATTTTTTTTTTGTCGAGACCGGGGTATCCACCGTCGAACACAGTGATTATTCCCTCGCTAGATTGGAGGCACCTCGAAGGGTGGGATAGCTGGCCCAAGGATTTAAAGCTGCTCCATAACCAATGAAATAGAGAAGTATAAAATTGAATTTAGCCATATTTCTCCTTAAAAATATTAAAGAAATGAAGTAAATAAGTAAAAAATAAAGAGAAGTAGAGTCAAACACAATTTTTTTCTTCTTTACTATTTTTAAGGAGAAAAAAAAAGTAGAAAATAAGCCGGGCCAAACGGACACTTAATTTTTACAATTCAAAATAATAAAGTCATAAACTTTGAATCCAATCAAATGGATTATGGCACCAATCCGAAAGAGAAAGAAAAAACATGTCCTATACAGTAAGTAACTGAGCCAAAACCAAAAAAATAATTATATTATTCATCAAAGAATCTAAATCCACTTGAGCTCCTTGAAAAATTATGTTGTCCCTAATTCTCCAAAAATGCACATGTCATTGCTAACTAAATTAGGTGCCGCTCGCAATCTTTTATTGATTTTAGGCTTAAACATCATTTTGGTTCCTGTATGTATACCAATTTTTGCTTTTAGTCCTTGTATGTGATTTTATTACAAAATAGTCCCCGTATCGACCAAATTTTTTGCTTCTGGTCCTTAAAGCAAAAATCTGCAGGAAAATTCTCAAGTTTCCTGCAGGTTTTCCTTCAAATTTTCCTGCAGATTTTTGCCTTATGGACCAGAAGCAAAAAGTTTGGTCGATACAGGGACTATTTTGTAATAAAATCACATGTATGGACTAAAACCAAAATTTCGCGTACATACAGAGACTAAAATGACGTTTAAGCCTTGATTTTAATCAAATTACCAAACATTATATATAAAGTGCCTCCAAACTTCAGCTCCTGTACACCTAACCATGTGCCTACTTTTTTTCATACTAATTGTGCAAAAGTACAGGAAAATGATAAGCGGTAGCAATCTTCTCTATGCATAAAACAGAACCATACAAAAAGTATCAAAGTCATCATGTATTATACCTTTGTGAGGCAAAACTATTTTAGAAGGAAGTTTGTCTAAGAGTAATCTCCATCCAAAAAACCTAACTTTAGATGGTACACTGGTTTTCCAAAACTTACAAAGAGCTGCCACTAAAACCGGCACCGCTACATTAGCAACTTTGAGATGCAACAAAGTTGAGTAACAAGAATTAACACAAAAGAGTCTCATAGAATCTGAAGTCCATCGCCACAAATCTTCTTGATTGGGGACAAGTTTAACACCCATTAAAAGAGACTTTTAACTCACCCAAAAAAAACAAATCATTTTGAGACAAAGCTTCTTTCCACTTCCAACACAAATTCTCCAAGTCCCACCTATCGACCAACAAAATCTCTAAGAAAAGCTCATTAGCAAACAACATAGGAAAAAGCTCTTTCAAAAGTTGATTGTCCATCTATTTTTCTTGCCAAAAGTCGACATGAACTCCCCTCTCTACGACAGTTCGAACGTTGCTTCGGAAAAATTCGATATCCAAATCTCTTTTCCCCATCAAATTACACCACCAGATAAGATTAATTAGTGCCCGTTTGGTCCGACTTTTTTTAAGAGTAAAAACTGCTTTAAGCTTAAAAGTAATATAAAGAGTTTTACAAATAAAGTAAAAGTTGTTTGATAGTTGTTTTTGTATTTAAAAGTACTTACCTTTTTTATTTTTTGTATTTTAAACTAAAATATTTTGATATAGTTTGTAATTTGTACTTATCTTTTTTGTTACATAGTGTATTTTGATTATTATTTATTTCATCGAGACAAATCTCTATATTTTCTTCATAAGTATTAAACCACTTTTTTTTAATAAGAGTTTCATAAAATATGTGTTTAACCCTACTTATAACTTATAAGAGAAGTAAAGTTAAAATAAACCCGGACCAAAGAACACTTAGTTTAAGAACCCGTGCATGTTTATTGACTTTTAAATAAACTTTACAAAAATATACTTCTATAAATTTTATAAAGGGTTAAATATGTTTTTGATCCCTATAAATATTTGAATCTTCTATTTTTAGCCCCTCTAAACTTTTTTTCCATTTTTTAGTCCTTACAAAATTCTCTAACATGAATTTTGGTCCATACTTTTAAGTCAACTCATGTATACTAATTAAAATTTAGAATTATGTATTGCAGTAATGTTTAGTATATTAAAAATTGAATTGATTTGCAAAATTTGAATTTTTTTAACTAGTGATGAATTAAATATGAATTTTTGAAGTGTTTGCACTTAAAAATTCATAGTTAATTCATCATTTATTAAAAAATTATGAATTTTGGTTTGAGTAATTTTTATAATATTATAAACATGATCACAAAACCTCGTTAAAAAATTTGAATCGTACACATAGTTGAGTGAAAAGTAGGGACCAAAAATCATGATCGGAAATATTTGAAGGACCAAAAAGTGGGGAAAATATTTTGAGGGACTAAAAGTAGAAGAGTCAGATGTTTATAGTAGGGCTGGGCACCGGTTCGGTTCGGTTCGGATTCGGTCCCAAACCCTAGAACCGGTCAAACCGATGGGCCCAACATGCAGGCCCAATTTCGACCCTAATATGTATCGGTTTTTTTCGGTTCGGCTTTTTTCGGTTTGGTCTTGTTCGGTTTGATACTTCGGTTTAACTGAATTATAATATTAATTTAAATTTTCTGTTTTAATTACATTTTTTTGTTGTTTTTTTCCCAATTGCAGGGTATAATTCCTATTTTTTTTATTATATCTCTTTATTTGTCCAATTTTGGTCCAAGAAAAAATAAATCAGATTTATTTGGCATTCCAATCCTGGTATATTCATGTATATACTCCAACATAAATATTAAAAATAGCATCAGAAAGAAAGAAAGAAGAAAAAAAAAGAAAAAAGAAGAAAACAAAAAGAAACAGAAAACAAAACCATGTATCAAACAAATAGAAAATAGATCCACGAATCTAACAAACAACATAGAGATATAATCAACAATGGATCTAGACAAACACTATAAAAACAACATAATATTATTTTCAAACATAAATCTAACAACAACAAAAAAGATAACCATAGATCTAAAAAAAAACATAAAATCAGAACATGTGAATGAAAAACATCAACAAAAACATAGAAAGAGGAAGAGACAGAGAGAGATATAACGAGAGAGAGGGTGAGAATTGTGTGACACCGTGAACCACTTCCTTCTTATTTTAGGGTTAGCCTTGTTACTAGTTAGTATGTATTTATAGTGGCAAAAAGGAGAAAATAGGGCTAAAAACTTTGGGCCAGAATAAGTTTATTTGGACAGAAAAGTATTGGGCCAGTAACAATAATAACATAAATACCAATAATAATAACTTCGGATCGGGCCGGACACCGACGGGCTGAATCATGTCATCCGGACCCGTCCACTTGAACCCTATATTAACCGAATAACCAACCGAATGGACCCGAAACCCGAATTAAACCGACCCAAACATATAACTACGGATTGGGCCGGGTGGGTATGTTCGGATTGTAATTTTTTGCCCAGCCCTAGTTTATAGGGACTAAAAACATATTTAACCATTTTATAAAAAGCACCCTTAAAAAGTAAAAACAAAGAGTTAAATTAATTTATAACATCTATTTTTTTTTTGGTATGGTAATTTATAACATCTATAGTAAAAATAAATATGAAACAAAAATAACAAAAAAAATTACTCGAATATTCCTTATATTATTTAATTTTCACATCAATGTCCTTCAAATAAAAAATCTCCACCTTAGAATCCACTATAATTTTTACGCAAATAATAAAAATCTTGATTTTTGATTGAGACAGGTTATTCTCGCCGAACACAGTAACTAATATCTCATCAGATAAAAATTTCAAAAGATAAAATAACTGACTCAAAAATTTAAAATTTCTTCAATAAAAATCTTCATTTTCTTTTTAAAGAACTTTAATTAAAAATAACAACAAAATATAAAATAAGATAAAAGATTATTATGTAAAAAACCATGTCACCACATAAAAACAAAGTAAAGAAAGAAGCTTGTAAACCCTAGAAGCCACTCTTTGTGTATAAAGAGGCTAGAAATCCCCTCTCTTCAATTCACCAAACCCTTTTCCTCAGCTCATTCTCAAACAATGGGGCATTGTACAGTTCAGCCTCTCACTCTTTCCAAACCCAATTCCTTCTCTTTTCACCATAAACCCTCTTCTTCACCAAAACGTGTTCTCTTACCTCGTATGTTCTCCAATCTCAATAAAAAACCAGGGTTTTATTTTTTGTTCTCATTTTCTCCATCATTTTCATCTTAATTTTGTATAAATGCATACCCTTTTGCTCAAAATGTTCGATATTTAAGCTTTATGTTAATTTTATTTATTTATTTATTTATTTATTTATTTATTTATTTATTTATTTATTTATTTATGTAATTCATGTGCTATGGTATGGAAAATTTGATGCAATTGTTTGATTCATGCTGTTGTTAATTAAGCTTTTGTAGCAAATGGGTTGTTGGGTTTATTGTCAAAATTGAATTTTTAGCTTCATACAAATGAAGGGTTAGTGTTGAGTTTTAGTTTGTGTGTTTTTGTGTTAATTTTGTATTAATGCATACCCTTTTGCTCGTTTTTGTCCTTGGTGATTCGAAATGTTTGAGATTTAAGCTTATGATAATGTTTTTAATCTGTTAATTTAAATAATTCATGTGTTAAGGTATTGAAAATTTTATGCAATTGTTTGGTTATTACTGTTGTTAATTATGCTTTTGTAGCAAATGGGTTGTTGTGTTTATTGTCAAAATTGGATTTTTAGCTCCATAAAATGAAGGGTATGTGTTGAGTTTTAAATTTAATTTGTGTGTTTTATGTTATTTCAGGATCAATTTTTCTTAGAAATGTTAGTGCAAAAGCGTCTGAGGAAACATCTAGCGGTACAGGCAAGTTTTTCAATGAGAAACGTGATGGTGTGATAACCTTGGAAGCTGATAAGAATGGATACAATGAAACTGTGGAGAATGAAGATCCAAAGGAAGTGTTGCCTTCTGATGGAGAAGGGCTACCGTTGGATTTGCTTGATAAGCTTAATGTAAAGGTTTATTTGTCTTTTCTTTTTAGCATTTGTAATCTGAGTCGTGTTTATATACATACTAGTTAAGTGATTGTTTGTGAGTTTGATTCATGTGTTTTTTTTTTTTCCTAATGTTTTTTATTGTTATGTTGTTGGTTAGTATTTGTAATCTGAATAGTGTGTGATGTGTATACATAGTGGTTAAGTGAAGTGATTGTGTGTATGTTAAGTTGCTATGATGATAATACTTCAGTTTATTTATGGCATTCATAGAATGCTTTGTGATACTTCGGCATTCATGTCGATCCTGAGCGGTTAGCTGAGCAACTCATTATTGTTTCAATTTGTAATCTGAGTAGTGTTTATATACATACTAGTTAAGTGACTGTTTGTGAGTTTGATTCATGTGTTTTCTTTTTTCCTAATGTTTTTTATTGTCATCTTGTTTGTTAGTATCTGTAATCTGAATAGTGTGTGATGTGTATACATAGTGGTTAAGTGAAGTGATTGTGTGTATGTTGAGTTGCTATGATGATAATACTTCAGTTTATTGATGGCATTCATAGATTGCTTTGTGATACTTCGGCATTCATGTCGAACCTGAGCGGTTAGCTGAGCAACTTATTATTGTTTCAGTTTTTGTATTTCATTTTTAATTCTCCTGGAAAGTGTGTAGTTAACTTGTGAGAAATTTATTTGAGCCTTCCCTTTTACTATGATTGACTTACTGATGATATGGCATTGATAAATTGGTTCATATGTGAAATTGTAAAAACTGAATTTACAGTGATAAAGAGGATAATTTTTGTTGGATATCCTCATCGTCTATTTAGTGCTTCTAATCTGTTTAGTTTTATGCACACTAGTGTAGTGATTGCTAATTTAATGGATTGACAAAAATGCTTGTGTTTGTTTGTTTTTCGTCTGTTTTGGATTGTATTCCCATGTTGCTATGATGAAACTCAGTTAATTGATGGTATTCAGAGAGTGCTTTATGATACTTTGACATTCATGTCGAACCTGAGCGGTTACCTGTGCAACTCTACATTGTATTAGTTTTCCTGTGTTCGGTAGATTGGTGAAGATGCTTATGTATTTTTGTCTTTTCATTGTTTTAGATTATTTTGTATTTTCCATGTTTTATTGCTATGATGAAACTCAGTTTATTGATGGCATTCATAGAGTGCTTGATGATACTTCGGCATTTATGTCGAACCTGAGCGGTTAGCTAAGCAACTCTACATTGTAGTAATTTGTGTTTGGTTTATTCATGTAGATACTTGTGTTTGTTTGCTTTTCCACTTTTTTGTTTTGTTTTGGATTGTTTTATATTTCCATGTTGTGTTTGCTATGATGAAACTCAGATTATTGATGGCATTTGTTGAGTGCTTGATGATACTTCGGCATTCATGTCGAATCTGAGCGGTTAGCTGAGCAACTCTACATTTTACTTTGTTTTTGATTGTTTGCTTAAGATGCTTGTGTTTGTTTGTATTTTTCACTTTTTTAGATTGGTTTGTATTTCCATGTTGTGTTTGCTATGATGAAACTCAGTTTATTGATGGCATTCATAGAGTGTTTGATGATACTTCGGCATTCATGCCGAATCTGAGCGGTTAGCTGAGCAACTCTACATCATTGAATTTGTATTTGATTAAGATGCTTGTGTTTGTTTTTCTTTTCCACTGTTTTAGATTGGTTTGTATTTCCATGTTGTGTTTGCTATGATGAAACTCAGTTTATTGATGGCATTCACATAGAGTGCTTGATGATACTTCGGCATTCATGTCGAACCTGAGCGGTTAGCTGAGCAAACTCTAAATTTTATTAGTGTTCATGTGTTTGGTGTATCCATGAAAATGCACTTTGGTTAACCAAATATAAATGTTACACACCAGTTTACAATAAGAATGACTCCAAAGCCTATGGGTCTAATCTTAACTCTTTTTATCTTTACAGTTTGACATAAATGACACCACTTCTCTTGCTGTGTATGGTGGTGGTGCTCTAGTGGCCCTGTGGCTTACTTCGGCTGTCGTTGGTGCTATTGATGCTATCCCAGTGGTATGTATCTGTTGTTAAATTGGCAAATATTTCTAACCAAAATCCAAATATTGTAAAAGCTAACTTGTTTTTGTTTCATTCTTATGCTAGATTCCCAAATTGTTCGAAGTTGTAGGGCTTGGATACTCACTATGGTTCACTTACCGATATTTGCTTTTCAAGGTATTTGCCTAATTTAGTTATAATAATTGCTTGTATGTGTGTTGGTCACACCAATGATCTTTAATTCAACTCGTTAAACTGCAGAGAAACAGAGATGAGCTATCGGCTAAAATAGAGGAACTCAAGCAACAAGTTCTTGGTTCAGAAGATAATTAGTTTTATGAAACAATGAGATTATATGTACACTGCTTAAAAAGTATGAATGATTGTACAGTTACATTTTGTTTAGTTAAGGGAATTTGTTGATTTGTGTCCATATCTCACAGCTCCCTAACCCTGCTCTGCTACATGTGGTTTTGTTGAAGTGTGGCACTCGAGAAGTTTCAGTTATTTAAGTATCAGTAAAATCAAAAGAATTTTCTAAACATTTATGTTCCTAATCCAGTTACAGAAAAATATTCTTGTCATTTCAACTATTTCCCCAGCCGCTGTGCTTCTCCACCCTCATTGTTGTCCACGCCGTTGACGTTGTATATTGGCCTTTGGACCAAGAGTTTAACAACTATCATCTGATAGTTGACTCATTACTTTGTAAATTTCATGATACTTGGATATAGAGCTAGAGCGAGAGTTTAACCGGTGAGTATACATTGAAATGTGGTTACCATTGAATCTGCGCTCGACAAATCCATGAGACCTAGCATCATTTGTGAATATGGATTTGGAAGTTTCACCTCTCAACTAGTTGTTTAATTCTTCCTCTTAAGTAAATTTGTCATGAATCTCTCCCAGCAGAGCTATCTTGTCCCATCCAGAAATTAATACATCAAAACATGCATCTTTTATAACGAAGAGTTAATTCAATTATATTAAAGCGTTAGTATTATTGAGTCATGAGGTAGTATGATGTGTCAGGCATGACAACAAGATCCAGCCCCGCTTGCACCCACCCGCTCCGCCCCGAATTAAGCGAGGAAAAGCCGTTTCCATTGGGTGCGGGGGAAACCCAATTTTTGAATACGGGGTTGGGGGCGGAGGCGATATGACCTTGTACCCGCCCTGCACCCACCCCCGCCCCCGCTCGGTCCAATTTAATTATCACTTTTCTATTATATTTAACAAACATTATTGTATATTTATCCTTCTAAGATAGTAAATTAAAATATAGTATTTTTTTATGTTTAGATTAGGTTTATTCATTTATTTATCTTTTATAAAAAATAATTTTGACACATGATATTTATCAAAAAAAATAAATAAATAAGTGTTTTTTTATTATTATAGTTTATGCGGATGAGTGCGAGTTAAAACCCGCCCCGTTGCCATGCTTATGTGTCATCCCATTAGATTAAGACTACAATTTTTTACAACACATATTCATCTAAAACTATGAAATATTAAAGCAAAAATGCAGTGGTGTCCTTTGTTTTTTTTTTTTTAAATTTTAAATTGGTCATTTATATTATTTATTTATAACACGATTAACACTTTAGTAATTTTTTCTCATTTTTTAGCTTTGTTATTTCGTCTATATATTAAAAAAAAATCTAGAAATTAGATGAAAATATGCATCGGAATTACTCCATTTATTTTAAAATGAATGTCATTTAAGTTTTTTGCATCTTTACCTATATATAAAAAGGATAGATAGTTTTGGGCTGGACTTTTTTTCTCTAAAATACCCTTACACATAGTCAATTGTCTACGCCTGATAAAACTAATATAACTGCAACTTTATCAGTTTTCACAAAAATAACTAACATTGTCCACCGATTCCACTGATATTGAAAAAGGAATTGACGAATTTTTTGGGCTGAATCAATATATATACAAGAATTGCAGCAACAACAACACTGTCCACCGATTCCAAATCATGGTAGGACTTCCTTGGTTAGTTGCCACATATCTATTTTTGACTCATTGTATATCATCATTCTTAATTGCAATATTTTGAGTGTACTCACGTTCCCATATACATTTGCCATTAATCTATATTACATGTGATCAAAAATCAATGCCTTATAATGATGAATTAAGACAAAAGATGCCTAACTTTTAGCACTGCTTCTGTTTAAAATATTTGACATATTATCCCTTATTTTATCATTGACAAAATGCATAAATTAATTTAAACCAATTGTTCTATGTCTTACATTGTTCTTCTTTGTTTCACTGAAGCAATGTGTTTGTACTAACTATTTTATGTACCTTCTATATTTGTCAGTTAATGTAATAAGATGAAAAATAACATTTGTCAACAATCAATGGAACAACAAAAGGCGTTAAGGGCAGCATATGAAAGGAAAAGGAAAAAAAGAATGACCGACGAGCAAAGAGAGGAACAATTATTTAGAAGGAGAGAAAATTATAAGAAACAGAAAGAAAAAGGAAAAAATGTATGTGTAACAAATAACATGGAGACAACAGAAACACATAATTTCACAAGTATGCATTTCACAAGGTCACACTTTCAAGGAACTCATAATCACGAAGCGGGACCTAGTGTTCCAAGCAATAGTTACCCTGTACTTGGTTAGTGACGACAAATATTATATATTTTAACATATCTTTGGCATATTCAATATTGACATTCTTTAAAAAAAAAGTCAATAAAACTTGCAGGTCAGATTACATCAAATTATCAACAGACTAATGACAATGAGGCTGGACCAAGTAGAACCAATATTAATGACATTGGTCATGGTAAATACAAGTCTTTTTTCCACCACCGATAATCATCTCATATATAAAATATTTACAATCAAACATTAGCTATAGATACCTAACTATCACTGTCTACAGCAGATACTACCGAATTTGATGAAAATAGTGACGTAGAACAAACACAAGATGTGGATATGGAGGGCAGCACTAATACTACACAGTCACGTTGTCGTCGTCAAGGTAAAATTAGAGTCCTACATGTATCGCACTATATATTTATAATTACTGTTTTAACATACAATTTATACTTACTTTTTACACATTACTCAAAACAGAACAAACATTGGACGTGGATATGGAGGGCACAACTAATCCTACAACATCGAGTTTTCGTCGTCAAGGTACGTTTCGTTCCTTCTTTTTTATTTGACGATATTTAGATTCATTCATGTATTCCAATATATACAAAAATATTTTTAAATACAATTTTAATTTTTTATAATATTGCACATTATTACAAACAGAATCACGATGTTATTTTCGAGCAAAACATAATTCTGCTAGAAATTTTCAAAGTAACCCAAGGATTACAAGAGCACAATTGCCACCTCCAAAAACATGTAGACGTTGTAATGCAAAATTATTCTACCATGAATCACGCAACATGTGTTGCAACGGTGGTGATGTGTCACTCTCCCGAGTTAATGCTCCACAAGAGTTGCAGGATTTATTTTTAGACAATTCTGTTGAAGGGATGCATTTTAGGCATCATATTAGAAGTTACAATCATGTACTCTCATTCACTTCAATTGGTGTTAATGTCGACGACAATATTCTTTCAACCGGTCGTGGTATATATACATTCCGTGCTCAAGGTGCTTTTTACCACAACATAGGAGGTTTCTTTCCAAATGAAGGTACCAGACCACATTTCTTGCAGTTATACATCTACGACACAGAACATGAACTACAAAATCGAATGCTCGAAAATCCTCGACTACATCAGATTGTAGTTTATAAATTGCAACAAATACTCCATCAATACAATCCTTTTGTGATTAGATTCAAGCAACTTGCACAATTACCAAATATTAGTGAATGTATGCTCCGTATTGAAGAACGTCCAGCTAACCAACCTCAATATAATCTGCCATCTGCATCACAAGTTGCAGCTATTATTGTTGGTGATGGAGATGAATCTATGGAGTGTGGCAGGGATATAAATGTCATACGACATGATGGAAATATAAAAAAGGTACAAGAAACAAAAGGGTATTATGACCCACTGCAATATCCTCTTTTGTTACCTTTTGGGACACATGGTTGGGATGTCAACGTAAAAAACTCTAAAGGGAAAAATATATCATGTCGAGCATATTACAGTTACATGCTTCAGGTACATTTTATTTACTTTGAATTTTTTTATATTTTTTTTGTATTATAGCAAACTATAAATTAACTTTTCCTAAATAAACTATACATTAATTGTAGATACGTCCAAATGATCAAACGATGTTGCTACGGGAAGGACGACTACTACAACAATATGTTGTATATAATTATGTGAAGATTGAGTCAAGGAAGTTAAGGTGGTATCGACAACACCAAAATGAAATACGTGCTGAAATATACCAAGGATTGCAAGATGCTTTGCATGTCGGTGAAACTAATGCAGGTATTTATTGTAGCAAATAGACTAAAATATGCAGTACTATATACTCATTATTGCTACAGCTTACAAATTCAATTTATAATTGTAGAAAATATCGGTAAAAGAACAAGTTTGCCATCTTCATTTATTGGCGGTCGTCGTGATATGACACAACGTTATGAAGACGGCATGTCTATTGTGCTTAAAGACGGTAAACCAGATATTTTTCTTACAATGACATGCAATCCTTCTTGGAATGAGATAACTTCAGAACTTCTACCATTTCGAACTCCTCAAGATCGTCCAGATTTGCTGACAAGAATATTTCGTTCTAAATTTGAGCAATTAAAAGATGATGTCATTAATAAAGGAGTCTTGGGAAATGTTAAAAGTTACATGTATGTGACTGAATTTCAGAAACGAGGATTACCACATGTCCATATGTTGTTGGTCTTAGATAGTAATGACAAATTACGTGACCCAGAAGAATACGATGGTGTGGTTAGGGCAGAAATACCTGAATTAGAATGTGAACCACAATTAAATCAATCAGTACTTAAACATATGATCCATGGACCTTGCGGTAGACTCAACCCAAAATCCCCATGTATGAAGGATGGTAAATGTAAAAAAAGATATCCAAAAGAGTTCTTACATGAAACATGTCAAGGCAATGACTCTTACCCACAATATAGAAGAAGATTTGCTGAACCTATTTCTATAAATAGGAATAAGCATGTGGATAATAGATGGGTAGTTCCTTATAATCCTTGGTTATTATTAAAGTATGATTGCCACATTAATGTTGAAGTTTGTAGTGGCATCAAAAGCATTAAATATCTATATAAGTATGTCTGCAAAGGCCCTAATCGAGTTGCAATGGAGGTTCACAAAGGATCAAATTTTGATGAAATTCAACAATATGTTGATGCAAGATGGATTTGTGCTCCTGAGGCATTATGGAGGATCTTTCGTTTCACTCTTTACCGACTATATCCCTCAGTTGAAAGATTACAAATTCATTTGCCAAATCGTCATCAAGTGTGGTATTATAATCATCAAAGAATTAGGGATGTGCAAAATGATGAGCGTAACTCAAAAACAATGCTCACACAATTCTTTGCATTAAACCGAAGAGATCCAAGTGCAAGAAATTATTTGTATAGAGAAATTCCAGAACATTATTGTTGGAACAGCAGCGTCAAGGAATGGTATCGAAGACGATCAACAAGAAAAGTAATTGGAAGAATCTATACAGTATCACCTTCGGAAGGTGAAAAGTTTTACTTGCGATTATTGTTATCTCATGTAAAAGGTCCAACCAGCTGGGAATATCTTCTTACCAATAATGGCACTCCCTTCTATACATTCAAAAAAGCAGCTGAGGCTCGGGGATTTCTACAAACTGATAGTAGTATTCAGGATTGTTTGTTTCATGCATCATGTGTTCGACTTCCATACGCTTTAAGGATGCTATTCAGTAGCATATTAGTTTTTTGTGAACCTACTGATGTTAGATCCCTTTGGAATGAATTTTTTGACTCCATGGTGGAAGATTATCAATTACAAAATAATGAAGTGGGATTAAACTTAACAAATAGATTATTGAAAGATTTGAATGTGACCTTAAACCAACATGGTAAGAGCGTAAAAGATTATGATCTTCCACCTTTAACAACAGATGCAACAGAAGAGAACTCAGTTGATAATCTTATACAAGAAGAGTTATCTGTCCATATTCCAGAGGAAGACATACAATCTGTTGCAAAGTTAAATAATGATCAAATGATTGCTTTCAAAACCATTATGGATGCAATCGATCGCAAACAAAGTGATGTCTTTTTTATTGATGGTCCAGGCGGAACAGGTAAAACATTCCTTTATCGATCAATAATGGCAAGTTTAAGAAGTAGGGGTCAAATAGTTCTAGCAACTGCATCATCTGGTATAGCTGCAACATTATTACCTGGTGGTAGAACAACAAACAAAAAGATCTTGCAAATCTCATTAGAGTATCATCTGCAGTCATTTGGGATGAAGCTCCAATGACAAACAAATATTCCTTAGAAGCATTAGACCTATCATTGAAGGATATTTTAAACAACAATGCTCCATTTGGTGGAAAAGTTATAATCATGGGTGGAGACTTTCGTCAAGTTCTTCCTGTTATTAAAAAAGGTACAAAAGCTCAAACAATAAATGCATGCATTATCAAATCTCATTTATGGGCCCATACCAAGGTGTTGCGTTTGCGTCAAAATATGCGATCAATGCATGATCATGAGTTTGCAGAGTTTCTTATGCGCATTGGTGACGGTGTTGAACCTACCAAAGCTGATGACATGGTGAGGATACCTCCACAAATTTCCATACCATGGGAAGGAGAACATTCTATACAGACTCTTATTAGTCATACTTTCCCTGATTTACAATGTCATGGATGTGATGCATTATATTTTGTAGAAAGGGCCATACTCACACCTAAAAATGACGATGTTCAAAAATTTAATGATGTAATTATCAATCAGTTTCCAGGAGAAGAACATAATTTGGTGTCATTTGATGAGGTTGAAGGGGATACACACAATTTATATCAACAAGAATTCTTAAATTCCATTGATCAAGGTAGTTTGCCTCCACACATTCTAAAATTGAAAGAAGGTGCACCTTTGATGTTGCTGCGGAATCTTGACCCTAGATATGGCATGTGTAATGGAACACGTTTATTATGTCGTGGTTTATTTATGAACATGTTGGATGTTGAAATCCTAACCGGAATTAACGCTGGAAGAAGAGCTTTTCTACCTAGAATTAAATTAAAATCATCAGTAAGTTCAGGTCTTCCTTTTGTGCTTAGTAGAAAACAATTTCCTGTGAGACTTAGTTTTGCAATTACAATAAATAAGTCACAAGGACAAACTATTCCAAAGGCCGGAATCTATCTTCCACGACATGTTTTCAGCCATGGCCAATTATATGTTGCTTTATCTAGAGGTGTTTCACAAAGTTCAATAAAGATACTCATTAAAGATGGTAAACTACATGGAGAGGATGGAGAGTTTACAAAAAATATAGTTTTCAAAGACATTCTTTTATCACAATCATAGGTATTAATATTTTTATATATACCATCTCACTTACCCATATATTCCACAATACTAATATATTGTCTAATCTATTTTTTAATGAAAATATAGTCTACTCTTGTTGAAAAGCAAAGATATTGTAATATCTTGCAATAGCCCAGGAGTTAGTGAAAAAAACAAAGATACTGTGATGCTTTTCATTCCAGGTAAATTATTCTTAAACTTTTATTTGACACTTAATATCATTGTTAGCAATTTCCCAATAACATGATTTCTAAAATTTTAGTTGGATCCCTTTGAAACAGATGGAACACGTAGCAGGATGAACAATATATGTTGTTAGTGTTGTTTTGACAATGTGGTTGCATCTAAGAGATTGGAAGACTCAAAATTTTTATATTTAGCTGTCTGATCTTTATGTTTTATTGAATTAAGTATGACATTGAAACATGTAATAAGACCTTTTCCTGAATATGTATGCATTCTATCTGACAAATAATAATACAAAAAGTATGTTTGATGAAATGTACTAAGATTTAATTAATAGTTTCGTACATTTGATACAAAGATTTCATGTTACTTAGATTGTTGCTAACCAAAAGTCAATTTTGCTCAAAACAAAAAAATAAATCAAAAAATACATATATTAACAGGAAATACAGACGACACAGACGGGCACGGAACGTGCCCGTCTAGCCTGCTAGTATATATTAAAGAGTTAAAGAATGAAATGATGATGTCAAAAATAATATCACTTTTATTAAATTGATCCTACTTTATTGATTTGTTTCTTTGAAATCATTGTATAATATAATAACTAAATGATACAATCGAAAATACTACCTCCGTCCCAAATTATAAGATCCATTTTGACCACTGTACGTTTGTCAGTGCACAATTTTTTTTTTGTATGTGTCAGTGCACAATTTTAATCACTAATATCTTTAATTGTGCATTAGTAAAAAATATAAAAAATTGATATCTTGAAAATACTCATTAAGACGAATCAAACAAAATCTTATATGTTAATATTTACATCTATAAATTATAAAAAAAAATACAGTCAAAGCAAGATACATGAATGATGTCATTTAGTCAAAATGAGTCTTATATATTAGAACGGAGGTGGTAACACTCAATTTAATTTTTGTTGTTAAAATGACATTTATTTTATAATTATCTTTATAATGCACCTCTTTTAAATATCTCTAAACAAAAAATAATAATACAGAGAACCCAACGTATCTTTCTGCTTGGAGTACCATCCCATTACTTATTTTTCATTTACTTTTTGGGAAATGCTACGGTGCAATGATGAAATTATCATGTACCGGTACATTAAACACGATAACCAATAATTATTTGACACGTGTCATATTATTGTTATTAAAATTATTAAAATATAAAATATAAATGTTAACTTGAACAAAACTTACATTTTTATTGGTTAAAATCTCTACCAATATATAAAGAGGATATAAAATTTAGGCTGGCTTTTTCATTGTACCTATTTTACCCTTCAAAGTCAACCTCTATAATATAATTTAAATAAACCACATGATACAGTTATTACAATTTCATGCAATGTTTGTTTTCAAATTCTTTTGTCCAATTTTTTTTTGTCTCTTACGGTTACTACACACAATGGTTTCTCTCTAACCTTCTCTCTAACACCATGATTTTCTTTTACATTAATGGCAAGGAAGAGACCAAAATTGGAATAGACGGAACCTGCTACATGCATACGGGGGAATGCAATTTTATTTTTTTATTTGTTCTTTCTCTCTTTCATTGACTTGCATCTCTATTTTTTCTTTTTCTATTTGGATTCTAATTTTCTACGAGGGATTATATATTTAACTAAGGTAATAAAAATATTTGATAAAACGGAAATAATATGTTTCACGTTTTTAAGTTTTAATGTGAACATATCTTCTCTTTGAGAAGTAATAGAGATATTGAGATGGAGTTTGGAAAATAAAAGGAGAAGTAAGTGAGAGATAGAGAAGTAACATAAGAAACAAGAAGATGATGATAAAAATGGTAGAGAAAGAAGACATTGAAAATAATTATTTGGCATTTTGTTATCGTTAATATTTATTTATCCTTTTCTTACAATTTAATTGATTATCTTTATTTTTAAGAAAGATGGATGAATAAATTTATAATCATAAAGTGGAGGAAGTTTGAATTTATGAACAAAAGTTGAAGTGATGATCAAATTGTGTATGATGAGTCGTGAAAAATATTTGATGAATTATATTTTGGTTTATCAATTTTAATATCGTTGGAAATATAATTGAAAGAGAACACAATTATAACATATTTGATAACATTTCATGTTATCAATTTTAATAGGATTGTAAATAGATTTTTAGAGAATGCATTTATCGATAATTGAATGAAACAAATTCATATTTAAAATAGACCATTTATATATAAATTACACACAATAACGCAACAACAAGAAGTGGACAGACGGAAAGATAGTTCATCTAATGAGATGTCCATATTTTCACTTAGTGGTTTCTTATATTTAATTCAATGTCTCTATGTTACTTATAAATTTGTTATTTCTTAAAAGCTAACTATTCGTGAAAAATACATCTACATAAAACTTAGAATAATTTTTAATATAATTTAACAAAATAAAAAATGTGGTTCATACAAACGCGAGTTCTTATAATACCAATACAATAGATTTTAACAAAAGTACTACCGTATAATTCTCCTTACTTTTTTCCACTCTCCATTTTTGCATATTCTCCAAACTTGCTGAATCACCACTTACAATTTTGGTCTTATCATAATCAGTCGCCACCTTACAATTTGGCAATACCCGCGAGGCGTATAAGTGGGTTTCAAGGCGAACGCGAGGCGTTCAAGACGTGCGTGAGGCGTTACAGAATATCGCGACGCGATCAGATTATCGCTGGGCGTTCGAAGCGTACGCGAGGCGTTTCAGAAATGAGCGGGGCGTATCAGAAGATCGTGTATATCGTGATACGATTTCGGATGATCTTGATGCGTTCAAAGTGCACGTGAGGCGTTTCAGCGCGCTCAAATCTCTGCATGTTGGTCAAATTCCTCGGTGATTTCATCTTAGTTCTATTCCATATAAATCCATTTCAACCACTTTCTCTTCATAAACAACATTTTTTTTAGGTAGCAATTGGTAACAATTTTTTAGTTCATCTTTAACCATAAACCAATTTCATCTTTGATGCAATTCTTTGTTTGATTATTACTGTTGTTAATTAAGCTTTTGTAGCAAATGGATTGTTGTGTTTATTGTCAAAATTGCTTTTTTAACTCCATATAAATGAAGGGTAAGTGTTGAGTTTTAATTTGTGTGTTTTATGTTATCTCAGGATCAGTTTTCTATAAAATATTTGTGCAAAAGCGACTGCGGAAATATCTATGGTACAGGGAAGTTTCTAGAGGCTGATAAGAATGGAATCAATGAATCTGTGGAGAATGAAGATCCAAAGGAAGAGTTACCTTCTGATGTTAGAAGGTCTGCCGTTGGATTTGCTTGATAAGCTTAATGTAAGTAGTATTTGTTATCTAAGTAATGTGTATAGACATACTAGTTAAGTGTTTGTTTCTGAGTTTGATTCATGTGTTTCTTTTCTCCTTATGTTTGTATTGCCATGTTGTTTGTTAGTATTTGTAATCTAAGTAGAATGTATACATATTGGTTAAGTGAAGTGATTGTGTGTATGTTGAGTTGCTATGATGATAATACTTCAGTTTATTGATGGCATTCATAGATTGCTTTGTGATACTTCGGCGTTCATGTCGAACCTGAGCGGTTAGCTGAGCAACTTATTATTGTTCCAATTTTTGTATTTCATTTTAATTTCTCCTGGAAAGTATGTGTTGTGTAGTTAGCTTGTTGTGAGAATTTTATTTGAGCCTTCCCTTTACTATGATTTACTTACTGATATGGTGGCATTGATAAATTGGATCGTATGTGATATTGTGAAAACTGACTTCCCAATGGTGAAGATGATAATTTTTATGGATAACCCCATTTTCATTTTAGTGCTTCCGATCTGTTTAGTTCTATGCACCCTAGTGTAGCAATTGTAAATTTGATGGATTGATGAAGATGCTTGTGTTTGTTTGTTTTTCCTCTGTTTTGGATTGTATTTCCTTGTTGCTATGATGAAATTCAGTTTTTTGATGGCATTCGGAGAGTGCTTGATGATACTTCGGCATTCATGTCGAACCTGAGCGGTTAGCTGAGCAACTAATTCTACGTCATTTTAATTCTTGCGTTTGTTTGTCTTTCCACTGTTTTAGCTGTACTATGTAGTATACATGTGTGTTGTATGTTATGTTGAACTCAATGATATAGCATCAATAAATTGGTTCATATGTTACATTATGAAAACTAACTGCTTTTTTCTCCACTAGTTGAGAGAATGTTCAGTGTAATTTTTGCTGGATAAGCTTAATGCAAAGGCCGCTTTGATTTTGTTGCCTTTTTTGAGCTTGTAATCTGTTTAACTAAACGCACACTAGTGTTGTGTTTTCATGTTGGTATTTCCATGTTGTGTTCGATGAAACTCAGATTTTGATGGCATTCGGAGAGTGCTCTATGATACTTTGGCATTCATGTCGAACCTGAGCGGTTACCTGAACAAACTCTAAATTTTATTAGTTTTCATGTGTTTGCTGGATCCATGAAAATGCACTTTGGTTAGCCGAAATAACCAAACATAAATGTTACACCACTTCTCTAATCTGAACTTTTTTTATATCTTTACAGAGTGACATAAATGATGACACTACTTCTCTTGCTGTGTATTATGGTGGTGGTGCTCTAGTGACCATGTGGCTTACTTCGGCTGTTGTTGGTGCTATCGATGCTATCCCAATGGTTTGTATCTGTTGTTAAATTGGTAAAGATTTGTAACGAAAATCCAAATCTTGTAAAAGCTATCTTGTTTTTGGTTCAATCTTATGCTAGATTCCCAAATTGTTCGAAGTTGTAGGGCTTGGATACTCATTGTGGTTCACTTACCGATATTTGCTTTTCAAGGTATTTGCCGAATTTTAGTTATAATAATTTCTGGTATGTGTGTGTTGGTCACCAACGATTTTTAATTCAATTCGTCAAACTGCAGAGAAACAGAGACGAGCTATCGGCTAAAATAGAGGAACTCAAGCAACAAGTTCTTGGCCCAGAAGATTATTATAATTATTATTATTATTTATGAAAAATGAAATTTGGTTTAGTTAAGGGAATTTGTTGATTTGCGTCCATCCCTCACAGTCCCTAACCCCGCTCTTGCTACATGTGGTTTTGTTATCCGATGTGTATATTCTCTCCATTTCAACCGTTTCTCCAGCCACTGTGTTCTCCACCCTCATTGTTGTCCACACTGTTGGCGTTGTATTCTGGCCATATGACTTGTGTTGCCTTGCATCTGTGTTTCGTTTGCTTTTCATTGCACTGGTTCAAATACATTTTGTTTACATGTCAAGTACTTTCATAGTCTAGAATGTTTGTGTTACTAACACAAACATTTTGTTCAGGTCTTAACTTGTGAAACAACTTTCATGTGAGATTGTCTATATGACATCGCACCCACGAATAATTGCTGTTATGTGTGTGCGGGTTACCAACAATATTTATAATTCAATTGGTTAAACTGCAGAGAAACAGAGATGAACTATCGGCTAAAATAGAGGGACTGAAGCAACAAATTCTTTGTTGATAAGATGATTAGTTGTTATGAAACAATGAAATTATATGTACACTGCTAAAAAAGTATGACTAAAATGTAAAGTTACATTTGGTGTATGTAGTTAAGGGAATTTGTTGATTTGCATCCATCTCTCACAGTTCTCTAACCCTGCTCTGATACATATGTGGTTTTGTTATTCGGTGCGTATATTCGTTGAAGTGTGGCGCTCGAGAAGTTTCAGTTACTTAAGTATCAATAAAATCAAAAGAATTTTTTTAACATCTATGTTCTAGATCCAGTTACAGGCCAATATTCTCTCCATTTCAACTATTTCCCCAGCCATTTTGGTTCTCTGCTCCACGCCGATGTATTTTGGCCATGACATGTTGCCTTGCAGCCGTGTTTCGTTTGCCTCTTCATTGCACTTCTTCAAATATATTTGTTTACAGGTCCAATGCTTTCATGGTCTAATATGGTTGTATCCCCATTAAGAAAACTTCGTTTGTGTTGCTGGTTTTAAAATTCTTGAAGAATACCATGCACCAAATTCTTATGGAACAAAAAAAAAATCATTAGATGTTTAGTCCACCAAAAGAGAAACTGGGTTTCTGAATCTTTCATGATGAAGATGACTATATTTTTTAGATTTTTTAGGGTTAATAGGTATATACCCCTGTGAAGTACATGATTTTTGCAATACCCTTGTAAAATATTTTTTTGAGAATACCCCTGTAATATTTGCATTTTTGCAATACCCCTAGACTTTTTCAACCATTACATTTTGTGGGGGTTTTGAACTGCCGTAAAATATAATTTTAGTGGGGGTTTTAAACCGCCGCAAAGAAAAACCCCCGCAAAATGTAATGTTTGAAAAAATTCAGGATGTATTGCAAAAATACAAATATTACAGGGGTATTCTCAAAAAAATATTTTACAAGAGGTATCGCAAAAATCATGTACTTTACAGAGAATATATACCTATTAACTCTATTTTTTATTTGGTTTTTAACCTTCCGGTTCTTAGTAGTTCCGTTATTGATCTTTAATTATAAAATAAATAATTTAAAATACAAAAAATGGAGTAGCAAGTGGTGTGTATGGTGTATGTAACTTTCAACATATATCAAAAGATTAATGTCGTGAAAAATCTTTGTCAAATGTAACTTTCAGACTACTTTTGATATGATTAACCTAACACGGTCAAAGTGGAATAACCTTTTTCACATCCACCTACAATTAATCTTTTGATGTTGCATGCTATATTCAGTGGCCAATTTATTTAACAATATTGATAAATTATAACCCACCTTAAGGGGACCAGATTAACCATGATCCCAAGTGCATGGATATATTATATTTTGAAGTCTTTGATGTCCCTGCTCTATATGAGTGTTGATTGCTAGTCAAGTATTGCTTGTTACTTTTTCTTGGTAATTAATTACATGTTGAACCATTAGCATAAAATTCCCAAAAGAATTTTGGTATAATTAATTACTCCTATATGGAATCCACTTGATACTCCACCATAGTGTAGTTTGCTTGGTCTATATTTTCAAGTTGTTGAAAATGATCGAGCGAGATAATCCTTCCGGACGCTATTATAAGTAAATTTGACTAATTTGATATATTTGACAATTGATGTATTTGGTCTATATTATAAGCCAAATATATCAGTAGTCAAAATATTAAAAAAAGTCAAATTTACTTATAATAGTGTTCGGAAGGAGTAATAATAAATAATCGTGGAAAACCCCAACAAATTAGCATTACTTTCTTAAGTTGTCACTAGGAAATACTCCCTCTGGTCTTAAATATAAGAGAACTTTTACTTTTTAGGTTCATAGAATGTTTAATGTACTTGGTTTATATTATGGTCCAAATACATCAATCATTTTATGAATCTAAAAAATAAAAGTTATCTTATATTTAGAATCGGAGGGAATATCATTCAATCTTAATAATAATAGCCAATTGCTCATGTATACAACCCCAGTTATCCAATTTTCATTGGCTAAATATGCAAGTGGTTTATGGATATATTAATAAGAGTACGTATGCTTGAAAGTTTTGGAGTGAGCACTTTAAAAAAGAAAGAAAGAAAATAAAGAGTTTAATTTTGGTGCACAGTTTGTGTAACCCACTTTTACACAATCTTCCAATAGAATTTTGTCATGTCATCAACCCCTAAAATATGTGATTTAATTTAATTTAATTAATAATTAATAAATCATGTTTTGGCAATCCTGTTTTGGCATCGTGCATTAGATTTCTTCCTTACGTTCTCTTCCTTTTCAGTCCTACACGGCGAATCTGTAATTATTCCTCAATTCTTCAATCACAGTTTCGTACTTCCCCTACTCTCTTCCACCGCGTTCTATTGGTTCTCTAGACACAGAGGTTACATCATTCTCTGCATCCATATGATTCTGCGATCAAAATCTCTACAATTTTGGTTTAAAAATCAATACCTAAATTTCTAAGCAATGTAATTTGCTGCCCCATTTTGCAGGTGTTCTGGTTGGGTTATTTTTGTGTTGCAGGTTATTGGTTTTTCTAATTTTGATAGTTTTGCTTGTTCTTATACATGCCACTAGTTTTAGTCTTTCTTTTATGTTGATATTCTTGTTGTTGGTTTTAGCAAAGAAGAATAACAATGGTTATTTAGAATTGCAGATTGAACTATAATTAAAGAACGAACAATTACAGATTGAACTATCGTTGCCGTATAAAACTGTAAGCAAGAGAAGGTGAGAAAGAAATTTGATGCACAATGCCAAAAAAGGATTTATTAATTATTAATTAAATTAAATCATATATATTAGGTTGATGACATGGCAAAATTTTATTGGAAGATTGTGTAAAAGTGGGTTACACAAACTGTGCACCAAAATTAAACTCTGAGTTTAATTGTTATGCACTGACGGTGTAAACTTTTTTTGCACATACATCCAATCAAAATACAAGAAATTGCCACTTTTATAGGTTAGTTCCTAAAAAATCTCCATAAATGCTTACATGGTGTGATTTAATTGGATGCACGTGTAAAATAATTTTACACCGTCAATGCATATAAATTAAATTCTAAAAATAAAAGTGAAAGGAATGAATGATTTTGAGAGAATTTTGTATTATGAAGAAAAAATAATTCTCTCTTCCACTTCTAAACTTTTAAATAGACAGTAAAATTTTGGTTTTAGTTTTTGTAGAAATAACTTGGATAAATGAGTTGTTACTCCTGCAAAGTATACCTGTTTTATTTTTTCTTTTTGTAAAATTATTTTTTTGATTTTGAAATATTGTCTATAAAATTATTTTTTTGGATTTATTAACTGTTGACATTTTGTTGATGTGACAGACACAAATTCAACTTTTGTTGATGTGGTAATGCATTTTTGTTGACGTGGCAATTGACTTTTGTCTGCCACGTCAGCAAAAAGTCAATATAAAATGGTAAATCCAAAAAAAAATTACAAGGGATAATTCAAAAAAATAATTTATAAAAGGGAAAATTAAAACTCGTCTACTTTGCAAGTGATAAAAGCCTATTAACTCAAACAATTTTTTGTTTTTGGTTCCTTAATATTTTATGGGTTAAATATATTTTTGATCCTTATAAACATTTTAACTTTCTATTTTTAATCCCTCTAAATTTTTGTCTCACTTTTTAGTCCCTACAAAATTCGCTAACATGAGTTTTGGTCCCTACTTTTAAGTCAACTCCTATATACTATTTAAAATTTGGAATTATGTATTGCAATAATGTTTAGTATATTAAAATTGAATTGATTTGCAAAATTTGAATTTTTTTTAAGGGTCATGTTAACATGTGCCCTAAGGGCACATTTTAAGATGCTAAAAGTAGTAAATTTTTAAAATAAAAGTCTATATTTTAACTTTGGAGAGTTTCAATGTACAATTTCCAAGATAAAGTTTCCTCATTTGAATCCTTAACATGTGCCCTTAGGGCACATTTTAACATTTTCCTTTTTTTAATTAGTGATGAATTAAATATGAAATTTTGAAGTGTTTGCGCTTAAAAATTCATAGTTAATTCATCATTTGTTAAAAAGTTATGAATTTTGGTTTGAGTAATTTTTATAATTTTATAAACATGATTACTAAACCTCATTAAAAAATTTGAAACGTACGCATAATTGGGTGAAATGCAGGGACCAAAAATCATGATCGAAAATATTTGGAGGACCAAAAAGTGGGAAAAAAGTTTAGAAGGACTAAAAGTAGAAGAGTCAGATGTTTATAGAGACTAAAAACATATTTAACCCATATTTTATTCATCTTGGAATTGGTCCATAAAATATGTAGTAAAATATTTATGTTTAATATTTTAAAATAAAGACTAAAATAAATATTACAAAGATCAATTTTAATATGAACATATTTTTTTGGTCGAGATTGATGTATCCATTGCTGAATGCGGTCTGAGGATTATGCATAGCTAGATTTGAGACATCTCAAAGAGTGAGACAACTAATTTAGAGATGTAAAGTCAAAGTGAAGATCAAATCATCAATCTTTGATTAAATAATGATGATCTTCAACCGTTAAACTACACACTAAGTTATTTTAATATGAACGGAGTATGTAGTAACAACTATAATAAGGAATAAAACACAAAAAAATATACTCCGTATTTCGCAAGTATTAAAGATAAAAAAATGTTTTACCTAAAAAAAGATAAAAAAATATGTATATTTATAGTATATTTGAATTATTACATCCTTTTATCAACTAGTTAGTTAAATCACAAATTTTATATTTAAAAAATTCACTAATTTGATCAAACTCTTTTTTGTTTAAACGTTTTTGAACTGCAATTTTATCAAACTCAGGAGCCACTCCGATGGCAAGACTAATAAATGTTTAAAGCTTGTAAATTCAGATGGCTAAAAAGACTTAATTTGATAATTTGTCATTTCATTACAATCTTATAGCTTATTTTATTTATAATTTAATATTTAGACCCTATTTCAAACAACTTATTAGTTTATAACTTACAGTTTATTAGAGGTGTAATGTTCCATTTTTGTTTAACTGAAAAAAAATTGGACTTATTTTATTCTTGCATTGTCTATTGTCTATGTAACACAAAGAAATCTTTTTTCCTTATAGGGTAAATTTAGAAGTATTTTTTCTCTTGTTTTTTCTTTTCACATAGGGCAAAAGTGTACGATTACGTTTGCGATGCAAATTCGTGAGAGAAACAACTCATTTCCTTCCATAAAATGATAGTTTGTGGTGTTACAAAGTTAAACAAAACAGATCAAATTATTCTTGGCAGAAGAAGATAGAGTTCCTATGGTGAATAATTGCCTAGTTGGTATATTGAGCATATGGTTCAGAATCGTCTAATTATCTCATTGGTATGTAAAAATATTTCGAAAAAGTGAATTTCAGAATATAATGTTCTTATCTTGGTGTAAATTCTAAAAATACTTTAAAAATTATTTATTTTAAGAATGTAATTAGTAATTACACATAATTTTTCTATTTAATGAAAATCGTATATTCTAATATGCACAATTTTTTTGATATATAGATGAAATAACAAAGTTATCATAAATTAACACTTATAAATTGAAGGGATCAAGATGGAACTCTGGTCATAGACATTAGGTCTAACAATTTTGACGTTTTTTGTCAGGTTAACTAAGACTTTTGGACAATACCCACCTTATTTTTTGAATTTTTAAATTTTACATTTTTTTAAATACCAAACATATTAATGAGTTGAAATTGAAAATAATATTTCTAATCATTATGTTTTCTCTCTTACCACAAGTTTTCTTATATATAAAAGAGATTGAAGGAAGTATTTGATTCAAACATCAAATTGTCACATTGTAATGTATTGATTGCCTCTTCGCGAGTAACTACGAGACTAATTTCTTGAGTCTTATGAGATTAAAATTGGTGATAATTTCTTAAATTTTTTAAGATTATTGCATAGTCAAGGAAGTATGTTTGAATCCAAGACCTTACTTACTTGAACTACACAAGTTTTGTGTCATAAAAGAGTTTGTAGGTGTCCATTATTGTCCAACAATAATATGTAATCCAAATCAGTTGGATATAATGTCTAGTTTCTACTAGTAATAACTAATAATAGTATTGTGACAATAACATGCACCTAGTATATCTTACGCGTCATTTGGGTCCCAATGTCCTAAAATTATTAGCAGCCAAAGATTTGGAGATCAAGAATTATTCCACTCAAAATAATAATGAATGAATGAATGAATAGGCTCAATCGTGACAACACCAATGTAAGTTGTGTTAGGGGAATGCTTCAGCGCCAGCAACTGCACCTGTAGGATTCATTCTTACTGATCTCTTCAAAATAATAAATTGTTTCCTTCCATCATCTCTTTGTTTGTCAATCTTGATTGTCATTAAAGAAATAATTAAAACTTTACAATATGATATTACATGTCTCTTGTCAATTTAACGCAGCTGATAAAGATGTTACATTTTATACGAAAGAGATGAGGTTCAAAAGTCAATTACAAATCGAACGGTTAAGACTTAATAACAATGCCGATAAAATAAAATTATAAATCGAACGATTAGGACTTACGAACAACGCCGACGGAGTAAATTAGTGTAATCCAAATTCTCACCCAAGTTTCATTGCCAAAATTCATTTCAGAACTGGTTGCACTTTCCTTTCAAAAAATAAATGAAAAAAAACAAATTCGGAACTTTCACCTAACTTACAATTACGTACACGCAATTCCTTTCCCAGATTTTATGAAAATAAGTTATTTAAAAAATGCTGCTTTGCTGTCTCTAATAGTCAAAACCCAATCTGTAAAAACATTTAACATGTTTAATGTTTTCCATTGATTACACAAAGTTTTTAAATGGCATCAGAGTATTTTTTTTAAGGCTTAAACATCATTTTGGTCTCTGTATGTATATTAAATTTTGATTTTAGTCCCTGTGATTTTATTCCAAAATAGTCTCTGTATCGACCAAACTTTTTGTTTCTGGTCCCTAAAGCAAAAATCTGCAGAAAAATTATCAAGTTTCCTACAGATTTTCCTGCGAATTTTTCTGCAGATTTTTGCTTTAAGGACCAGAAGCAAAAAGTTTGGTCGATACAGAGATTGTTTTGGAGTAAAATCACATACAGGGACTAAAACTAAAATTTCGCGTACATACAAAGACTAAAATGACGTTTAAGTCTTTTTTTAATAACACAGCACAGCTGCTATTGTAACTAGGATTCTATGCTGTCAGCAAGATTAGAAGTCAAGACAACATGCCCAATCTTAATTAGACGGTTAATTTAAAATATTAAGCTCCAATTATCGATTCCCTAACCTCCAACTATGTGAATGCAGGTTCCTCATTACGGCCATAACCACAAATTTTCATGATTTGTCACCGATAACAAGATTTCCATCGTGGTCAAAAAGTCTTAGCTCAACTGACAAAAATCAAAATTGTTAGATCAAATATCGTAATCCGGATTCAAACCCACACCTCACAGTTGTGTCGTGTGTGAGTTTAATTTCATGAATTACTATTAGACTTAGTTCAAAAATTAAAATCATGGTTTAATTAATCAATAACATTATCAAAATAACGATCTTAGAACAACCACCACATAACACTTAGTTCAAAAATTAAAACAGAGTTTATTGGAACCGAATTAAAAACTAAACTTCTTCGCCATCATCATTAATCTTCAAACTAGAAATCTTTCAACACCTTACGAACCTGCTCCAGAGTAACAAACAGAACAACAGTGAAAGGTCCCTGCCTTGAAATTGTAGGAATGAATCCTTTATAAAGAGCCATAGGACCCTCAGCACGAATCGTTTTCATAGCACAATCCAAAGCACCAGCATAAGGTGGTTCCTTACCAGCCTCAACCTTCATATTCATCACCCTAGTTTTAATAACATCCACCGGATTCGACACAACCGCAGCCACAAACCCCGCCGCAAAACTCGCTGTCACATGAGTCCCAAGTCCATCTTTCATCACACCTTTCTCTAAAATCATTTCCTTAAATTGATCATAAGACGCCAGCTGTGAAGCCGTGACCAGCATAGCGCGGTTCACAGTTAATGATGACCCGCGCCAGAGACTGGTCACGCCTTCCTGCTTCGCCATTCTAGTAATGGCATCAACAACAGATTTGTAGTTTCTTCTCTGAGCCGGCGGGAGTCTCCCGTCAGCTTGCATTCTAACCATAGCGACATCAGCTGGATTTCCAATCGCAGCGCCAACTCCTCCAGCAATAAGTCCAGCCTCGATCTTCCGCGCCAACGGCATAGTACCGCCGGCTTCACGATCTGTCCATTTGTTCTTTAGTATGTCATACAGACCCATCCTGGTAGTTGAATAAAGTGTCTGCCGGAGTACCGTCGCCGAGACGCCGGAAAACAAAGCTCTAACGCCTTCTTGTTGAACAAGACGGACTCCAACTGAAACCAAACCCACACGAGGCTTTGGTAGCGCAGTTTCCGGTGTCACGTGGATCGTTGTTGTTCCGGTTTGACCGAAAGCAAGCGCCGGTCGAAGCACCTGAACCGGGTTGGGTTTAGGAGCATTTTCGCCTTGTAGTTGCATCCGTACCTTAATTAGATCCAACGGATGTGTAGAACATCCTGCAATAATTGAAGCAATACCACCTTCAACAAAACCTTTAACACCCATGATGTTTGTGTTGTTTTGTATTTTCCGTTAGTTAAAGAAAAAAGTAAAAGGTAAAGGGTGGTGGTTTGAACCTTGAAATTGAAAGAATAAAAAAAATGAGAATGAATAATATAATATAATGTTGATGTTATTATTTCCAGTTGGAATTTGAGGACATCTCACTGGAAACCAGGAGATGGGAATGAAGGCCACAGGCTATGGAAGAAGAGTGAGGAACAGAAGGCCTTTGAGACATATGCTATAGGAAATAAGGTTGGTGTTTTGGTGTGAAGAAAAGAAGAGAAGAAAGAGAGAATTTATAGTTGATTTTAGTTTAGGTTTTGGAAGCATCTTGGGGACTGCTTCTACGCGATTACAGGAGGGATAATTGGTGGAAAAGTAATACAGTCAAAAAAATTAAAAATCGTGTGATAATTAATTTACGCGCTTGTGGTGAGAAGGGTCCTTCTGTTTTTTTTGGAAGACAGCAGTCAAAGATTTTTTGATTTTTTAGAAGATTATATAGAAAATATTTATATCAAAAATATATATATAGCAAGTATATGTTGTTTCTTTTTCTTCAAAATATTAGTGCTAGTAATTAATTTAATACTTACTTTAATTGAATAAAAATATTCAGAAAATTATTTCAAATTTTTATAAAATAATGATAAAATGCTAACAACTCAGTGCACCAGTGTGCTAACAAATGCAGCAGGACCAAGTGCATTGGTGTACTTATTAAGGAATTAAATATAATAATATTATTTTAACTTTTTTGCATACAATTTTGTAAAAGTATAACATATGCAATTTTTAAATTAATAATTTTTTTTTGACAAAAAAATTAATAATTATTTTTGTTTCTTTAACTGGTGCATCAGTTGCACTAGTTAACATGATCATTTATATTATTATTATTATAGGTAACAATGATTTTTGAACCACTCCAAAACCGATTCGAATTTTCTCCTGCCATTTTTTTTCAATTTTATGTCATGCATAGATCTGAATCGTCTATCAATAATAATATGATGTTGACTGCAAACTTTTAATAAAATTCAATAGATGCGATCAAGCATAATTAATCACCATCTATCAAAAAAAATTGACTTAAAAATGGGGGTATTGAGTTCGTGAGATTGGTAAATTGGAGGTTCAAAACTATAATTAAACATAATATTTATAATACAAAGGTATCTTGCCGTCACCACCATCTACCACGTTGTCGCTGTTCTAAGAACAACCTAACCAATCTCGTCATGTGAGTGTCAAATACATATCAAACTATATTTATGTTCAAAAATATTAACAATAGATAAAAATGTAAGTCAAAAAATTAACATATCAGTGTTTCGATGACTACCAACAATACTCCCAAAATAAAATCACCTCTTATTCAAAATTATTTGTCCCAAATAATCATGTTTTTCATCTCAAACAACATTCACTCTAAGCATAAACTTAAACAACATAAAAGCAAGACTTATAAGTCATTATGTGTTTACATTGCAAATTTAGTCTCAAAAATAGGTTCAACATATCCATCACTTTTGTATGTCAACCTTAGTTGCCGCCATTATAGTTCTCATTGGGTTAATTGTGAGCATTCTTTCACAATCAAAGTTGTTAACAAATACTTTTGCATTCAATATTCCTTCATCATATTGCTTTAGTTCATCGCCAAATGTAATTAGAAGACCCAACTGACTATTGATGTTAACATTTTGGTGTCCTAAAATAAATTACCAAATAAAAACAGTATGTTTTTAAATTGTTGTCATACCTCATTGTGGTGAACCTAAAAACTGCTAGTCAATGCTAATCAATAGTTTGATATCCAAAATCACTGCGACAACTACCATTACAAATTAAAATTAACAACCCAAATTACACAGATAATGTAACGTTAGGCATCCTAGATTAAACATAGCAGACACACTAAATAAAAACAACTTTATTTGTTAGGATTGATATTTGCCTACAATAAAAAAAGTCCCAGTTTAACGCAACAATACATCTGAGTCATTGGTTCGAAATCCATCGATTCATATTACATCTTCAATAAATCAATACAAAACAATCTTCACTATTAGTTGAAAATCAAACGCCTGAAATGTGTTCGAGCTACAAACTGTTATTTAAAATGTACAATTAATGTTTACTGAGAATTGTTTGAATTTTTATATATATAACAGAACATCAATTAATATAGAAATTTAAAGTTCAAACTTCGTAACAAACTTGTTAACAACTATAGATAAGGTATTAATTCCTTCTTAATTGACTACTAGATAAGATACTCTTTGTTTTTCACAACTATGTATAATCCTTCATTCTACTTTGTTAACTTTGTTCGATCTTGGACTCTTTTAACTTTGTTAAGAAAATCTGCAAATTCAATACATCTCAAAATTCAATTTAACTTTGTCAAGAAACATAGCCACAATAGAAAACCCCAAATACTTGAATTATGAAATAAACTGAAAATTATGACTTGATTTTTATACGAATCTAACCATTGGAGGGTAATGTTTATATTAATGTTCTCTCTAATATATCAAAATCCCCCTGTGTTGTGCTTGAAATCAAAAACTTATTACAACCTCCTATTTCACCGATTCATCTTCATCTTTAGTCCTATTTTGTTTGCAAAAAGCCTCCATTAAGAAGGTAAAGGTAAAAACATCAGGTTCCACTCCGATCCATGCCACATTCTTAAAAATGACAATAGCTTCGTCTCCTTGAGATATAACTTCAAAATTTTGGCTAAAATAGCCATCACACAATTCATCATCTTTAAACCAAGATAGCACTTCAGCGGAATATTAAGACAAATTAAACAATATCATACCATCTACTCTCCTCTAAGAATCTATATAGATGAATGATATGATTAAAATCATTAGTAGCATTTAACATGAACGCTAATAGTTTGTTTAACTTGTAAATCTGATGTGAGGTTCTTCCAATTTGACTTTGACGAATATAATATGAACAATTCATTTAATCTAATGGCTGAGATTTAACCCTCTCACCCTCTCATTTTAAAATCTCTCTGATGGCAAAAATAAAGATATTCATTCTTTCAAATTGATAGACTACATGATGCAATACAAATTCAAAATAGCAAAAAACAAATAGTATGAAATTGCGAACAAACTCACAACATCCATATTAATAGCATAAAACGGCAAATTGCATATGCCTACAAATGCAATTATATTGAAATGTCAGAAATACCAAGCCTCCGGATCTGTAGCATTGATGACACCAAAATTGTTGATTGAATCTGTACCGAAACAAAATTAATCATTCAACCTCAAAAAGAGCACCACACAAAAGTTGGGAAAACAAAATACACCACACAAAGACTAGAAAACAATACATCATACCAAGCCGGAAAAACAAAACAAATAAAGTCACACTACGACGAGAAACTCAATATTATTTTTTTTTGATAAATTAAAAGCGTCTAGGCATCAAGTAATGAATAGACATACCAACTAATTGGCACCTCTAGACATTCCCGTCTTCTACCTATAGCTCATAATAATATATTAATAAAATAATAAAAAATATATACAAAAGTGGGGGGACTAGACCAAACCCCAAGAAAAAAAAAGCAACCACCGCTCAATATATTTGAAAATCACTTATTTTGATAAAAAGAAAATCAAAACTGATTTAAGGGATGATTTTGGATCAAGAATTATTCTAAACCACCGCTCTTCAATAAACGAAGAAGAAAAAGAGAAAAACAGGGTGAATGAAAGATGGGTGGCAACTGGAGAAGAAAAATCCCATATCAAAATATCAACCATTTGATACAAAATTATATTAATAACGCACAAGAATGTCAACGTTATTTAACTTTGAACCACGGGTCGAAATTAACTATTCTCAATATTATATATATTAAGAAAAATAAATATATACCGGCCGTGTAAAAGGTCATTCCTAATACAAGTAGAAATGGTGTCTCTCAAATGAAAATTCTTAATAAAATTTTATCGGATGTACCCTTAGGGACTGAATATTCTTTGATAAAAGTCAAACAATTAGTCCATCTATTTTGAAATTGTCAAGACACCAACAGAAAATTATCAAAGTCCTTTTCGTTTTTTTACGAAAAAAAAAAAATCAGCCTCAGTGATATTTCAACAGAAACTAAATTCACGAGGAAGAGTAGATGTTTCAAGATTTGACTATTAATAAAATTGCTTGATTTCGTTTTCATAAGAAAATGTCACATACATGCAATTGTTTTTTAAAAAAAATTTAACGCAAAATTATTATTATTATTATTATTATTATTAATCACCAAAAAGAAGAAATTACAATCAAATACGATGTATATAATAGAACGCCAATGAAAATAAACATACACCACCTAAAAGAAATTTATTTTTAATCTCATTTTAGAAAAAAACACTCATCAGTTTTCAGACCACCAGAGAAGATATCACTCCAACTCAAAAAGATGTTATTAGACACTAACTTTCAATCTCAAATGAAAAGATATCGGCCCATCAATATTTAAATAGTAGCATGTGAGCCAAAAATTGATGGGACAATAATAAATAAAAAACCAAGTTGATAAGTCTCAATACCCGATCGTTTCCAAACAGTCAACACCGCCGACATAGAAAATGTTTAATGATATGATCCATGGTCAACCTTCCACTCATCTTCCTCTCGTATTTATACTCTCCCACTCAATTTTCCACATACATCAATGCTTTATTTTCCATCATTATCATTGTTTGGCCGAGGGTAGAAATTCACAAGGATGAAATTTCGTAAATCACCTAAATTCAACTTGATTTTAAAGAAGCAACCACCACAAATCTACTAAAGTTACTTTGACAAAGAGAATCAGTAAGTATAAACTAATTGAAAAATGGAAGCACCATGGCGAAAAGTTCAATGGTTAAAAAGCTTTCATTGAATTTGAAGAGGATCATATACTATTCTATATATTCGGTTCTTCTTGACTTTACCAAAATTGTCATCTAGAACTAGAAGCATAACATGTGCATCTCCATATGTCCTTGATGCTGGGAATGGCTGACTAAGATGATGACCAACTTGACCAATTGAATTAAGTGGCTACCAATATTTTATTTCAGATAATGATAAAATGTTTTTAAAATGGTTCATTTTTATTAAATACAGAAAAGTTCAAAAACAAACTTTTAGAAAGCTATTTTGTTAATTTATTTTTTGATTTTGGGTTGGTCTTTTAATTATTAAAAATTTCGTTTTAACTCCATAAGAGTTAAAAGACTAAAACGGAATTAAAAAGTAAGTTATCAAACCAAAACAAAATTTTTAATAAGAGATCAAAAAAAAAATTAATACTTTAAGGACCAAAACGAAACCAAAAAATAAATTAAGGTACCAAAAGAGTAATTATGCGTTATTTTTTGAGTATACAAACGAAATAACTATGGACTCATACAACTGTTCCTTTAATTTTAATTGTCTTTAATTTTGTTCCACGTATCAAAATATTATTGGAGTGATTATCACGAATTCACACAACATAATTATGTTGATTTTATACAAAACAAAAATGATATTTGATTTTATGGTCACATGTTGGCACTTGTACGTGGATGTGGAGGAACAAAAGTATTTTTGAGGATGATTTTCATCGTCCCATCAATCCAACTCAGGTGATCCTCAAGATGGCATGGGAGGATTGATAACTGCGAGCCAACACACATTACCAGATGGCCTCTACATAGTGACGCTATTTTCATTGGTTGGAAACGACCCCAAGAGAGTTGGGTAAAACTCAATTGTGACGGCGTATATAAAAGCTCAAGTTCTCTTTCGGGATGTGGTGGTCTGCTACGTGATAGCAATGGAAACTGTTTGAGTAGTTATGCTCGAAAGATTGGCTCATGTGGCGTGCTCCATGCAGAAATGTGGGGTATGTATATTGGTAGACATGGCTTGGAAACGGGAGATAAAACATCTTCATGTGGAGAGTGACTCAAAAGTTTTAGTTGCCATGGTAACAGGGAACTGTGTAAGATTAACGGAAGTGTTCCTACTTTGATTAGGCGCATCCGTGACCTAAAGAATATAAATTGGCAACTCCATATCCACCATATTGGGCGTGAAAGAAACATAGCGGCAGATTGGCTACCCAACTTCAGTCTATCTTTAGACTCTTATAATTTACATAGTATAGAGACTCTTCCTAAAGAGCTTCATAGTCTTCTTTTTTATGATGTCTCTAACACTTTTATGCCTCTAAATATTAGAATAATTACCTAATTGTTGTTTTTCTTGGGCTCTGCCCTCATTTTGTACCAAAAAAAGAGAGACTAAATACTCATAACATGGTGAATAATAGTTTAAATTCTTGTAGTCAAACAAATTCTCATATCATATTAAATGTCTAATATATTTTAAATATAATTAAAAGTGATAAATTTTATGAATTATATTTTGTCATAGTTCATGTTTTTTCTCAAGTTTCCACATGTTTGTCATTTTATATATGTAACTTTATAATAGTAATATTCTCATAATCATAATTGAATGGAAGAAGTCTTGATACAAATTAAATGAGGAATACGAGGCATGCATTTAATTTAAGTTAGAGGTAGTGACTGGGGCAGGCATGAAGAAAGTAAGAAGGCGACAACTAAACAACCCGCAAACTAAAAACCTTCCCCAGTTACAACTCCAATCCGTTGTGGGCCCTATTCACTTGTTATTTTCTTTAAAAAGAGCGGAAAAAAAAATTATCGACGCCTGAGAGATTCGAACTCTCGCGGGGAGACCCCATGTACTTAGCAGGCACACGCCTTAACCACTCGGCCAAAGCGTCGTTGTTGATAAGCTTTGTGATTCGTTCATATATACCCGCTTTGTTTTGAAAATTGTTCGTTTGAATCATGAATATTAACTTTTTTAATGCGAAATTGTGTATTTATTTTAGGGGTAGTGATTTCTATAACATCAGCTACTGATATTTGTCTAATTTGACTGAGAATCATTTCAAAAAATACAATATTATGATTTAACGAACAAGCAATATTGATTAATATGTCTACACATTCATCGGACTTTCTGTAACCACACACTACGTCACCTCCCAGTTCAAATCCAACAACTTAAGGATGTTCTTCTCTAGAGCATGACCAACAGGCTTTTGAACAATCCTGTTTTAATAACCTGAACAACCACAAGTGAATAAATGTTTAGTTTAACTATATCCAAACATAGATATCGAACAAACTTCAAACTTTCAAAAATTCCCCACAACTCTATAATATAAGTACTACAAGTTGCTAATGATTTAGATAAATCATCGATCTATTGCTCCTCACTTTCTCTAATAATACCACCACATCCATATATATTCTAACTTGGGGTCTTTTTTTATGAGGAAATTTAATTTTTATAGTAAAAAAAAATTTTGTGAGTAAAAATTCATTTTAACTCCATACAATTTTCTCACGATCCAATTCAATGTATAACAAAAAGAAAAACCTAAATTAAATAATCCATCAAAATTCCAATCCAATACACCCCTTAGCCTCTCACAAGTTTATATTAGAGACAAATTAGCTTTTGTTTTAACATATCACTAAATCAGAGACTAATTTTTCTTTAATTTAAAAATATTAGAAATTAATTTAAATTTTACTTTTGTCAAAACTAAATTAAACAGAAAGAAAATTATGAGGCCAATTTTTTTTTTCTTAAAGAATACATCTTGGATACTGTTCTGAGCCCAACATCTCAATTCTATGCAATTGTGGGAGGCCCAACACGAACACAAATTAAAGGATAATTTCTCATCCTACCCCTTAAAACTCTCTTTCTCCCCCTAAAAATAGTTTTGTATAAAGGTAAAAGTAAAACTTATTTTTTAGGGGGGGAAAGAGAGTTTTGGGAAGTGGGATAAAAAATTATCAAATTAAAGCGTTGTGCAACGTTTTTGCCGTCCAAAATCAAATTTTCCAGAAAACTATGACTCTTCCTTAGTTGATTTCAATGGGAATTCAATACTTCTTTTTAAAAAATTTCCCACTTTGCTGATGTTAGCACTTAATCAATGAGTAGGACTATGGACTAGCAACACAATCTCTAATACAAGTCAATCAAACTATTGAACTCTATTGGGTGCTAAACTATTCCCATCTTCTATTAGTTAATAATGAGGTAGTTGATAAACTCATCAAATGACAAATATGTGTCAAATTAAAACAAACAACAAGTGTCTACACCTACAAATACTCTAATTAAAACAAAAGTCAGAATCCGTTGACACATCAACTAGTTTGACACTAATTTTAACATTTCTCAATAACGTTTTAACCGATATAAATTTTAAAAAATCTATCATTGGATTAAAAGTTTATATCATATAAATCATTTGTGTAAAACTTGAGACAAATTTAAAATCATTTGATAAGTTATTCAGATACATCAAAATTAACAGTTTATGTTTTTTAAACACCGAAAATTTCTCTTCCCCCCCCCCCCCCAAAATGATTTTTGTATGAGAGTAAAAAAAAAATTGTATGAGAGAGTATTGGGGGAGATAAGAAAATATTGGAGGGTGGAAAGATAAATTTTCTTAAACACTGTTAATCTTTATAGATGTTTACATAATTTGTTACAGGTCAATGCAATTCCTTTTTGCTATGTATAGAGACTAGAGAGATTGTAGTATGCTAGACTTCACAAGACTTTATGTACAGGATTATGACTTGGTATAAAAATATGAGGTGCAAGTTTGACTTGTAAACTGAAATTTTATTATGTTTGGGCATACATAGCTTTCTGAATGCCTAATTTAGTATATTGAGTTGTCATGTAACCTATTTTCAAGTAAGCTAAATAACTAGTAGGTTGAAGAGTCCAGTTACAGATGATAATTAAGAACGTTAAAATATATCACCAAATAAGTGTAGTATAAAGTCAAGTAATTTTATCATCATTATCATTATATATATATATATATATATATATATATATATATATACTTAAATCCTTATAAGGAAGGGTAGATAAGTTACGTTGTAGTATTGTTTTTGTTCCAAGTAGTACTACTACTATATGAACTAAATATAAATGTAGTACTATTTTTTTTCTTTCATATTTCTTCCCTTTTCCTAATTATTGTATTTACTAAACAATAAAATTTTAACAAATGTTTTGTTAGCTATAAAAATTAGAATATAGTTGACAATTATTTTTTGCCAATTTTGTAGGGTATACAACCATCACACATGTTATTGAAAATTATTCTACTGCTGCTCTCTACTCGGTGTTTGTTGATATTTTGGACCATAACTCTTGTGTGCTTTCATTGTCAATCACATTAGGAGGTTCTTCTAGCACAATTAACCATTTTTTTTCAACATACCTATGATAAGCAAATGGTTGTGCAAATTGAATCATTATATATGGTGTCTCAATTCTCATGATAGCTAGGACTCTAAAAGATGTTGTGCATGATCAACAAATAGATTATTGTATGTTCCATGTATTTAGTCATCTATCATATAATTCATCTATATGAGAATTGATACTCCATCTAATGCTTTTTATAAGAAATAGTTGGATCAATAAATGTTAATTTGATATATTTGGATTATATTATGAATTAAATATAATAATCAGTTCTATTTGACTCAATTCTCTTTTATAAAAAAGATCGAAGGTATTAATTAATAAAAAAGTAGTTTAAAAAAGAAAAAATATCGATGAACATTTAAGGTTCGCATATAACAAATGATAAAAAAAATATACAGGAGAAGATTCAAATCTGGTATCTCATGGTGTCACAATTAAATGATCACTTTTTAACTAGTGAAAAAGATGATAAATCTAACCCATAATTGAGTTTAGGTAAAATGTAATTAAATTAACAGACAAAATAAATTAAAACTAAGACAGTGATTAATGAGTTTTAGTAATAAAAGACAAATTTTGGAATAATTCAGATTAAATTTCAAGATGAAATAATTTTTTATCAGACTTTACTTACCTTACAAACTACTAAAACCCTCTTATCCTAAAAATAAGAGGATATAAATCATAAAAACTAAACAACATAAGAGTCTTAGATGGATATGAAAGACTTCATATTTTAATTAAATTGGATCATAAGACAATTTTTTGAATCCCATAATGACTTTACACAACTTAATTCAAATAAAGCTAAAATTATTACAATTCAAAATAAAGAATGATATCCTAAAAATTCAAAATATACTCTAAATTATTATAAAGTTTTCACTTGGAAATTTTTGCTGTCCTCTATTATTTTAGCTGATTTTAGATCCACATCAACCGGTACTTTATAATTATGATACATCTATTATGATACTAAACATGTACTAAGATGATAATGAATTGACATATATATACAGTAATAATATATGTTCAATTCTATATTGTCGGTATGAGAATCTCCGAGTGATTGATAAATTAAGCAATGTTGTTGAAGTTTCATACTATATTAATTATATTTCTTAAAAAATATATGTTGTTTTAAAAAAAAATTGTACTAAAATATATATCATTTTACATTACTAATGAAACGTTTAATATTCTTTTTCTCATTATATTTTTAATTAACTATTTATCTTTCTTCTTTCAATTTTACAATTTATCTTTCTAATACTATTGACGAAAGATAATTTCGTAAACTAACTTATAATTTTTTTTCTTTTCATACTATATTAATTATATTTTTTAAATTATGTGATATAGTTAAAAACAACCTATATCTTGATTCTGAAATAATTTATTAGTGATAGTAGTAGTAAAACAAACACACTAGAACTACAAGGATAAAAGTCATAAAACACATGATTGTCATTGTCAAACTTTCTTATTGAAGCAAACTCATCTGCCACAGTAATAATAGTTAGTAAATTATGATCCAATTCAAGTGTCTTGTTACGCGTAAGTATCAAAAAGCACATTAACGCATTCAAGATTCCGCATTTTCTTTCTTAAAATATTCACAAAGATTAAGATACTACTCTTACTACTTTACTTACAACTCTCATCTCAAATCTTCAACACCATTAATCTAAACTTCAACAACAACAACACTAGTAAATTACATAAAAAACCATAGCCCAAAAAGTAGGTAAATATTAAATTCACCTAACGCTTTAAACAACAAACTAGTAAAACATAACCAACATAGTATAGTGGGGCATAAAATGTCCTCCATCCATTTAATAATATAAGAAAAGAAAATTCATTTTATTCATCTCAAAATATAAAAGTAAAATACAGACATTTATCTTTTTAAAAATTACTTTTACATATTTTCATACAATTTTTATAAAAAAATATACTTTCAATCGTTATATATATATATATATATATATTTTTAATATATGACTGAGGGAGTAGATACTTAAATCCCTTAACTATTTTATCTTGAGTTTGATCTCAGTCGATACATATGGGCAATTATTTATTGAAAGAAGTCAAATCTTTAAATAGATCTCAGTTACCTAGATTTGTCTCTGCAGTTGCGCGCGGAACATATCTTTAATTTATAAAAGAAAGAAATTAATTTAATCTTGTGATGATTGATGTTGAATTTAATAGTGAAGACTATTGTTCAATTTTCACAAGTGCACTTCAGATAAGACCAAATCACTATTATAATTCACTTTGAAATGAATTATAGTATGTTTTGGTAGCTTCTGGAAAGTCAACGTGGATCACCGAAATTCTGACATATTTAATGTGATACCAAACATACATTTAGTCGGCCTCAGTGGATAGGAAAATTAGATTATGAATAGAAGAGACTTAAAAACGGTAGTTTAGGAATGATGTAAGTAAGATTAAGATGTGTAAACGGCAATTCCATGAAGAAAAAGACAATACAAACGACAAATAGATCGCTGTGTCGCACCATTTTCTCAATTTCGTCAACACCAAAAAAAAAAACATAGAACAAACAAAAACATCACACACACACACAAAAAAAACCACTGAAGCTGTGTTACTCTCTTCACCGACGCAACTTTCCCATTTTACCCTTATCGGAAACCCTCTTCTCTATGCTCACAAAACTCACTCTTTCGTGGATCCTGTGTTGGAAATGGTGGTTTTTGAGCTTTTAGGGTTACAGGGTTTTGTTTATTTGTTTTTGTTTTTGGGTTTTCTGCTGATTCGTTATCTTTGGAAAAATGCTGAAGCTAAAAAAGATGAGATTTTTAGGTTCGTTCAAGATTCTCCCATGGTTGAAATGGAACCTTATGATGATGTTTCATCTTCAGTTTCATCTTCAGTTTCAGCTTCTTATGATTTGAATTTGAAAAATTCAAATTCAGCTTCTCAGTGGTATCAATGTGCTGTTTGTTATTCTCCTACTACTATGAGATGTTCTCGTTGCAAAGCTGTTAGATACTGGTTTGTTTTTTTGTTTCCTTAACTTTCTCCAAGATTTTGAATTGAAAGATTATTTTTTTAATATTTTTTTTCATGTTATGTTATGCATGTGATTGTTTGAAATTGATAAATGTATATGTGGTACTAGTTAGTTAGGAACATGGAAAATTTGAAACCTTTTAGGGGAAATATTTTTTTTTGGTTTTTCCTTTTAGGGTATGTTTGGATTGAGCATTTTAGTGTGTTTTAGAGTCTAAAGTCTATATTTTGTATATATGTGAGATGAGATTTTAACAAAATTGAAAGGATAACATGATAGATAACTATGTGATATTTGAATCACATTTTATAGCTTTCTTAAATTAGAAAAGAAAATTAGTCCCTACCATCTTCTTCAAAAATATTTATCCGAATATATCCTTAGTATTTTGTGATTGTGTGTTTTCTGTTGAAATTGAAGTTTGGTATATGATAGAACATTATGGCATAATTTGATTTATTTAACCGACCCCACTTAGTGTGATAAGGCTGTTGTTATTGTTGTTGTATGTAAAGCTTGGATTTTTTTAAGTTTTGTTGTAGTGTGTAATTTTACAATGATTTGTTTGACACTGTTGCATTCCTGAATATCTCTAGTTTTTTGTGTGCCTATGTTTGGTCTCTCTTCAGTACATATCTCAAGACATCTCTAGTTGTTATTCATTTACACAAGCATGCTTTCTTGTAGTTCGGGTAAGTGTCAAATTAGTCATTGGAGGCAAGGTCACAAGGACGAATGCTGTCCTTCAGTTACAACCACTAGGGAGGTCGAAGATGGAAATATTACTCGTAGGGCATCGGAATCTGAATCACAGTTTGGTCTTCATGGTAATGTCTTTGATTATAAATCTCATTGCGTTGTTTCAAGAGTCATATCATCATATATGGTATATAATTTGGTTGCGATCTATATGCAGAAATGAAAGGAAAACATGTTGATGTTGGATCTTACAACGACTCGCATTCAAGCCTTAATCATTCTGTTGCTGCAAGAAAATCATTTGATGATAACTGTCACGAAACTCCCGACACATTTATGAAACCTGTCCGTGATAATACTGCTGACGACACATGTGTAGCTTCCACCGACAGCGACGAAATTGTGTCCCCCTCATTTTCCCTGGAATCTAAAAATCCCGTCAATATTGAAGTTAAGAATTGTAGTTCAAGTAAAAGAAGCAAGAAAAAGTCTAGTAACATTAGCGATGAGCCTGGACTTAAATCAAAAGTTCACAAAGTTAAATTTGACACATCTCATGATGTGGCATCGAATTTGGGTGGCCATGAACTCAGACGAAAAGTTGCATCAGTTGAAAAATCAGTAACAGATACCTCTAAGGGCAGGGCTGTGCCGTCCTTGAGTAGTTCAAATACAGATGTTGCAGCTGATTATGCGGAAGAATCACATTTGACCAGATATAAAGAAGGTCGAAGATCGTCATCTAGTTCTCGCGATCGACTGATGTCAACTGCTAAAGGGGATTTGATTTCACATTCCATGTCTACAAAAACTGAGAATTATCATACATTGCCTTCAAAAGTTAGCATTGCTCCAAATCCTCCGCAAAATGTTCGTAGTGGTTTGAAAACATCAATGCAAAAAGTTGTCCAGCAGTTTAGAAGCTCAAAAGAGTCAAGATCCAATATAGTATCTGTTGAAAATGAGGTTGCGATTATATTCGACTTATTTAGAAATTGACTACTATTGTTATCATTATTAGTTTTGTTGCTGGTGATTTAAAGCTTGTATCTTTTGGCAGTTGGGCTTTCCTTATGAACTTTTTGTGGAACTATATTGTTCTGACAAGGTGAAACTATTTCCCTTTGGCCTGACAAACTGTGGGAACAGGTACTTAAAGTTCTTTTTGCTTTACATTGATTGGTATAATTTGTTTTATGTGATTGTAACTGCTCTGATCAGAGGGATGAGAGATTAAGGAGACAATGAGGAGTCTGATACTTTTTTTGTTGAAGATTTATGTTTATTTTTGAGTGCTCTAATGCATTGCATAGTCCTAAAATTATTAGCGTGCTAGCAACACTCACTCTTTAATTGGGTGAAAGTGAAACACATGTAGACCTCACCACTTTATGTGGTACCTATTTTTAAAATGAGAGACCACGTGTATTTCAACCAATTAGAGAGCGAGTGTTAAAGAGAGTGTTGCTAGCAAAAGAGTTTCAGTTAACCAATAACTCCTCAAATTATTATAGGAAATGTTCTAGTTGTTGGCCGGCTGAACTTTCTTACTGGTATTCAATGTTTGTTTCAATTTTGTGTTTTGTGTATATCAATGGAGTCGCATCAAGTGCTTGTCTGCATAGTATTTTGTTTCTTAGATTTGTAATTGCATACTCTCTTACTAATGAAATGCCTCTACCGCAGCTGTTACGCTAACGCAGTACTCCAGTGTTTGGCGTATACTCGACCTCTGACATCATACCTTTTGCAAGGGTTCCATTTGAAACGATGCAAGTACCTCTTAATAATATCTTCGTGATTTAACTTGTTCAACTATTAGGACCTTTAATTAATTGAATCTTCACAATGTTCTTTCCAGGCCAGAAGAAGGGATGGTGTTTTATCTGCGAGTTTGAATATCTAATTCAGAAGGCAAAAGAAGGGAATTCTCCACTTTCTCCAATTGGGATATTATCCAAGATACACAAGATTGGAAGTCATCTTGGACATGGGAGAGAGGAAGATGCACATGAATTTTTGAGGTGAGCCAAATAATTGCCGATGCTGATTCTTTGTCAATGCTATTCCTTCTTCAGCCGTAAAAAATATATTTTATGCATTGTATATATGAGAAATTGGTCTACTGACAGGGGTGCAGTTGATACCATGCAATCTATTTGCCTCAAAGAAGCCGGTGTTTCGAGTCCTTTGACAGAAGAAACAACTCTTATTGGGTACACTTTTGGAGGTTATCTACGATCTAAGGTAGTTTTCAATGTAACTATCTATTTTATGGTGATTAGTATTTTCAACTTTTATTGAGCTGGAAAGGGATGGAAAATAATAGTTATACATATTGAATTTTTTTTGCTGCAAAATGCAGATAAAGTGCTTAAGGTGCCTAGGTAAATCTGAGATGTATGAGAGAATGATGGATCTTACTGTTGAGATTGATGGGGATATTGATACTTTGGAGGAGGCTCTTGGACAATTTACAGCGCCTGAAATCTTGGATAAAGATAACAAGTATAATTGTGGCAGGTTTGTCACATTTATTTATGTCTTTCCTATTGTTTTGAAGTTAAAAAGTTCCTATACTCGGTTTCTTTTATAATACATTGCTGTTATAGTAGTCATGTTAAGCAGTAATTGATTGTTTTTCCTTTTTTCAAATGGTATATGGAAATTATGAGTAGATTTTAAACTATTATTAAAGACAAGGTAGGATTTCAAGTACATTTATTAGACAAAATAAATTGGGATCTAGGTAGTTAATAGCACTGCGATCGCACTGATGCGCCGCAGAACAGTGGCTGGCCGCCACGGGATGCCAGGTGCGCCACACATCAAGAGTGCGGCACTACAACAGGCTTTGCAGCGATAACGGCGTGTTGCAGTTCGGGCTCGTTGTGGCACACCAGGCCCACACCGCAGGGGGGGATGAAAAAGTTAAAGACAGAAAGGATTTCTCACCGAGTATGGTCAAATCTGAACTTTCCGGCAACAAATATCTTTGTTTTTCGGCCAGATCTGCTTGTTGTGTGTGGTGGCTGTGTTGCGTACAGCAGCTGCAGGTTTCCTCTGCGTGATCTTCATTTTTGTGGCTGCTTTTTGTGTGTGGGTGTTGTGTTGATGTCTCTCTTGTTTTCAAGCTAGGTTTAGGGAGTAAAAGAGAACTCTTGGGCCCTTAAGGCCCACCGCAGAATAAATAGGGAGTTTTGCCCCCCTCTAAAAACCGCTTCCTTACGGGTTTGCCGATCCGGATAGGGAAAAAACAGTTTTCAAGAATCATTGAGGGGTGTAAGTGTAAAAGTAGCTCTCAAAAAATTAATATTTATTATTTATATATATAGTATTAATATGTTATCTGTCAAAAAAAGAACAAAATGGTATTAATTGTAGTTAGTTCTAATAGCGGCCATCACGTCATACCAGTATCCCATTCTCAAAGTCGGCTGATTTAGATGTAAATATTCTGTCTTTTGACCTAATATATGACACGAGTCATGGCTTTAATTGATGCTCTTAGCCGACTCCACGTAGTTGGAAAACACTTTGTTTGATGAATCAGAATCTATTACTTCAGATTAGAAAATGAACAACTGTTGACTTCCTTCACAATTGATGGCTCTTGGTTCATCTAATGCAATTACATTGAACTACATGTAATTACGATCGTAGTTCTGTGCATTAATATGTACTATAGATGTTAGAGCTTTAGGCACCAAGCTCAATGCTGATTCTGTCCCATGGATTTTATGACTTTAAGTTGACTTTGTTTATTCTGATTTATGAACAATGAGGTGTTGTAATACAAATGTTTAGAGGGCCACAAATATCAAATGGTTTTATATTACATTATTACTTCCTGCTGTCCTATTTATATGGAAGCAAAAGACTAACCACAAAGACCAAGCAAGCACATTCGAAGTAGTTAATGCTAACTTTTCCCCTAATTATAGCATTATCATATCGAAGATGAACTTCTATAAAACTCACAATGAAGTAAGAGTATAAAAGGAATTTCAATAATAATTATTACACTTACAAAGTGTACTTTTTTATATTTAGAACCAAAGAACCTAATTGTCTCTTATAAATAGGACTAGAGGTAGTATCAATGAGCTTATGATTTAAATTCCTAGATTTTCATGTTGGGCTTTCCTTTCCTATGGGACACACTGTATTTACGAAATCGTTTTATTTGTTTTTACTTGCTATCTAGATGTAAATCATATGAGAAAGCCAAGAAGAAGCTGACAGTATTGGAGGCACCGAATGTTCTTACAATTGTATTAAAACGATTTCAGGTGCATGTCCAATATTAATTTTGAGGTTTTTCTTGTCAATGTACATTGTTCGTTGATTTTATATTAGGTTTTCTCATGCATGTTCTGTTGTTTATTTTGGCAGTCTGGTAACTTTGAGAAGTTGAATAAGTCAGTACAGTTTCCAGAAGTCCTGGATATGACTCCATATATGAGTGGAACAAAGGATAAATCTCCAGTATACAGTCTTTATGCGGTGGTTGTCCATTTGGATAACATGAATGCTGCATTTTCAGGCCATTATGTTTGTTATGTGAAGAACATTCGAGGAGAATGGTTCAGGACTGATGACAGTAGGGTGAGAACTTTTTCCAGCATTTCCTTTGTGTCAGAATGTCTGTTCCATCCCCTTGTCCCCCCAAAAAAATGAGATTATACAATTGATGCCGTTGTTTAACTCGTTTGGTTTTCATACATGCTTGTCTTCTAATTGATTTAAATGATGTGTCTTTGATAAGTTTATCAAAGTCTTCTTAAAAAAAAATTACAATGCCTTATTATAAGTTTATTTTTCGCAACTTGTGTCATTGATTTTTATGATACCTTCTGGAAAGTAACGACAATATTGAAAATACATAAATATTGAAAATACATACTTCATTTATGAGGTTTTTGAGGGTTCCATTTGTGCTTTTCTTCAGGTAGAACCTGTTGAGTTGTCGACAGTCTTATCAGAAAGGGCATACATGCTTCTTTATGCAAGGTAATAATGGTGCAGAGGTTGATGTATAATTTTCAGTTGGATATGGTCTGTTAATTTTATTTTATTTTATGGTGTCTCGGCAGAAATAATAATATTTTTTTATGCTAATTTGAAAAATCTCCAGGCACTCTCCAAAGCCTCTGGGTTCAGTAAGTAGCAATGCAACCTTTTCAACTGGAAAGTTCAAGAGGAGGAGCTTGGAAGCTATTCCTGCTGTTTCTAAGACGCGATCAAATTCCATGGCTACAAGTGCTGATTCGCCCTCCGCGCAGAAGCTGGGACATCACTCTAACCGAAATGCTGTCAATGATTCCTTTAGCAATGAATCTGCGTATCCAGAAGAATGGAGCTTCAACTATCGAGGAAGAAATACTATAGTGGATTCTTCAAGCGAAAGCTCACTTTTCAGCTCTTCTGACGCAAGTTCCTGCAGTACTGCAAGTACCAAGGACTCAGCTAGTACTGTCGACTTTTCAGATTACATATTTGGTGAGGCGGGATCTAATTGGCAAAGCCACTATGGAATTTCGTCTAACTCAGCAGCATCTTCTTCGTATGATAACTTACATACAGATTTTTCGGCGGACAATGATGCTAATAGGAGGCTCCAGCAGGACTCAGAAGATAAAGCAATTTTACATGCTAACAAAAACAAAAGTCATAGTGGTAGATGGGGAATTGATCTTAAAAAATTTGTCACTTCTAAGCATCATGACAAAAATTCTGTTGTACATGTGAGAAGAACAAGTAGAGATGCATCAGCTCAAACATTTTATTGAGTTTGAGTTGAGATAGAATCAATCATCTGGGATATTTTTGGTACAGTGAAAATCGATATTTCGCTAATTTAAGTAGAATGAGGATTCTTGTTTTAATGTTAAGTTTTAGCTCAAGAATTCTTGTGTACAATTAAGAATGAATAACAAATTGAGTTGCAACAGCTCAAACATTTTGTTGAGTTTGAGTTGAGACAGCAATCATCAATAATTTTTGGTACAGTGAATATCATTAAGTGCTTTAGTACCTGTTTGGTTCTCATCCTCAATTTTAGATTAATTTTATTAGTACCTTCTAAAGCAGTAAATAGAAAGGGTCTGTTTGGCAAGGCATTAAAATGAGCTTATAGCTTATAAGCTCTTTATGAAAAATAAGCCCTGTTTGGTAAACTTTTCTGCACATGAGCTTATAGCTTATTTTAACCAGCTTATAGCTTATTTTAATAAGCTAATTATATTAGTTTATTAGCTTATAGCTTTTAGCTTATTACTTTTTCATCCAACTTTATCCCTATCATCTTACTTAAAAATAATTAAATATTAATTATATATTTATAATTTATGTCATTTCATATCAATAAGTCACTTCAACCGCTAATTTTACCTAACACTACAAATTCAATCAGCTAGCTTATTAGCTATCAGCTATAAGCTCATCCGCTATAAGCTAACTTATAAGTTATCCGCTATTTTTTACCAAACAGACCCAAAGTATAAAAATCAGTGATAATTCCTTACCTATAAGTCTATAACCAAGTTTGCAAAGTTAAATAATCACTATAAATTGGAGCTTGCTTATTGCTTACAATATTGTTCACAAACACAAATTACATGTTAATCTATCAATAATTTCACACTTTATAAACTGAGTTGAATATGATATTCATATTTCGTATACAAAGTAAAAGCTGAATGCTTATTACAAAAGTAAGCATAAGTTATGAAGCCCCTAAAGTCATTATTATGTATTCATCAAATCTAGAAACAAAAACATGTAATTAGGATTAGCTTTACATGTTATAGTTCTTAAGTGAGCACTCTACCACCATAAGAAGTCAGAATTAAGTGATTCCTTACAGCACAAGCACTTATTGAGTAAACCGTCTCATCTTAAAGCTTGGCTTATGCATGACAACTTTCAAAGTACTCTTAAGCATTACCAAACCTTCATTTTCAATACCTTGCACCCATAACACACTTCTGTTTCTTCCACCCACTGTTACCATCTCAAATTTTACAACTTTAGCTTTTATTGACCCTAATGCTCTTGATATTGATGACATCAATCCTGGCCTATCCTCACAGCTTAATGTAGCTTTCACTAGACCCTCCTCATCATTACACTTTTCTAAGTTCAATTTGTCTACTCCACTTGGAAACTTGAGCTCCTTTGAGGTACCATGATTATCTTCTTCAAGTTTTGATGCTTTTTTCTTCAACTCCTTCACTTGCTTGATAGTTTCCACTAGTATTGATGCCTTGTCCTTCTGTTAATAAGTAACAAATTCTAACTTTAGCAAGCTTGTTTACGAAAATAGACGAAGTAAAGGTGAAGCCAGAAACCTGGCTTCATGGCGGCCAAAATAAAAAACATGATTTAGACCACAATGTGATTGCAATCGCGGCCACAAGAATATAGGAAACTTTGTTTTCATAAAGTTTGTTTAATTGTTTTAAGAATGAAACTAACTTTGATCAAGTTGGGGAGGATGTTGCGGAGGGTGTCATATTGACCATTGATTCGCATTCTGCGTCTCTTTTCTGCTTCGCTATGTTTTTTGGCTACTAGTAATTTGTTATCCACCTTTGATCTTTGCTTCAATAAACTGCTTTTGTATGTTTGTGAGATGAACGATTGTGTAAAGTTGTTTCGTATCATTTGCGATTCTAAGTTATAGTAATTTCGAACATGTTGCATTCCCTGTATTGACTATGTCAGTTAAAACACAAGAAAGGAAACATGTTTGCATTAATCTTTTAAACAAAACAACTTTTAATAATGTTACCTGTCGAAGTAAAACCATTGTGCTCCAATAGAAACCTTTGAGCTAAAAGAGGTAAGTGAAATGCAACTATAGCAAAAGCAAGGAAGATTGAAGATGTTTGGCAACTATTTAGTGAGTTTATAAAAAGATAAGTAAATCAAGGATTTTATGATATGATTTTGAAATTAATTTTGGGATCATGCTTATTTTAAATGTTCATAATGATATTATTATCTTTTGATATAGCAATTTTTAGAAGGCAAATTTTCATAATCTTATTGATTTGCAAAAATATATTTTGGATTTGCAAAAATATCCTTTATTTATCTTCATTAATTCATGAAAGAATATGAATATCTATTACTTAAAGTTTCCAAGCTACACCAAAGACAAATATCTCTCATCTTCATTGATTTTGCACTAACTTCATTTTAATTGTTTCTTCTCAAACATCGGTATTGTTTGGTCTACCAATTTGATCAATATAACAAAGCTTGTGATCAACAATGATATAGGAGAAGTGAAGGGCACTCAAAAGTCTTATCTATATTCACAAGAGACCTACTTAAAAATCAAAGAGTGAATGACCAATTAGATTCCTATAATCGTAGAGGTTAGTTTAGTTTATAAAATTTACGAATAGACAAAATCACCTTGGAAATTATAAAAAGTCAATCAATTTAGTCTTTCTGTTAGATGCTTCCATTGTAGTACATGAACATGTTAAGGACCTATGTGACACTTCACCTACGCAATCAGTGAGACAATGACTAAATCATTTCGCAAAAACTCTCCATCCTTACATTTATTTTTGATAAAATTTCATCATTTCAATTCACACAAACTTCCATTTTCCCATTACAATAGCTTCACACCAACAACTTTTCTTTATTCTCCACCACTTTATAGATACTCTCCTTATTGCTTAAGCATTTTTTAAGCATTAATATTTTGCATTAACCACTTTTTTAATAAAAAAAATCGCCAAAATGTAATAACTTTTTTATTCTAAATTTCTGATTTATTGATGCCCATCATTTAGTTGATGTAGATTGGTGTTTTATTTTGTTGCAATATAATGAATATGCGATTCATGAGTCTTTGATCTTGAAGTTTTTGTATGTTTCAGTAAATAGTATGCCTCTAAGAAGTTGGAATATAAATTTTAGCTGGCTAAGTGCCTAGATGGAGGATGAAAAGAGAAGGAGAAAAACAAGAACAAGCAAAAAAAGAATGTGCAAGAGATGAAGAAACAAAACAACTACAAGGGATCACAATTTGGTGAATATTGTAAGGATGAGCATGCTAGTATTTCCAAGGTTGGAGAAGTTTCGACTTTGAATTTGCAAATACATTATGAAGGAATTGTACGATGAAGAAGAGGCGAAGAGGGCTTCGCCACCCTATGTGAAATCCACTTGTAAACTCGTATATTGCTACAAATTTCCTCATTAAAAATAATATATAAATGACATAGTACTTATCTAACATAACACATTAATAATTCAAAATTTCAACCTAATTATAAAGCAAAATCTAACATGAACAAAAATCAAACTAACATCAAAGCACATTGATTAAAAAAAATACAAATAAAATAAAATGAATCACAAGTGAAAACTGCAATGGGAAAGGGTAAAAAACCATTTTTCAAATTTCCCGCGAGTTTACTTGAGTTCCTAAACTTTACCAAGATTCTAGCTAAATTAACCCACAATTTTAACAATCTTGACTATTGCCATGGAAGATGAAAAGAGAAGGTGCATAAAAGATTTTGAAATTACTAAGTGTGTAATCTGAGATGGAAAAAAAAGGCATACAATGGTTTTTCAAATTTCCCGCGAGTTTACTTGATTTCTCTGACTTAACCAATATTCAAGCTAAGCTAACTAGCAATTTTGACAACCTTGACTGCCGCAGTGGAAGGTAAAAAGAGAAGGTGCATAATAAGATTATGAAATTACCAAGTGCAAAAACCGAGATGGAAAAAAGAAAGAAAAAAAAAACGGTTTTTCAAATTTCCCACGAGTTTACCTTTGTTTACCTGATTTTATCCAGATTCCAACTAAGTTAACTCGCAATTTTGCCAACTTTGACTGCCACCCACCGTGACAGACGAAAAGAGATGGTGCATAAAAGATTATGAAATTCTGGGATGGGGAAAGAATGAAGAAGAAATGAAATGGAAAAATTCAAAACACAATCCTTCAATTGAGTCCCTATGTACCAAAAACATAGTTGGAGTGCCACATAGCTAAGCTAATGCATTGTAATACAAGCATTTAACAAAAGGACCACTTTGATTGATGTCTGGTATGGATGCAACTATAACAATGTCTTCCAATTTTGAAGACATATGTGAGTGATTGTAAAATTTAAAGACCAAAATGACCTATGCTTGCAATTTCAGAGAATAAATTCATGATTTCCTCAAAGAAAATCCCTAGTCTTACTTCCAGAAAAACTATCAAACATAAGAACAAATTCACCATGAGCATGAACATGTAAACTAAAAGAAGACCAAATTTTTTCTTTTCAATTTCCGAAAGGTCAAGGGAAATGAGCATTACAAAAATGGTAAGATATCGACAATGCAATGCCTCCCAACTAACATAACGATGCAAGTAATCATCATCAATTCAACAACTATACTATCAAATTCCAATTTTCAGTCATTTTTTCATCTCCCACAATAAACCTATGCAAACCATTTCTCATAACACTACACATTTTCCTTCCTATATCATGCTTACTAGAACTACAACTAGAACTAGCCAAAGAACAAAAGAACGAGATAAAAACTTTAACATTTCTATCATTCATTAAATCGTACCCCGACAAAAACATCATCAGCTCCTTCTGTAAACTCCAATTCACAATCTTTTCCATCCAAACCCGTATTCAAGTTGTTATCAAAATCAAATCTTGTCACTCTATTTCCAACGCTCTTTCTTGCCACCGTCTTCATCCTCGTCTTCCTTTTCTCATTCCCTTGCATTTGATTCTGATTCTGATTCTCCTGAATCACTTTCTCAAAACCATCATTTCTCACACCATCACCACCACCCACATTACCCCATTCTTTCTCCCAATCACCATCATCATCAGAAACATAAACAAATTCAGCAGAATTTTCATTCATCGTGTTCTCATTCTCATTACCCTTCACCTCATAAAACTTCAACAGCACTCTAGCGCGACATTTATAATACTGTCGCCGCTCTTCTCCTTCGACAACCAGTCCACCAACTTTCACCGGTGACTTAACCGCCACGCCGTGAAAAGTTTTACAACAACTCTGACACATCAGAGAAAAACCCTCATATTTTTTCTCATACTGATACAAATTCCAACAGTAAGGACAAGCAGTCCAAAACGTCGCCGCGGTGTCAACAACACCGCGGCGATCATAAACAGCACGGCGATCAGGGTCGGAGAGCACGTGCCAAGCATCACGAACACGTGCTAGGGCTTCATCTTGAAAAGGGAATTTCTCAGTGCTTGTTGGGTCTAAAAGGATCGCGAACTTGGCGTAATGTTGACGAGCTAGGTCACGGTTGATGGGTTCGGTACGGCGGAGACGGAGGACTGAGTAGTGGTCGGCGGCGGAGAGAACGTCGGCGATTGTGAGGATTCTGCCGATTGAATCGGAGAGTGGTAAACGGCGGGCGAAGTCGCTGCAGGCGGTGAAGTTACGGAGGGAGAGCATGGAGATGCATGATGCGATCGGGTTTTCGGATTCGGATCCTCTGAAAGGATCCATTTTGGATTTCGGATTTTGATTTTGTGATGTATAAGGTTTGAAGAAAGGGTTAAAGAGAAATGAAATGTGAAAAAAAGATAGAGAGAGTGAAGAAGGGTAGTTTGGTCATTCAACGATTTTGTTTTTTTGTGTTAATGTGTTTTTGATTTTAGCATTATGCTTGGTAATGTCTATAAGAAATTATTTTCCTTCTACAAGAATCTCTAATTGGAAATCCTAATTTTTTTATGTTTAGAAATTAGAAGGGATTTATTTAGCATGGTCAAGTGATTCTTCTTTTTGACCATTGCAGAAATGAAAAGGAAAAAAGTAATTTTTTTTTGATTAATTTGATGGATCTTGATCGTTGAGTTTTGTTCGGTAGAAATATGTTGGATCGGCGGAAACAAAAGTCACAAGTTCAAAAGATTATTTTTTGGTCCAAAAAGTGCATCGTTAGAACTCAATTGAAACGCCAAGTGACCCTAGATTCTTGAGTTTTCGCTATAGCCGAACAAGAGAGAAATATCTTTTATAACGATTTTGACAAGATCGTTTTGTGGAAGTAGTTTGCAAATAAAGGATAAAATGAAAAAAGAATATCCATTTTATTGCTATTTCTTCGTATGAGTAAAGAAATCCAAAATTTATATTGTTCTTACAAAAAATAGAGTCGACTAATTCTTTTTCAGAAAGGTTTAAACGTCATTTTAATCTCTGTATGTACGCGAAATTTTGATTTTAGTCCCTGTATGTGATTTTACTCCAAAACCGTCCTTGTATCAACCAAATTTTTTGTTTCTGGTCCCTAAAGCAAAAATCTGCAGGAAAATTTGCAGGAAACTTCAGAATTTTCCTGCAGATTTTTGCTTTAGGACCAGAAACAAAAAATTTGGTCGATACAAGGACTATTTTAGAGTAAAATCACATACAGAGACTAAAAGCAAAATTTGGTATACATACGGGGACCAAATGGATGTTTAAGCCGCCTTTCAGAAATATATTTAACTAAAAAAATCAATTAAACTATAGATCATACGAATAATATTTTATGCCGGTCAACTAGGCGGACTTACTTAAAAAAAATATTTTTTATTCTTGTATATTAAGTTTTGTACTTTAAATTAAATTATAATTCTATTAATTTTTCAATAATTTAAATTTATTAGTCTACATTAATTCAACTATATAACAAAAAAAGTTAATTATCTCAAAATATTCTCTCATCCACATATGTCTACAACAAACTTGTGAGATGAAGTTAAGCACATTTTGAAATGAAGTCTGTAAATTTGTAACAAAACTAGTGAGACCTTCTCATACAATGGCGTTTGTCTTGTATGAAAAATTACTACATTGATGAAAGCATGCTATTTTAGTGTCACACTGTTACCTGCAATGCTGCAAAGTTCTCTTGCTACATCACAATGGTAAAAACACAGAACAATGCCAGTATGCCACAATAAGGGTGAGTAAGTAATGTACAGTACAATAAATAACACCCACCAAACTAAACCAAACAAACTTATATTTTTTTAAAAGAAAAAAGCTTATAACATACTCAGGTTTAGGTCAAGTCAGATCAATTTTCTTAAATAGGTATAGCCTTCAACAAACTTTGTGAGATTATACCTATATTCACCTTCTTAAGAAATGAAGTTAAACACATTTTGAAATGCTCTTGTATGAAAATCCTCTTAAATTACTATACATACCATACCATTAACTACAAATAGACATAAACAAACATGTATCAACTTTTGAATCAATCAACATTTAATTATACATTATTATATTATAATATTATAATTTTGCTTCAATTAAGCAATCAATAAGTTTATTTTTTTGAAACAAAGCAATCAATAAGTTGAAAGCAACATTTATATTAATTTTCAATTATTTTATTGTAATACACAACACAAGTAGTATTTTTTCATATGGATCAGTTTGGTGCAATCAGCAGGCCCAGCAGATCAAAGGCCCATTACGCTAAAAGACGAAAATTTCTCTACCCACCCCATCATTATCTTCCCCCTCCAAACTGTCGTTTTTGTCCATAGGGGTTTATAAAAAAAATTGGAATGTAGATCCCGAACTAAAGTTTGGGTTTTAGAACCCGAAGTGTGTGCGGGGTTTTGGGGAGTACAGACACCGCTTCGTGATCTAGAACCCGAACCATAGTTCGGGATCTACGTCCCGAAGTTTATGCGGGGTTTTGGGGTTACAGACACCACTTCGTGATCTAGAACCCGAAGTGGTGCCTATACCCCCCAGAACCCAGACACTAGTTCGGGCTCTTGATCACGAAGTGCTGTCTGTACCCCCAGAACCTAAACATTAATTCGGGTTCTAAATCACGAACTGCTGCTTGTACCTCCAAAACTTCGTATACACTTCGAGTTCTACATCTTGAACTTTAGTTCGAGATCTATATTTTTAATTAAATAGTAATTTGAGATTTTAGAGGATTATAGAGAATCATGGCAAGATAGATAAATCTTCCTAAAAAACAATTTTGATTATATCAAGTCTGAATCGTTTTAGGCTTTATACATTTGCTTGCATTTGCCTTCTTCCTAAAACAACAGCAAGCACATGGTGTGATAGTGATATATTTTCACATCTTTTCCATAAACTTTACCTATTTCATCTCCAATATGCCAAATCCTTCTTCAAAAATTGTCATTTCAATGTCTTTTAATTAAATTGATTTGTTTAATACTTATTGTTCAAGAACACGAGAAATAATTTTGGTAGTAGTAATCTATTTTAATTTATTAATTTTAAGCCTCCAATTATCCTCTTGTCATGTGTACTTTTTCTCTCCACCTATACATCAAAGTGTCAAGTGTGTTCAAAATCCTAGGTGTCCTATCTCATTGCACTTCTTTTCTCTATGTGTATAATTTTGCCATATCAAATTTTTCACCTTCCCGTACAAATACTACAGTAATAAATAGATTTAGTTATTTCTATATCTGTTTAGTTTCTCTTGAATTATTGTATTAAGGATTTTTCTAACCTGTGCAAATATGCACAGGATAAGGGGGTCATTTAATGCATTATTTTATGGGTGTCTTCAAATCTTATTAATGACTCAATTAATTATTTTAAAAATTGTTTTCTCTCTTCCTCTCACTCTTTCATTTCTCTCTCTTCAATTCAATTTCTCACTAAACGCTTATTATATGTTCTTTTTCACTTCTCTCCGTCATCGAACTGAGTTCTTTCTCGCCGGCCAACCACCCACCACCATCGCACCATCAGATTTGAGGTCAAAAGGATGAAGACACGGAGAAAAACACACAAAATAAAAATAAAAATTACTATGTTTAGAAGTTTCAACAAAGAAAGAAGAGGAAAAAAAGAATGAGGAGGATGAATGAAAATAGAAATAGGAAAAGAAGAAGAAAATCCTGTAAAGCAGCAACATGGTAGAAGAAGAAGAAAACGTGGTAGAGAGAGAGTGAAAAACCCAGCAACATGGTAGGAGCAATGTGTGGAGCCGTAGAGAAAGGAACAAATCCGTGAAAAATTGGAGTGAAGAGAGAGAGAAAGAGAGAGAAAGAAAGAAAGAAAGAAAGAGAGAGAGAGAACAATTTTTAAAAATAATTAATTGAGTCATTAATAGGATTTGAAGACACCCATGAAATAGTGCATTAAATGACCCCCTTATCCTGTGCATATTTGCACAGGTTAGAAAAATCCATTATATTGTCTATTTTATAGTAGATTCATGGATGTATTGTTAATTTTATCATTGTTAAATTTTTTAGTATATTCACGGGGAGAATATCGTTTTATCGCTGAAATTTTTTAAAAAATATTCATTAAAATATTATTTAATACAAAAAGTGATTAAAATATTGATTAAAAATATTTTAACAATTTTTAGTTATTTGTAAAAAATATTTTTAACAATAACTATTACGATTAAAAACATTCAACACAACGAATCGCACGAAACGTGCAACCCGTGCTGTACACGTGTATCTTACGTAGTTAAAATAATAAAAAAAGAGAATAAAGAGATACATGAAATGACAAAACAATCAAAAATAGCTCCTTAACATAATTCAAATAGCAATTATCAAAATAGTACTAGCAGAGGGTAATTTGGGATTTTTACATATTTCACCATTCTTCCTTCTAGTACAAGAATGCTTTCATGAATGAATATGCCTAAAACAACATTTCGTGAAAAATTTATCATGTTTATGAAAGTAACCATTTTTTTTTTTGATATTGTTAGAAGTCTCACATTGGCTAGAGATATGGCCCAGATAGTTTTTATAAATGTGTGCAAACCTCAACTCTCAAGCTAGCTTTTGTGGTTGAGTATAGGCCTTCCAAATTCTAATATGGTATCAGAGCCTATTCTAGATCCATTTTGTTGTTTGTTGCGGAGACCTCCCATATTTAGGGCAGCTTGTTCAGTTCTGGACGTGAGGGGGTGTGTTAGAAGTCCCACATTGGCTAGAGATATGGCGAAGATAGCTTTTATAAATGGAACGTGGAATCAACAATAACGGGTGCCCCAAATATGGGAGGTCTGTTTGCACACATTTATAAAGGCTATCTAGGCCATATCTCTAGCCAATGTGAGACTTCTAACAGATATAATGCTTCATCCTTGTTAGTTTAGCTTCAACCCCATCACAGTTTCTCATCAAAGACTATAGCTTTTTGAGTAATAGTCTCTTTCAACCATGGAAGATACCATAATGGAGGTGAGGGAAGATTTCATGCTTTCACCTGCTGGTGACAGTAAACCAACTCTAAGAACTGCCCATTTTCTCAAACCTATTGCAAACTCCATTGATGAACCATCTTTTAAGTGTAACCCATTTTCATCATCTTCTGTTTTTGACCCAAAGGAATGGCCTTTGAAAATCCATTCCGTTGGGTGGCGCATCCAACAAAACAAATGGTTTTGTTGGTTAGATAATCTTAAACCCAAGTATGAATCGGTATGGAAGAAAGCTGGAATCTTGGAAGCTATTATGAGTACTAAGTGTGATATAGTGAGAAATCATGACTTGATATATGGGGTTGTTGAGAAATGGTGCTGTGAAACAAATACCTTTGTGTTTCCATTTGGTGAAGCAACAATCACTTTGGAGGATATCATGGTTTTAGGGGGTTACCCTGTTATTGGTGATCCTGTTTTCAAACCACTTGAAGACCAAGAAATGAGAGAGGTGGAGAACAAATTGATTCTTGCAAGACAGAAACCATGGCAGATTAAAAAACGTACTAGGGCTACCACATCATTATGGATCGATATGTTCATCGATAATGGTAGTGAAATTGAACATGAAGCATTTCTTGCTACTTGGTTGTCAATTTTTGTTTTTCCTCATACACGTGTGGTGAAAAGTTGTTTGTTTCCTATTGCTGTTTTTCTTGCTAGAGCAAATCCTATTGCTTTGGCACCAGCTGTTTTAGCTACCATATATAAGGATTTAACTTTGTTTAAGAAAACAATAGTTGATTTGTCAAAATTTCCGGCTGGTGGTGATAGATATCCTTTAGAAGTTACTCTTTTATCGCCCTTTTACTTGGTTCAAATTTGGGTGTGGGAGAGGTTCAAAAATTTACAACCACAACCCATGTTGATTAACCATGGAGACCCTTCATTGTTTAGGTGGCATAAGGTTAAGGCATTGAAAATTGACAATGTTAGGTTGGCATTAGACTCGGCTATGGATGATTTTCTTTGGCGTTCATATGTTAAATTTGCCTATAAGTGTGGAATGTTTTATCCTAATGATGAAATTTTGTTACCAGTGAAGAAAGATTTGGTGGATGAACAAATGCTCTCATTTGTTCTATGCTTGAGAGTTTCTGAGCTAGTTGGATTTGAGTCTATAGAGCAATATCTACCACATAGAGTTGCTATGCAATTTGGATTGGATCAAGATGTTCCAAGTTATGTGCCTAGATTCAATGAGACTAAATTCATTGCTTGGAAAAACTACTGCAGACCCGTAGCTGATAAAATTTTGTATTTTCCATCGAGATTGTTTGAGGCAAATGTAACCACACGTTATGCAAAGTGGTGGCAGAAACTGGTATTGGGTCATGGCGATTTTGTTAAGAACATTCTGAAGCGGAAGAGAAGTGCAAGTTCAAAGAAGCATAGACCTCATATAGGAAACGCTAACAGAAGTGCTACTGATGTCGGTGTTCCACCTGGATTTCCTCCCCATCTTGTTGACAGTCTTAGTTTTGAAAAAAATTGTGATGATTATGCTGCTGAAAATTCTTCTCATGATTGTGTGCAAGCTGATGAAAATATGGATTCACCTTCCATATCTGTTGAGGATTGTAAGCCTGTGTTGAAATATAAGCATTTAATCAACGATTGTTCTTCAGCTTCTTTAGCAGATTTTGAAGTTTCAACGGAGAGTTTGGAGGATGATTTCAACGATTGTTTATCTGAGACTCAACGTGAAATCAAAAGCTGCAGAACCTTTTCTATCAGAAAAAAAGTTTCTTCGTCCAACAATGAAAACGTTGTGCAACAAGATCATCAGTTTCACTCTGATATGGCTGCTGAATCAGAAGCTAAAGAAACAGTTCATGAAAAAGGAAGTAATGAAAGTGATCATGAAATTATGGTTTTGTTAAAAGAGCAATACTTGAAGAACCAAGAGGAACTCGAGCGCCTGGCAAGACAACAGGAAAAAATGTTACAGATAATGGCTTTGAGCGAGAAGAGGGATGAAGAGTTGAAGAAACTCCTCACTAGTTTTCTAAGGAATCAACAACCACCACCATCTTCTTAAAATTTTATTTTGTTTATAAATTCTCTTAATTATCAAACTCATGACAATGAGTGATGCCCTTTTCATACCCAACATTTTGTTGATAACTAATGAAGGAGAAAGTAAAACTAGTTTAGATGAGTTGTTATATGTTTTTATTAACTAATATGATTGTGTTCTTTATCTATAAATAGTTCTTATTATCTAATTTTCTGCTGTTCCGTTATAGTGCATATTTTCGAGTACAACTTGTGCTACATAATAGATTTCATTGGTAATAATTAGTAGTAGGTGAGTAATGTGAAGGGACTAAACTTGAGTCTGTTATGCAGATCATGGCAATACTGAAGAAGAGTATCACTTCATCTGTTAACTAAAATGTTTTTAGCATATTTTACATTGGTGCACACTAACCTTGAACTCGTCCATTAAAAATTAAAGGGTTATTACTTATTCTGCATTATTTGTTCACTTTTTTCTGGCTCTAATGGATGCGTCATCCCAGTGTTGGGAATCAAAGATGAAAGATAAGTTTGGAGTATCGGCTTCTTTTCAATGATTTTGTAAAATGAGTGTTAATTTTTGAGGAGGAGCTGTTATCGGAGAACAAGAATGCTAGGTAAGAGATGAGGAAATGAATTTTTTGCTTTTGGCCTGAGATTTCCACTAAAAATATAAAATGAATGATTTTTTTCTGCATCTTTTTTACCTTTTCCAAATTTCTACTTCTGTGCTTCATTTTGTTCCGCTTTTCGCAAAAGCTATTTTGATAGCATTACTCTCATTCCAATTTCAAACTTTGTTCAAAGAATACTTATTTCAGCTAGTCTCTTGTCTCATTCTTAGGTTCATCATGGTTTAATTTCTGGTTTAAATATTTTGGCTTGTTCGAAAAAAAAATTCTGGTTTAAATCTTGATTTACACCAGAGATGAAAGCTTTATTTTAACCAATAGGATGAACTTTTATGATGGTTGATCAAGTAGAAGTTTATGTAGCTTAAGCCTTTATTGATGCAATGTCAATGCTATTGATCAACAAACTTTATTACACACAAAAACTTTTCAAAACAATTGTGTTTATTGGACAACGCATGCGAACACAATTCATAAGTCGAAGATGTGAAACTCAAACAAACGAAAAAGGACGACACCGGTCAATCTTAGCCACCCATCTCTCACAACCTTCCCTCTAGGCTAACTCTCTATGTGTTTCATCCACCGAAAATAGGCAGTTTTATATCATCTTCTTGACTCAGGTGTATTGTTTTTTCCCTCTTTTTAAATGGCACATATCAATTTTCAATGGTCTCTGTTGTTATTAGTTTGATTGTGAAAAAAAAATTATGTGAAATTATGGGTTTGAACCACAATTTCCTTTCCAAGTTTGTATTTGTTTGAGTATGAGTTGATAAATAGTAAGAATAAAAATAAAAATTCAATACAATGCAATATTAAAAATATTCCACTTTTTTGTAATACTAAAATACCCATTATACCAACCGAAAAAATAAAACCATTATAAATGAAAAAATAGAATACGGTGTAAATTATTTTACATTGTCATCCTATAATAATCATATATAATCTTGTATTCTACCAAATCACTTCGATAAACTCAATACACCCACTTTAATGGCATGATATGAATAAATAGATGAATTTGATTGAAAGTCATTGTAAGATTAATTTATATCAACTATGTATATCCATTAGGAGACTCTTTTTGTTAGGGATTATCACGGTTTGATCCCCGCAACTACACTTTGAAGGAGGACCTGAAACAACTTGATACTAAAAATTATGGTATATTTGGAAGATAAATCTCATAACCACCTTAAAAATTGTAGTAAATAAACAGACAGAATACCAAGAAACGACAAATTATCTTCTTCACATAATTCAAATGGCCACCTGGACAAATTCCCCCATTCTGTTTTTCCTTTATCTGCAAGAATGTTTCTGTCAAGTTGCGTTGCATTCCCCAAAACGTGCCACTATTTTTCACGTTTTCAAAATTTTGCTAAAATTGTGAAATGGTTCATCCTTGTTAATATAGTTTCAACCCTCATCTATCATATTCTCATTCTGTAGTCCTGTTTCCTTTCTCCGTGAATGAACAACCAGTAGAAACCCTCATTGAAGTGAGGGAAGATTTCATGCTTTCACCAGTTGGTGACAGTAAACCAACTCTAAGAACTGCCCATTTTCTCAAATCTATTGCAAACTCCATTGATGAACCAGCTTTTAAGTGTAACCCATTTTCATCATCTTCTGCTTTTGAACCAAAGGAGTGGCCTTTCACAACCCATTTTCATTGCTGGCGATACCATCAAGAGAAATTGGTTTGTTGGGTTGATAAACTTAAACCAAAGTATGAATCAGTGTGGAAGAAAGCTGAATTTTTTAAGCTATTATGAGTACTAAATGCTACATACATATAAATATAAACTTGTTATATGGGGTTGTTGAGAAATGGTGTTGTGAGACAAATACATTTGTTTTTCCATTTGGTGAAGCAACAATCACTTTGGAGGATGTTATGGTTTTAGGGGGTTATCCTGTTATTGGTGATCCTGTTTTCAAACCACTTGACGACCAAGAAATGAGAGAGGTGGAGAAGAAATTGATCCTTGCAAGTTGCAAGACAACAACTTACTAGTAATAAGAAACAAGGAGGCCATGGCCAGGCTAAAACATCAATATGGATGGATATTTTCATTGATAAATTAAATGTAGTGAAATTGAACATGAAGCATTTCTTGCTACTTGGTTATCAATTTTATTAATAGTATAAAAGACTTGGTTAATTCATAGGATTTTTTTTGTGAACTAGGTATCTTCTACGTTCAATTGCAAAAAATAATCTCTCGAGTCGGATAGAACAATTCATAAGTTTGATATAAAATATAACTTAAATAATAGACTAAATATTTTTTTTGGTAATAAAGATACCATGTTCGTACCCGATCATAGATCAAATCCAAGATCAAATTATCAAATTCAAGAGACTCAAATATCTATCAAATGTGTCACATATCGGTGGTAGTAAAGAATAGATTAAAACTTCACTAATAAATATCATTTTTTTTAAACCAACAAATAATACAGTAAATTAATACAATATATCATACTAATAAATATATAAATATTTATGTATGCAATTTGATTCAATTCAAATTGCTTTATAAAAAGAATCTAAAATTCAATCCGAACAATTTTCACAAAAGTACATCTAATTACATTAAAAAAAAAGTGCGATATTTTGATTTTTTGTGTTTTTTGGTGTTTGAGTCAAGTACATTATATATTTTTTATGGAGACTCAACGTAAAGACCAAGGGAGCGGGTGGGAGTTAGGATCCTCTCCATTTCTCAAAAGAAATGAAAAATACTATTTAGAGAGATATAGGCATAAACATGTTTGAACTTTGAATTCATTAAAAAAATATTTAATGATGCTGTTACCTACTTGGTGGTGGAATCCACTGCCTATTCTTTGTTTCTATATCTCTCCAAATGGTATTTTCCGAAAAGAGAGGGGGGGAGAGGGGCGGAAAGAGAGAGGGAGGGGGGAGAAAAAAGTGAGGGAGTGAGAATATGTAATAAGTAGGTAAGGATACTTTTGTCTTTGTGATAGATGCATTTCATTTGTTATTGAGAACAGAATACTAAACAAGAACAACCATAACCTGTTCTTCAGATTCTGTTTTTAAAGCTAAAAAACAGTTATTGTTTTCTTTAACAGTTTACACAAAACATTGCTTTCAAACAAGTTTTTTCATCTGTTTGAAAACATTAAAAACAGTAAACAAACATACCCTAAATACACTCAGTCAAAAGGTTAGTTCATTAACTGTGTATTTGCTCAGTTCAGTTCAGTTCGCAAATTGGCATATCAACAGTATGGTTTTTGTAGATAAGTTTTGTTCTGGTCTAAATTTTCTCCTAAAGTATCTCCATATTTTACACTTTGTCATGCATCCGGAAAATTAAAAGAATAAAAACAACATTCACTTACTAACCAGGCACTTAAAAGAGTCAAAATTGCTTTTTGACAGTGTAATAATAAATTTTCATTAACATAGATGATCACATACCATTTTTCTTGCTAGTAATTGACAAACTCTTTCTCAGCCAGAAAAGCACTATATATACATAAACCACGGTTGTGACGACAAGGAAGACCCCAATATAGACACATGCAGTTGCTGCACAAACATAAAGGTACCTGCAGAGTGTATGTTTGTTAAATGATAACCATAAACATAATGTCATAAAGTCTTAATTAACTCTTATTACTTCAATAAATCATAGTAGAATATTTTCTGTCTCAATCACTCATCAACTTCTAGGAAGACTCACTTGGGAGAGAAGACGCTCCAAATAAATAAATGGTTCCTCATCAACACTAACACAATCGTGTTTGCCGACAAGAGAATGGAGTTTATGCTCAGTGGTACTAGGCTAGGAAATCCAAGAAGAGACTTGAGAATTTCTCCAGAATTTCCACCGCTGGTAACTAGAGGACAGATTGTGATCTTGATAGAGATGTACATCACCAAAGAAAAAAAGAATAACATTGGGGACGCATATGTAATGATGAACATTAGAACACCTGAAAGGAAGGTTGAATGACTTGAAATTCCCTGTCAACAAAAGGTAATAAATACCTTGATGAGAAAATAGATATTTATGGAGAATTTAAATTTGAAATGCAGTGCAGAAAATAGTGTGCTCTTTTGGAAATAATTGCAAAAGAAAAATAGGAGACATTACAATAAAAGCTCCGGCCACATCAATGGTAGCTAGCGTGTTACTGTTCCCAAGAGCAAAATGGCCTGCCATTCCCAGATTGTACAGTGCAGTAATCTAACAAATGCAAAGTATCAGTACATTATTTGCATTATGAGCTCATTTAAATACTCATTATGTATCAAAAAGAAATTACATGATGCACAGAAACAAGTACATGCAATTAACATAGTCATAGTGCAGTTTGCTAATTATCAACTCAAAACAATTCATAATATTACAAGTTTACAACCATTTAATTTTTGTAAAATGTCTAGTGTTGGGTTTTCTTAGATAATCCATGAAACTACTAGAGACACTACTCTCTTCCACTGGGATGTTGGAATATTAACACATTATTAACCAAGAAACTACTTCCAAGACTGTATTGGAACCTTAGCTCAGCGATTCAGGAAATAATTCTTCAAATTCCTCAATTTTTGAGATATTATACAATTGCCTATTCAAATGCATGAAGCACTTAGCTACCATTGATTAGTCAGAATAGTTTATACTCAATATATGGTTAAAATTTAATTGAAATTCCAATTTAACAAGAAAAATATTCGAAAACACAATTGTAAATGTAAACCCAAACAGATTATAGTTTAAAAAACACACATAAATCAAAACTCTATAAAGAGAACTAAAAGAACCCTTATCTAGTTAACGCTGCACTCTCGAACCCCAGACTAATCTGCTACGAAAGTATAAAATCAAAACTGATATTTATTCATGAATTTTAAAACTTACCTCAACCCACTGCTTGTTTTGATGTGACCCACAAGAAGAAAAAGCAAGCATGTAAGCCAAAATTTGAACATTGAGTAATAACAAAGGCATTGCATTAATTGGTCGTTGAAGCAACAACTGCAGAAGACACCAGGATGTTATGTACAAGCACCCTATGACATACAAAGAATCTTTTAAAACAAATATTGGTGTCATATTTTGGATTTCCGTAGGAACAGAAGCAGACATGTAGAGGTTCCATCTTGAGCGCTTTTCACGAGTTTTCATAGGCATAACCCATGGCAAAACCAATACAACTGTAACAGTAGTAGTTCCCATAATGGCATAGAAAACTTGAACTGATAAGGTGGCATCCTTATTGTTTGAGGCAGACATGTTCTGATGTTTCATAAAATGTTGTAATACCAACAAACCAGACATTAAAAGGCTCAACCCAATGACCGTTACAACTTTTGTTTTTGACTGCAATAGGAATAATACAAATATGGCCAACGTGAAGATCATGACACATGATGCTATCTGTATCAGGTTTATATATTGATTTCCAGCCTGCTCAAGCCAGGTAGAAATGTCAGGAAGGTTAATCCAATTTACACCACCTTGATGCCAGCCTTTCAAAATTCTTCCAGAAAAAAGAACAAGAAATAACAAACTAATTTGGCATCCTGATGTGTAGTTTTCTTTCTCTACTGAAATGAGATCACCAACTGCTTTTTTAAGGTCAAACGATTGTATTGCTTTCCGAAAAAATAACAAGCCAATTGTGGATGTTAGGAAATGCCAAATGTAATGCTCTTCCTCAATCATTGAACTTGATCCCAGACTAATGACAAGAATCAGGATGCCTACCAAAATGAACACTTCATCCAACTCCCATGGCTTCATATAATTCTCAACATCTTGAATCTCCGGAGCAGGAACTTCTTTGTGGATAACAAATAGAAGTTTTAGCAGTATCAAGCAAGATGTGATCAAAGCAGCAACTCCAAAAGCAAGTGAGCTAGTTGGCCTCTGAATAATTACAGTTGTCATGAATCAAAAGAACAGAAAGAGAGATATATCTCAAGAGAAACTCTAAACACAGAAGACCATACATACATCAGTTGCTTTGTGTGATAGCCACTCGCTTGCTCTGCTTAGAAACTCGTGATATGCTGCAACAATGGTGTTGTAGCCTTCTGTATTATTAGACCTATAAAATAAATGGAAAATGAAAAAATGTTCGCAAATACTTCTTGTAGAATTTGGTAAGAACATGAAACGACAGAATTGTTGCATACTTAATGACTACTTCAGCCCTCCAGGCATCATGAAGAGCAGCAGCGTTTAAATACAAGCAACAAAACAACTTCTCCTTGCTACCTTTGCATTCACTAATTGTGGGTTCACTATCAGTAATGAAAGAATCACATGGAAAATTTCTACAAGACAAATCAGGCAATTGTGCTTGAAGTAATCTGAATAACTGCCACGAATTCAACTGCAGTGCCCTCAACTTTTGTTCATCTAGGTCACCAAAGAAGGGGAAAAAAGACACGGTTACATAATTTTGCAGCTACGACATATAACATTGCTCAAAGAAACATTAGCTATTAAGTGCCAACATTAGTGGGTTTAGGTGTGTCAGCATGTCCGACATCATACAACACATATTAAACACCTCAGACAAGTGGCCCATTTAATATTTTTAGTTCTTCTTCCTTTCGACATTCCTTGAATATAGCTACCGTTAGAATCAACACATCTATGTATTTGTGCAAAAAAAAGACCAGAAACGAAAAGCTTTCGGAAGTAATATAATAGTTTTATTAATTAGACATTTGAAATGTTCCCATGTCTTGTAGAGAGAGAGAGACAGAGAGAGACAGAGAGAGAGAGAGAGAGAGAGAGAGAGAGAACTAACCTGTTAGAGAGGCAACCATTTGAGAGATCACAACACCAATATTGTTTTTGGGAATAGGCACGCCAAAAAGTAAAGCTAATGTCGGCGCAATGTCAACCTGTTGTACAATACGATGTAAATTGCACGCATAGTTAACCACCTACTGCCCAGGATATTTACTTAAACGGGCAGTTCATGTTGAGTTCAAGATTGAATAACAATAAAACAGGGATGGTTACAAAGTAATTGAAAAAATAGAATGTTCTCCCCATTAGGAAGCATACAAACAAAAATCGGCTAATACACTTGATGCAAGAAGATTGCTGATGGTTTGCCAACTGTTTTGGCAATACATTAAGGTTAAAGAGAAGATATTAATAGTTCTTATGATACAACCTACAAGCATGAAGTATAGTTTCATTACCTGAAAAATTGTGCCGTGATTGGATAATGTGTGGTCAGAAGCATGGTTTCTTGGTCCAATGAATAGAGCTAGAGAGTCTGTTTCCTCGTACGATGATCCTCCATGATTACCATTTTCTGTCATTCCATGGTCACTGACTACAACCTGTATAGAAATATACAGCAGATACTATTTAAAACTTTGAATTTTTGAATGGACATTGTCTTACAAATAACTAATTGACAATTACCCATAACGAAAATTAGATACTTAAATAACACTTCAAAGCACATAACACCAAAGGTATATATGATCACAAATGAAAATTCTTATTACTGCAGGTATGCTAATACTAAAAGTTGTGATTTGAAAAGCCGTGAAAATATACCATGGATGTTTAAAATAATGTTTTTATAACATTATATTACCTGTATTGTATATAATAATTTATTACTCCATATATACACATGCGCACTCACACATATTACTTCGCATAAGATTTAAACACTTCAGGAAACATTCACTTTTTATGCAATATTAATACACATGACAAAGCTACAAGAGCCATTCGTCATTAACTTCAAAAATTAAAAAGCAAGCATTTAAGTAGAACTCCAACAGATGTTTTGTTTTCTTATACAAGCATGACTCACACATACAAATACATCCTAAATGAAATGTTACAAATCTAAATTTCAAGATCAATAGATACAATTTGATGGAGGAACTCTTCAGTCCTTATTAATACCTACACTCTACGCACCATAATAAACAAGTCACGTGAATTATGTATTGCACAATTCAATAAAGCAACAGAAAGATAGTCACAAACCAGAAGTGTCTGCCCTTGATCATTTTCAAGATTTCGCAAGATATTAGTATGAATCATCTTCACTACGTCATCCATTTCGGAAAGTTTTGAAGCCATTAATGCACTGAAACAGGAAATGTTGCAGTGAAGCTTAGAAAACAGAATGAAATTACATGTATAGAGCAGAGAGTTAGTGATGATACCTGCTTCGTCCACCAGTATGACCAACATGATCCAAGCCTAGATAATGAAGTATCTAAAATAAAGTCAGTAAATTTTTATTTTTTTGAACACCAATAAAGTCAGTAAACTGTGTCCAGATGAAATTAAATCTTCATTGAAAAACATCATGCAATTCTGAAGTAGACCGAATAAGTCTACATTTGGCGGCAGTATGGTCAAACTATGTAAGAGAGATCTTAATCTTAAATCTTAATTTCACGGAAAAGTGAAAACCAAAAATCATGAATAGTTAAAAATCACTAAAAAATGGGAATTCAAAATAATATTATGTAGGAAAAAAATTATGAAGTGCCTGTGGAATTACTTACAAGTAAATTCCAGTCATCTCTGCTAAGTTCATCACCAAGATGTCGAGACACATTTTGATCTACTTGCACAGTATCTTTAACCTGCAGTGGCAAGTAACTTCAGAAAAACATTGTAAAAGATAGAGCAATGAGCAATCTATATATATATATATGAAGACACGGAAAACCATCAACGAGAAAGGGATCGGAGAGATCAAATACAACTCTTTATTTTAAGGGGGGAAGAAGTAAAACAATTTTTAGTGATTAATGATAATGAGTATTATTTTTAGCCTATTTGGGAGCACAAGACCAAGTCTATATGGTGACACACACATTGAAGACTTACGAAAAAACTGCTAACTCCGTCATGCCGTGCAAAGAAACCAGGAAATAACTTCAGCCAGGTATCATCACCATGCATAACCATTTTCCATCCAATCTTAAAGAATTGTGCTGCAACAAGTACTGAGGGCATCAATACTGGTCCAAGAAAATTCAAATAAAATATGTTCAATTTTTTCAACATGCTCAACTAACCAATAAGATTGTCATCTGAATAAGCCTGGGAGTTAAAGTTGGAAGCTACATCCAGAAAGCCTCCTATTGCTCCAGAAACCATGGCCTGGAACAACAAACGCAAAAGATAGAGACAAGAAGTTAGAAAAAGAAAAAGTAAACTCAGATCATATGCTCTCTACACACTTCCACATTTGAAAATGGAAATGACACTAACTTTCAAACGAGGCATGGTAACTGTTGGCGCTGCAGCTATTGCATGATATCCAACACCCATTCCATTTGCTAGCAAGGACTGTGTGTATGGCGTAGCTTCCATAAAAGCTTTGCTTGGAGGCTGACCCTTCTTGCCAAGCACAAATTCTGCTGGAAGACCATCAATGACCTATAGTAAATTGCTTGTGTAAAACAAATTAATATTTTCAATGATGCCCTCAGACCATAAACAACCAAAAACAAATATAATGATCAAATCATAGACCTCAGAAAAAATGGGATTATGGCAGCTGTGTATACCATTAAGATGAGTCGATCATACGAAGGAGGCAACTCAGATACTTCCTACAAATAGAACATTTTTCCAAACATTTCAGTAACAGCAAAACTAGAAGCAGAAATGACAATCAGATTAAATCAACTAATCACCATCTATTATGAGCAAACTGAAGTCCCTAAGAATATATTCCATATCGAAAATTATTGTATAGCATATGATCCTACCACCCACGTTCATTAACAAATGACATATGATCCAACTGACACTTATAAAAGGTGTGTCCAGTAATCATACATATGTGATTACATTCAATCGCTTCTGTTAGAAATGCAAAGAAGTTCAGAGAATAAAGTTTTCATTGATCTTTTTGTTAATGAGTACAAAGAGTGATTCTAGTTTATATAGAATCTGAACTAGCAGAGAGTTAGTTACAAGGCTTCTCTTAACTATCTAATAGTTAGTTGCTGTTCTGCAACTAACTATTCTCATATTCTAACAACTTCTATTTTCAAATTATTAACCGTGTCAATGTGTCACTCTCGTATCTGGTATCTATGTCAGTGCTTCATTCCTAATCATGGAGCAAACATTTTCTTTCCATTTTCAAATATAGTCTTAGTTTTGCCACTAAATCTCCTTACAAATCAATCTCCAACTAGTACCATATGAATCTACATACATACTATGATCTTATAACAAACTAAGCTTAATAATATGAATATTACTATTTGTATATCTAAAACCACAAAAATTCATCGTCGTCAATCACAAAAACAAATTGAAATTGCAATTCAGCAGTACAACAACCTGATACAAAAACCTCCGGCGATCTGGAAGCAGAGTTGCTTCATTCGAATTCGAATAGTCGCGGTCATCGCAGTTTGGTCGTTGGAAACTCTCAGAGCCACTAAAAAATCAAAGAAAATCGAATAATTAGTAAATTAGAGAGAATCGATGTGATGAATTTGAAGATGAAGTGAAACGTACCTGTGACCGGAGAGAAGTGGTTTGACGGGGAAGAAAGCGAAGACGAAAAGCGAGAGACCGATGAACTGAATTATGAGTGCTGATATTGTGTATAGTGTTAGTTTTGTGCATGAAATTGAAGAAGAAGACATTTTAACGGTTTTTTTTGTTTTTTTGGATGAATGGATGGATCTAAATGGTTTTAGTAGAGAAGAGTGTGTGCAAGAAGCACGCGAGAGAATAATAGGAAGATCAATAAACGATGTGGCATTTCACATTATTTTGGTTTGATATCATTTCACTTTTTTTCTTTTTGATAATTTGATTTGTTATTTTGGTTTTTTTTTTTTTTGGTGCAATTATTTTGGTTTTTGTTTCATTTTAAATTTCATAATTTTCATCTTCAATTTTTATATTTTTTGAATTATGTCCAGCAACATCTTTCATGTTCATATATTGATTCATGTCACACGTAAATGGAAAAAATTTAGTTGCGGTGAGAGAACTCATATGTTCCACAAATTTTTGACGGAATTAATTGTCACCTAACAATGGAAAGTTTGTATCAATATTATGGTAAAAAAAAAATTTGTCTATTAAATAAAAATACTATTGTTAAGGAAAATTTCTCTTTCCACCCCCAATACTCTCTTTTCTCCCTCAAAATGATTTTTGTATGAGAGTAAAAAAAAAATTGTATCAGAGAGTATTGGGGGGGGGGGGAGGAGAATGTTGGAGGGTGGAAAGAGAAATTTTCATTGTTAAGTGTTAACTATCAAAAAAGATACTATTGTGGAGAATGAATGTATAAGTACTATGTGGTAAAAGATTCTCACTTGTGACATTTTTATGTGTAATTAACATCCACTCTTCATTTCTTACCACAAGCATTTTCAATTATTAAAAGAATAATAAAGAATTGATATGAACTCTAAACACACTACACTAAAAATCTACGGAAGATAATCAATCCTTTTTGGTCGTGGATAAATGAAGATATAATCATTTTTAATCAAACACTATTTTTATTTTTTGGCTAAATCTAACCAAACTATGTGTATCTCAGCAACAATAATTTTATATTGATTGACAAAAAATTACACTGATCTACCTTAAATTTAATGGCGCCATATATCACATCACATCACATAGTTACTAAAACCATTTTAGTATGAACAAGTGCATAGACAATGGATATCCTTGTCTTAAACCCCTCCCCAGATAAACTAGACCCACTATACCATAATTCACGAGCACCGAATAATTCAATGAACTCAGACACATCATGATCCACCTCACACACTTTTCGCCAAACCTTTCCAACACCTCTCTCAAGAATCCTAATCCATCTTATCTAAAATCTTAGTAATGTCAATCTTCAGTGTCAAATCTCCCACTGTCACTTTAGTTCTTCTCTTCATGCCATGTACAACTTCAATGGCTACAAGAACATTTTCCGCAATAGATCAACCTTTAACAAAAGTCAACTACTCAGGAGAAATACATCATCAAGACACTCTTTCAAACAATTATTCAAAGCTTAGAACCATCTTATAAAGCACATTTACAACGAAATGGGTCACAAGTCCTTCATTGACCTCAGATTCTCACATTTTAGAATAAGACAAATATTATTTGTTGCAAAGAGAAACCGGCTCAAGCCAATTAACTGATGCCCTTTAAATAACATCACCACAAACCTCTAAAAAATGTTGATAGAATGTCGGATCTGAAAAGTGTAAAATTGAGCACTCAAGTCTCAGTCCTGATAAACTTCACCATGGCTCTATTATTGCCACCTGAGGCAGTAGCCATTCTCATTCTTCAACCAAATTCACCGACCTTGACCTCTCTTAATCCAGTGGTCTTTGGTACAATAATTGATTGTGATGAATTAAGCAAGCAGAAAATTATCAAAATTATCCAAACTTCCTTCTCTAACAAAATTCTCAGGAGAATTTCTTTGTTCAAGTTGTTCAAGGACCCCAAATCTCAATTTTTAGATAATTCATATCGGGATTTTCTATACATGAACTTTCAATGTTGAATCGTAAAGATGTTTTTCCCTCCTTTTGTTTGTTAGTTCATTTTTCACATCATAAAAAAATAAATACATATTATTTTAATATCATAATCAAATGCACATAATCTTAAAATCAGATCATGAACACTAATGATTGGATAATTCTCACGTCTACTAACATTTTCAGCATACATATTTATTTCACTCGATACACATTTTTTAAGTAACTATATGCGAAAGTGCAAGGTACCAGAAAAGCACTGCAGAAAAGTGTAAATGAGTTCATACACACCCATTCAAATCGGATGAAAATCTGTGGCGACCAAATTGGCACAGTGGAGATAAAATCTCTCTAAAATGCATCAAACCACCAATCAACTAAGATTCTCAATCCAACAATCCGTAGTACGAAGTGAAAACTCAATTTAGAGGGCAAAAACAATAAGGAATATCCAAATACAGTTTTATCATAATATAAAACCCAACTGTTAGGTTTAAACTATTGGGCTAGGCAGTGCATCTGATCAAAGATTGTTCAAAATCAACTCACATGAAGTTCTAAAAGCAAGCATTTCACGTCCTAAAGAGGACGCGATCAAAAGAAAATTTAAAAGCAGATAGTTATCCCAAGACCTAACAATATTCACATGTTCATTTTCGCTGGTGCAGAGTGTTCCACGTTAAGTCGGCAAAGTTTGAAGTGTAAAGATGACCTCCCCATACATAATAAGGTAGCCTTAGGATTCCATTTTTATCACGCAGGATGGTTGGGACGGTATCTGCAGGACGCAATTTAAGCAATTAGGAGGCATAACAGATACATCATCCACTGCATTAAGTCAAGAAGGAAACTGGAACTAGCAGAAAAAAAATCAAAAGGTTTGAGAAAAGTACCTTGCGTTGAAGACTAGTTAATGTGGCCCGCAAGATATCATCATCTCCCACAATCATCCTTAACATCTTCACAAAATCATCACGGCTCATCTCTTTTGACTGGTGATTACAAGAAAAGAATAATGATTTATATTAGAAATATCAATAACGATAAAAGGGGATCTAGAAAAGCTAATTTACATTACATACTTTGAAGTGTAGATAATACATATTGATAAGTTCCATATTCTTCGCAGGAATCTTGTCTCTGATGGCAGCAAAAAGCATAGGAAAAGGCATCCAAGGTGATGTTGGAGCTTTAGGCAAACTAGTTGTTGTTCCCTGAGGTATCCCATAATTCAAAACTTGATTGGACAATTTCCTTTATTGACAACAAATCTTAACAATAGAATATTTCAAAACAAGGAAATTGAAGATCTAAAAGAACCTAAAAATGATATGCATTCAGCGTAAACACGCTACACATGCACAAAGATTTGACTGTGGAAGGATGATTTTTGATATGACTGAATCCTAGATTGCTTGATAGTATAAAACTACAAATTGGATCTTCAAAATCATGATGAATCAGAAATTTATAAGAAACCCTTCTTCTTAGAATTAAAAGAGAAATATCTATATCAATTGTAAATTTTTGTGCAGTAAGTAATAGGATTTCAGACAGGACTATTTCGCCAGAATATATCATGTGATGCATAGTTATTACTTCGTTATCACCACCAATCCTTTTATCAATGCAATTATTCGGAAATCAAATTGATCCCGTCTCATCTAAATAATTAAACTAAATTGATCTGAGCTCGAAAACTATTTTTTGCAGCAACTTTTCTTGGCACTGCAAGCAACATGCTTTTACCCTTGATCACTATTCTATAACTAGCAGACAACTTTAGACATAGAAAACCTTCATTGAATTCTCAATTCCTCTATATTCTGGATTTAATCCTTTTACAGACAGGCAGCACATTTTTCAGAACCAGGCGTAAGTTCTTGCACAAACAAAGCATCAAATGCAAGCTATAACTGATTTGCTTCTTTTATAATAAAAGCTATAACTGATTTGCTTCTTTTATAATAAAGACCAACCACATTGGCTATCTTAATATCAAGAGATAAAAAAAATAAAGCAAAGTAAAAACAAAATACGAAACAAGTAAAATGGAAGTTAGATATAAAAAATGCATGGCTCACAACGGAAATATATGCTTAAAATACCAAATAACTTACGGAGTCTACAGTCGAAGACTCTGAGCGTGACAAGATTTTAGGACCTTGGTTAGCTGAATTAACCTCTAAAATATTTTTGTTACTCTCTCTTCCCAAAAGAAGGCCTGTAAAAATGAATAAAAAATCAGTGATCACGAAAGGAACAAGTTTCCAAAAGGAAGGGCACTCGTACAGCTTAGCGGAAACAGAAGATTATGTCATTGAAAAGACATGAAGTGATTCGCCAACTATGAGGGAGCTCAAGTGCCCAACCAGAAGGAGATCTCAACAATCTAGGGATGAAACCCTCCACCATCCAAATGGAATGAACCGAATCATATGTCATCTAGTTCCTCTGATCAACTCATTAAGTACGATATAAAAATATTATAAATACAAAATGGATAGGATCTTTTTTTTTTAGGAAAATGTAAAAAAATAGAAGACAAAAACAACTAAAGGAACAACATTTCACCTTCAGCATCAGAAGAGACCTTGAAACTAACAACAAATTCTGGATAGATGTGCGTGTTCATATTCATATTCCATACTATATAGTATCTAGGATTGTGGATGTCATCCACCCCACTATCATAGTCACAACTACTGGGACGAAACTGTCTAGTGCCAGGACGGAGATGCTCCATATTCCCCATAATTACACGACAAAAGACCAAGTGCCGAACCCCATTTTCGTCAACATCACAGTTACTAGCACTGTAAATAAGCCAAACTTAAATCCTTCTCTATCCATTACAACACAATAATCTAGAAGTCTAGAATAAAAATACATAGATGATAAATTAATAAAATAGAGAGTAAGCAAGACATCGATGTGTAAGTAAATATGGTGAAAAAAGTTCTTAGCATGCAACAAAAATATCAAATTCACAATGCATTAGAAATATCAAATATCAATTTTTATTGTTTAAATATAATGATTAGACGTTAAACCTGGCAAATGGACAGGTAGCAGCTGCAAGATGAACACCAGTGCCATGTGTACATTTAGATGGAGATAGTCCACAATGACCAAGCCCACACTTCATCATAGTAGATAGTTCTCCTTTAGAAGAAGCAAGCCAAGCATATCGAACATTAGCATCCCCATGACAATTTTTCGTAATCTCTGCTTGCTTCTCAAACAGCTCAAATCGTGATTGCATCAATGTACTTGAGATGGGGTAAATCTCAACTATGTCAGCACTACAAAAACTACTTATTCCTTTGAGAAACATCTTCTGTACAGTATCCAAATCCAACTTTCCATATACAGCTTCATTATAAGCATTAAAACCTATAATTTTATTTTGCCCAACGGCCTCACCAACATTTCCCATTTTATTACTGCTGTCTTCAATTTCTAAATCATTTTGATTGCAGGATTCTTTAGCATCAATTTGAATATGCTTAACTATAACATTGGACTCCCCGCTGCATTCTCCCAACTTGGATGAAGCATCCAGTCCATTTATTTCAATTTCTAAATGCAATTTAATTTCATTAGATTCATCAGGACTATGGGACAGTGATTCGTGATTTTTTCCACTGTCCTGATTGTGTAGATCATAAGGCCCTTCACCAGAAGCAGCATAGATTTCAGGGAAAAAGCAACACCCTGTCTCATCAATCCAAGCAATAGGTTGCTGCAAACCAGTTTTCAAATTCATTTGATACATGTGCAAGAAATTCAGCACAAAATGTTGGCCTTTTAACTCTACCTCTACAACTGCTTTCTTGACGTCAAAATCTTTCCTAACCAAGTCAACAACATCCTGCGGAAAGTCCTTCCATCCACCATTTTGATAGACCATCAAACGTTTTGGGCATCCACTCTTCTTATAATTCATATAGTACCGAACCAACGACTGCCCAATACAAGTCCCTGAGTTCGTTGGCTTGCTTTTGTTCCCTTTCAATTTCATGCGTTTGACAACCTTGCTTCTTGGTGATATTAGTGATGTCCATTGAGGTAACGCCGGTTGCAGAGCTCCATTTAGAGATGTATCATATCGAAATGCACGCTTCCGCTTCAGATTGAACAAACCCCTATCCAATGCCTTTTCGTTGTTTGCTTCCATTTTTAACTACTAGATCAATAACTTTAAACACGTTCAAATATAAAAGCTCAGATGCAGTAGTCAAAAAGAATTCTATGCCTTTGAAAGTTTTAAATAAAGTGTGCCAGTGACGGTGAGGACGACGACATCAAGAATATTTGGAACTCCCTGGATATATGAAATTAATGTATAAGATCATATACACCTCATTATAATTTTGACGCGATAAATAACAACCCAATCAATATAAGTATTCCATGTGAGACAAAACAATCAATCTAAAACACTTCGGCTTTCAAGGGAAACTTTCAAAAAATACTATCTCCAATAAGCTAAGAAAAATACTAATGGCACAGAAAACTTTCCATTTATTTCCATTTTTGTCAATAAATTAATTGTATAGCATCAATCATTAATTGGTCATCTGATTAGTATTGCTTCTATAAATAGGAAGGAGAAAGACCCGTGTGTTATCAGTCTTCAAGCACCATGTGTGCTGCTATAAAAGGTGATACACTGTAGAACAATTTATTCAGGGTTACTAACATACTGCCCTATCTTTCAAAGCCGAGCTATATAACCTTAGGCTTTGTTTGGTAGTTGGGAGGGAAATGGAAGGCTTTGAGGAGAAAAGCGATGAGTACAAGGCAAGCAAGAAAAATTTCACACCTTGCATGCGGGTTTATTTTTCTCCATAGAACTAAACCTCCTAAATACGGCGAGCTCAAAAATTAGACTTTGGAAGGAATTTGAAAACAAATTCAAATCATTTACTCTCTTTATAAACAAAGAAAATATTAGCCACAACAAGACCTCCCTTCCAAATAAGGAGATAGATTCCCCTCATTCTCCCTCCCCTCCCTTTCCCCCTAACTCCCAAACAAAGCCTTCAAAGTCTCTTCATGAAAAGGACACATGCAACTATTTGATACATGAATAATATTTTTAAATAAAAACAGAACAGACGATGTAATAAGAGAATATTAAATCTTTTAAAAACTGCGTAAAGAGAATGTATATATATATATATACACACACACACACACACACTCATAACTCATGTTACCAAGATAAACTAGTTTCAAGTTTCAACAATAGCCGTATAAGACAGCCATGAGGAATTCTTCTAGTCTAAACTCACTCAAGACATAATTGAAATATCCACCATCTACGAAAGGAGCAATATAGCATGCAAATCAAAACTAGTATTAGTGGTCAAAACTAACATAATTAAGCATAACAATCATAATTAAACAACAAGAAATTCATATATCAATCAAAATCAAAGAACTACCACAAATTAACTAAAAGCATATTACAAAAATTATTCATACCAAGCACTGCAGTTACCGTTCATTCTGTACATTATTTTCTCTGAAACACCTATAATCCTGATCACGAAATCAAAAACACAAATCAGCCGAACCTAAACAATTTTCGCAAAATTAAATTAACATAATAACATCTATCAACAAACTAATCCTAAAAATATTACAGAAAACACAAAAATCGATACGAAAAACTCAGAACAATCGAAACCAACGCCGATCTACTAAAATTCAAGCACCAATCGAGAAGTCAACATACACAAAAATTCCAAAACTCGATAAAGTAACAAATTAAGAATTATTCAAATCTGAATCAAAAATCATGAATCAAACAAAAAATAAACACAATTAATTTACCTATTCTTCTAAACAAAAAATTCATTCAATAATAATTGGTTAAATCATGTAATAGAATTTTCTTTCGAGTGAGGTTTATGAATAGGAATTGGAAACTGGAAACCCTAGGTCGGTGGAAGAGGCGGCGGAGGAGAGGTTTGATAAAGGCGGCGCGTGAGGAAGAAAGGATTAGGTCGGTGGGGTTTTTAAGGGTGGCGATTTCGTGGGAAAGTTATTCATTTATTCATACTGTTTTCCTCTTTTCCAAGCTACCTATCGAAGAAGATTCTTCTTAGGGTTTGATAATCTTACCTAACACGTGGCTATTTTTTTCGTCACAGGTTTTTCTTATTGCACTGTTTTTTTTTTTTTTTTGCGTTTTGCATTTTTAGTAGTATTTTTATTCTTATTTTTGAGTATTTTTTTAATTAAAACCATCCGTTCTCATCTTCTAGAATTTTTTTATTGTTAGTTCACTTAATAATACTAGGAACATACCCTAAGGTAGAGTATTGATATATAAAAATTTAGATCTAAATAGATATTTAGATTTAAATGAATGTAAAATTTATGATTAATATTTGTTATATTGAATTCTTTTTTGTCAGTTAGTCTAACGGCTAGAAATTTACCCATTTGAATAAGAGGGCGTATTTGAGTTCGAACCCGGATCTCTGCACTTTCGTGCAATATGTCCAACCAATTGAGTTAAGCGCATGAGACTTGTTAGATTGAATTATATAATATTTAAATGTTATAGTTGAAAAAAATAAATATTATAAATAAAAAATAATAATTGTAGAATTTTATAATATATTCATCAAAAAAATATTAATTTAATGTTTGAATTAATCTCGTGTTGATTCAAAACAAAAAATAATTTACTTATTAGTACAATGTTTAGATTAAGCTCTGTTTATCAACTGCAATGGACGCGATATGCAAAACGATCAATGTGATTGATAAATGTAACAAAGAAAGCTTTCAAAATCAAGTTCTTCAAAAAGGGTGCGAGAGTATCAGTTTAAAAGTTGAGTCAGTTGCGGTGAATGTTTCAGGAGATCATTATTGTGGTTCGTGCTGTTACGGTTGTAGAACCGATGATAAAAAGGGAACATACTCAACTTGGTTAGAGATAAAGGATCAGGAGAAGTAAGTGTTGGAATTAATTTAATAGGATTACATACACATGCTCGGCAACAAAAGATTAAACCAATAATCATACTTTAGGCGGAAGCAAAGAGCATGTATATAAAACATGATCTACAACATGCTTGATTTATCAAGAAAATATATTAACAATTAGGTATTAGAAATGCCTGGATAAAGCTTTAATGACAACCCTCTCAACAACAGTGGTAAAGAGAGGAGATGATCTGAAATAAGCATCAACATCAACACAGTTAGCAGCTGTTGTACCTTAATTTTGAACCTAAAATTCAATTTACATTTTTCATATAAATTTTTTTATGTGTACTTTATTATGTGTGTTTTTTGCTTATCATTTTTCATGCATTAACAAGTAGATTCCAAGAAAATATTATTGTTAATCTTTCATACAAAAATATTATCATCATTGCATTTTATGCATCAATAACAAAAATACAAAATAATATCTTGTTGTGTTTGCTTCTGTTGGTAAGACAGTGTTTTTGAATCAATTGATAAAAAGTCAACTATTATCCAAAGTCAAAGTTTGATTTTTGACTTTTTGGTCAACATTGAACCGCTGAAGTCAAGAATCAAGAAAAATATGTGAGATTATCAAGTTTGATCGTCAAAAATCAAGAAAGACAAGAAAATGTTCAAAAAGTAAAAAATTAGAGATTTGAAATTTTTCTAAGTTACAAAACTTCATGTTCGTTGAGGTAACTTTGCATGGTTTTAACTTCCTTCTCAAATCCCTAAAAGTTTCAAACAAGAGGTTTATCTCAAGACCTCATGGTAAATTTCAATGTAATGGAGAAATTCGAAGTCAGAAGGATCATTAAAGTGCTTAAACGGATGGTCACATTTGATGTTCCAAGTTGTTGAAAAATCCTGATAAGAATTTTTTCTAAGTCTTTTTTTTTTTTTAGTTACAACATTGATTTTTCGTGGCCAATTTTCTACATGATCAAAGTTGATTTAGTTCAAGTGTCCAAAATCAAAGTTGTAGAATGCCATGCCCTATTTTTATTAGTACCAAGATCATGAATTTGTATGGCTTGAGCAACAGGTTTCGAAGAGGCAAAGTGGTCATGGTAGAGCTGATTTATAGATCAGATTAAAGGTCACATTTTCATGATAAACCAAATCCAACATTGTGATCAGTGATTACAGACCTATGTTGCTTCTAAGCCTCTATTAAACTGATGTTTTATACAAGTCTTTGGTTCGTTACACAAGTGTTTGAAGCATTGTCCAATTGCTTGCCCTTTATGGTACACTTTTTGCATAAAAGTTGCATTGACATTTTGTAAAGTTTGTTTTTCATGCATTGAGCTTTGCTATTGTTTCTTCTAATCACACTTCATCTCAAAGCTCAGAAGCAAGCTCCAAAAATCAGAGAAAACTTCTCACTTTGCCTCCTTGATCATTCTATCTCACATTGGATTCATGAAGCTTTTTCAACAACTTTTGTAACTTTAAGAGACAAACCAGCATTGGAAGCCAACCAAATCCAAATCTTGTTCACTTTTGAAGATCAAATGAAACTTCTATAAAAGTCAGTCAAGTCTCAGAACTCAATACACAAAAATAGACACAGAAAACACTCATAAAATCTCTCAAAACTCCATTAAAGAAGCTTGAAAATCCATATTTTCGAAATCCTTGAAACCTTCAAGTTTCTTGTGTTTTTTCCATCAAATAACCATTAGTACATCGTAAAAAAAGCTTCTTATGCATTGATTACCAACTATAACACCTCCATTACCATCTCCCAACCTCCATTATTTTTTCATTTTTGCAACTTGATTTGGGTGGAACATTTCATAAGGTTTCAAAGCAAGTTCACTGTATCATTACGCTCCTGGGGACTCAAGGAAGCATAAGGGATCATTTAATCATCTTAAAACATCATGAGAAGAAGCATTGGACTTTCTCCAATTGGTAAGTTTCTTGCAACTTTGAACTCACTTATTTATGCATCATTTCAATTCATTCTTGTTTCATACATGATTGTTGAAATGTGAGGAATAATAGCCCTAACGTTTTGGGCATTGATTATTCATGTATGCAATTTAATTTCAAATTTAAGTTTTAAGGTTCTTATGATTTTTGGTTGATTGCGCGTTATAAAGTTTATTACAGTTAACTTAAATGCCATGGTTAGATTCCTCATGAAATTATGAGTAAAATGGTATATTAACATGTCAAATTTGGTGAAGAAATGAGAAAACACAATTTTAGCCATGGTGTTGTTTAAACACGAACAGAGGAAGAAGAAGGTGATGGCGCGTTCTGTTTCATTCAAATATCTGCTTTAATACTTATAGGGTTAATAGGTATATACCCCCTGTAAAGTACATGATTTTTGCAATACCCCCTGTAAAATATTTTTTTGAGAATACCCCCTGTAATATTTGCATTTTTGCAATACCCCCTGAATTTTTTCAACCATTACATTTTGCGGGGGTTTTTTCTTTGCGTCGGTTTAAAACCCCCACTAAAATTATATTTTGTGGCAATTTTTATTTGCGGCGGTTCAAAACCCCCACAAAATGTAATGGTTGAAAAATTTTAGGGGGGTATTGCAAAAATGCAAATATTACAGGGGGCATTCTCAAAAAAATATTTTACAGGGGTATTACAAAAATCATGTACTTTACAGGGGGTATATACCTATTAACCCATACTTATATTAATTGAGCGCGCTTAATCACAAAACGTGCGCTGATTCAGTTGGCTGAGAGGTTGGTTTGTTATTGGGAGGGCTGAGAGGTTGGTTTTTCTTTATATTATTATTTTGTTTCTTTTTAGTCTCATATATATTATTAAAAATATCTACAAAAATTCCAAAAAAAAAACGTTTTTTTATTTTTTATCGAAATATTTAAAACACAAAAAATATGTTGTATTTTTATTTATTCACGGGTTCTGTCTTTAAATCCAAGGGAAGAGATTATCTTATTGACTTTGTAGCATTTTTGTGACTCTTGCATGTTTACTTGTCTATATTTGTTGTATTAGACTTTGAAAAAAAAATCTAAACATTCAAAAAAACTAAATCTTCTTTGAACCTTGACATTTTTGTGACACTTAAGCATTTTTTTTAAAACATCTTCAAAAATCATTAAAAAAACACACATCTTCTCTCTTATTTCTCTCAAGCATACACAAAAGCACAAAAAACATTTTATACAAGAGGATACCATAAAATACCATGGACGTTTAAGGTGCTAATATCTTCCTTAGGCGTAACCAACTTCCGTATCTTCGATCTCTTATTGCATTGCTCATTGATTTATTGCTTCTTTAGCTTTGCATGCTTATTTGTGATTTTATTCGATCTTTTCCCCTTCCCTTGGAAAAGTTAAAATTCGGTGGTGAAGAAGCTTATCTCTGAAAATGCGAGTCAAAGCTGATCTCCGAAAATCATCGCGACAGCAACGGCTGATTTGGTTCTTCCTCAACTGGTACCTTTATGCATCAAGTTCTCTTCAGATGGGGAGAAGAGAGAGTTTTGTCATGTACGACCATAGTCTCTTTTATATTGGATGACCATTAGAGTTTCTCATTATTCCATTAATAGGTCATCCAAACATCTGGACATCCACTCTTGAGCTCATATCAACTAATTAATCAATTAATTAAGTATCTAATAAATATAAATCTAATTAACCTTTTACTTAATTTGACCACTAATCAACTAAGACTCTTAATCGATAAATAACTAATATAATTAACAAAGATATCTGCCCACATAATATTATTGGAATATTATAAAATATTCTAATAGTAAGAAGTGAAGGAAGAGTTTCTTATAGATTTGATCAAATATGTGAAGAAGATTTCCTTCTTGAACTTGGCTGGGTTTCGATGATAACAAACTCACATCACAAAAGAAAAAAGATTATGAAGTTTTAGGATGAGACATCAAGATGAAGATAAAGACTTAGGCTTATTAAGTAAAATAATTGTAAGTATGGTCCTTATTTTTCGATTTATCATTTTCAATAATTCTATAACTTAAAATACTCAGAAATAAATTAAAAATTAACCACTAATGATTTTCTAAGTTAAATATCAAGGTCCATGTGAAGCTAGCTTTTAAATGATAAAAAATTATTTTATAACTAAAGCTGTCTACAACTTTTAAAAACTGTTCTTCTATTAACCGATGTAAAAGGATCTGGTTCTGTTTGAAATTTAATAAAAATGGCTGACCGTTGACCCAGAACCTTTTAAATCGGCTTCGTGTTACAACCGACATAATACATTATCATTTTTAATTATTGTATCTTTTATGGGACTTTTTTTTAAAGAGTTGCATTGCTTCATGGACATTTTATAAAGTCTCTATAATTATATTTGAGACCATTACAATTGTTTCTAACTTTCATATCTCAAAAATTCTAAGTTAAACCATCACTATGCCAAAAAAGACTTTAGAAAGCGCCCTTAGACAGCGTTGATTAGGATAAGCGCTGCCAAAGAGACACGTGCACCCTTTGACAGCGCTTGTTGAAAGATTCGCTGCCTAAGGATCTAACATATGACAGTGCTTTTTCCCAACAAGCACTTTCTAACGTATTAAAAAAATTAAAATAAAAAAAATGAATTTCTCCTTAGATAACGCTTATGAATGATAAAAAATGTTGTCTATTAGGGTAACATTAAACATCGCTTATGAGTGAATAAAATGCGTTTTCTATATATTGTAACATTAGACAACACTTATGAATGATAAAAAAAACGTTGTTTATTAGGCTAATATTAGACAACACTTATGGATGATCTAATAGGGCTGTCTATTAGGCTAACATTAGACAGCACTTATGGAGGAATAAAAAGCGCTATCTTATATGGTATCATTAGACAGCGCTTATGATTGAAAGAAAAACGCTGCCTATTAGGGTTTTAATAGGCAGCGCTTATTGGTGAACAAAAGCGCTGTCTATTTGGTAACAACATTAGACAGTGCTTATGAGTAAATAAAAAGTGCTTTCTTAGATGGTAACATTAGACAGCGTTTACGAATGAAAGAAAAACGCTTTCTATTAGAATAACATTAGACAGCATTTATTAATAAACAAAAGTGTTGCCTTTTGATTTAGGTGGAGTCTAGGGTGAGGGATCCAATTAAGTCCCTCACCGGTGGGCCACATAAAAAACACCGTTAGATGAAATAGATGATTCAGATTTATTAAGGGTAAAAGTGGGAACATATATAACTACCGACATTCAATCCTATCCTGAAATTGTTTCATCCTATTTTACAATTCGTGATATAGTTCTTCGTCCATAATCAGATATACTCTTCCCTTCAAACCATCAAAACTGAAAATTAATTTATGAACCCTAAAATTGAAAAAAATAAGTTCTTTTTCAACCAAAGTCAATTCCCCCATTTTAAGTCCTAAATCAGAAGGTAAAGTAGAAATCAAAGATCATCAATTTGAAAGTATTTGCAACCACCCCATCCATCAATCCGTGAATGGTTTAATTTTATGAACACATTGATTCCTTTACTTCACTTCACGCTGCAATTGTGCAAAGAATGGAGCTTCTATTGCGGAAGAGAAGAAGGCTTGCGTTGAAAAGTTGTCCCTTGCATAACAGTTACATTTTTCCTTCTCGTTTGGCCACTTGGTTGCATAGAGTTGGGAAATGATTTGGTGAAATTGTTGGAGAATTGCAATGTGAGATGATTTTGAATTTGATGGAAGTTGTTGTCATGAGATGAGACGACTTTTCGTGAAGTTGTTGGTCATGGGTGAGAGTAATAAAACCATGTGAGGACAAGATTGAATGTGAGTAGTTGTATATGTTTCCACTTTTAATTTCAATAAATCCGAACCATCTATTTTATCTAGCGGTGTTTTATTCATGACTCACCGGTGAGGGACTTAATTGGGCCCTCACCCTAGAATTCACCTTTGATTTATTTTTGTCAGAATAAATTTATAAGCCATAAACCGTAAGCCATAATTGGATAAATCACGTAGATGATATGTTAATTTTTCTTTGTGACAAAAAATTATGGCAAAATTACATTATTGGTCCTTTATCTTTTGTATTTGTAATAAATTGGTCATTTATCTTTCATCTTTCATTTGTAACAAATTGGACCTTTATCCTTTTCATTTGTAACAAATTAGTCATTTATCTTTTTTTTGTAACAAATTGATCCATTATCTTTTTCATTTGTAACAAATTGGTCCTTTATCTTATATTATTTTTTACAAATAAGAGGTCATATGGTGCAAATGGTAGTAAAGATAAAGGATCAATTTGTTACAAATGAAAAAGATAAAGGACTAATTTGTTACAAAAAAAAGATAAAGGACCAATTTATTATAAATGAAAAAGATAAATAACCAATTTGTTACAAAAAAAAGATAAAGGACCAACTTATTATAAATGAAAAAGATAAAGGACCACTAGTATAATTTTGTCAAAAATTATAGAACATCTATTTTTTAATAGTTAATGAACGTGATTTTTTTAATTAAAGTTGATAACTGATTTTTAGTTAATAGTCAAAGAATAACTATTAAAGCGTCACTATATCAACTCAGTATATGAACACGTTTTTGTTTTGGTATAGAGACCAAGTCTGCAAGTCGGTTGTGCTTTGCTCAACTAGTATACGATTGATTCCAATCCAAATTCAGTTCCACTCTTCCGGTAACCCTCACCGTATTGAATATTTAACGAGCATTAGTCGTTTTATATTACCAATGTAAAATTAGTTTTGATCATCCTAAATTACTCATGCATTTATACTCTTTTTACCAACAAAAGTCACTACTCTCTCTCCAACTTTAATATTTTTCCATATACCAACAAGAGAGAGAAAGGGTAAAAGAAAAAAACATGTATAATTTTAACAAGATTTATAGAAGTTATAAATTCCTTAATATGCGTAAAAATGTCAGAATAACATATATTTTGGTACGGATGGAGTATTTGATAAGTGTAAACCGATTGACTCCCAATATTTACTCTTTTTTTAGTCACAATACCTCTATAAATGTTACCTCCGGTCCTAGTGAAAATTTATTTTTCATATTCATTGGAAATCTAAAATTTAGGGCTTGCTTGAATGAGTTTTGATTTTCAATTTTTAAAAACTATTTTATAAATCAGTGTAACACCCGGCGCAAGCACAAAATAATATTGCAATGAAGCCGCCACCATATTTTATTTATCCCGTGAGGGGAAAGGAAAATAATGATAAAACCTTTAAGAGTTGAGTTCGAGAGTTGGTTACACGAGGGGAAGACGTTAACACCCCTCATATCCGTTGTACTCAACGGGAACCATTTGAGGAATTTGGTTTGCATAAACAGAATAAACCGCATACAAAATAAATTACCGCATATTGAACAAAACAGAAACAGAAATAAAAAAAGAGTTTTTTATTATTTGGCTTGACGAGATTACGATCTCGCTCCTACGTATTCCCCATGTGCAATAAGAAATTCAAAGCTCACGTAGTTCTTCCTGAAAAAAAGTTTGTTTGTTGGTTGTTTTTAATGAACAATGTTTATGTCGCATTTCACTGATACGACAGTTTGCTTGTATGCTCGACTGAGGCTTAAGAGTTTGTTTGTATCAGGGGAATGGATAAAACATCTTCCTTTTAAGAAAAGAGATTGAAAAAGATTTAAGTTGAAAAAGAACTGACTGCGCAAGGGCAAGAAAAAGATTAAATGTGTTGAGTTGTTTTTAGAGTTTTTGAGAATAATGTTCAGTGAATGGGGATTGCACGCTACCACAAGATGTGCATCAGGGATCGGGCTCACCCGGGCGGAGAAAGATGTGCACCAGACTCCCCCTTTTACCACTCAAGTTTATTTTAAAAAAACATTAATTAAGATGAGAATAGTACACCATCCAAGATATGCGTCAGGGACTGTACTATTCGGGCTGAGAAAGGTGTGCACCAGACTCCCCCTTTTTTCACCTGAACTAATTAAGAAAATCATTGATTAAAATGAGAATAATACACCATCCGAGATGTGCACCAGAGACTGTACTATTCAGGCCGAGAAAGGTGTGCACCAGACTCCCCCTTTTCACTTTAATCAATTAAACATTCGTTAATCAAAATGAGAATAGTACACCATCCATGATGTGCACCATGAACTGTACTATTCGGGCCGAGAAAGGTTTGCACCAGACTCCCCCTTTTCATCTTAATTAACGAATCATTATTTAGTTATTTTTTCCAAGAAAAGAAGTTTTCAAATTAAAGCAAGACAGATCACAGTTCAATTTAAATAGTTAAATAACTGAGAAATAACATAGTACGCATTAAACAAACGATAAATAAATTTAACGAAAGATAAACAAATTAATGGAAAGATAAATAAATTTATCGAAGGATAAATAGATTTATCGAAGGATAAATAAATTCATCATTTGATAAATAAATCTATCGTTACAAAGAGGGGTGCAAAACCTGAATCTGCGTGTAGCAAAGTGAATAGATCCAGCAAAATAGGCCCAAAGTCCAAATATGATCCATTCCAAAAAAACAAAAAAAAACAGAACAAAACAAAGTGAACCGGACCGGTTTAACAGCGAACTGGTTCACTGGAGTGAACCGGTTGGGGGTGCGCGTAGAAGGAGCGGGGAGTGCATGAGAAATTTCCACGAACCAACCAGGTACTAACACGTGGCAACTAGCAAGGGAAGAGAGTCTTCTTCTTCAACTCCAATTTGCAGAAACGCGCGAGCACCATAACCACCGGAAACATCACCGGTATCGCAAACAGTGATGAAATCCTGCGTTTCAAAACTCTATTCCATTCGGTTTTCTTCCCTGATCATGAATCCAAGCTCTGTTTATTCGAAAGAGGCTTAGATCCTTGCAAATGGCGACGAATCCGACGAGATCGCAAAAGTTGTCGTACGCGATTCTGACGATCAAAGACGAAAACACTCAATGGAAAACGTTCAGACCACTCTCCAAAGCAAGAATCAAAGGTCATCCACCTTCGTTCGTACACGAAATCACCGGATCGAACGTTTTCGTTTGGCCGTGACTTTGAGCTTCCTTTTAACTGTGTTCTAGTGGGTTTTTGATGAAAACGATGACGGATTTGAGTTAGAGGGGTGGAATTAATAGGAAAAGTGTGTTCAATTTTGATTTTTGGATGAATTTGAGGTGGCCGGAAGTTGGCCGGAGTTTTGGGTGGTGGTGGCCGGCGACGGGAGTGTTGGTGGAGGAGGGAGGAGGTATTTTTTATGATTTTCTTGGGAATTGTGTCCTATGATTAGAGCTCATTAAAATAGTATATATAGTAGTAGATTAGGTTAAGTGGCATTTGTGGTAATAATTAACACTTTTGAGGTTAAGGGAAAATTAGTGGAAAATGATAATGAAATGGTAATATGATGGAAATGATGATGTGGCATACAATGATTGGTTCATGAAAAATATATTTGAGACGAATAAAAATAAGCGACTGAAAATGAAATAGAATATATTTTTTTATGATTTTGAGCAAAATTAGCGAATTGTGTGAAAACATTATTTTTGAAACTATTTTTGAGCGTTTCCTATAAAATAAGAAACAAATTTTAAAAATGAAATATTTATTTAAAAAAGTGCAAAATTAGGGTATTACAATCAGTTTTTAAAAATTGTTTTAGACAAGAAAATAAAATAAAATTTGTTTGGTGATCAATTTTTTAAAAAATGTACTTGAAATGAAAAAATAAAAAATTTGTTTGACAAAACCATAACACAACCACTTACTGAAGGGGCGCGGGTTCGAGTGCTGCACATGCCACTTTTTATTAGTAAAAAAATAATCATAACACAAGCACATGTGTGCGCAGGGTAGTTACATGAACAAAACAAAAGAATAGAAAAGTTTCGTATATTTACAATAATGCCATTAGCCACTTCTCTGTATGTTTTAAAAATTGTTTTTGAAAAGCAAAACACCATAAAGGTGTTTCTGTTTTTTCCTTTTAAAAAACTGGAAATGAAAACTATTTTTAAAAGTGTTGTGCCAAACAAATTTTCTAGTTTTATTATTTTAAAAACTAAAATACAATTTTTAAAAACTCATTCAAACAAGCTCTTATTTTTTAATTCTGAATGATGATATCAATTCTAAATTTTATGCCGTCTTCTATCTCTTTCTTTGCTTACTTCATCTATATTTAATTTTTCAGTTCCTGCTGCTGTGTTGTTGTTTCAGAGAGTGGCTTTAACCATTTTGAATTGATTGTTGCATCAATTGAAGTGGTTTACTGAAACTATAGAAGATGTAATTTGTCCAATTTTCTTGCTATTTTATTTTGGTGATGGCATGGTTGATCGTCTGCATTGAACATAATATTTTATTTTGGTAATTTGTCCAACCTAATTATTTCTTATTTGGCTAATCGATTTTTATGTTTTCAGAACTAAGATGGCGCTGAAAATTAAAAGGAGAAGTTTCATCAAGAGTATCAATTAATCTTCAAAAGGAAGAAAAAGTAGAACTATTTGAAGACAATATACAAGAACAAGATGACAATGAAGGAGAAAAAACTTTCCGATTGATGACTCACTATTTGTGTGTTATTTAGGCCTTTATTCATGAATTATTTCTTGCCAATATGGTGATCAAACCATGATTTAATTCAATTTCATTAGTTTTATTTACTTTTGAGTCTAGAATTATGTATTAGGAATAATTATGTAATCTGGATGAAAAAAGAGTTAGTTTAGAGGCAATTTATGTCAAGGCATGTTATTTGGTTCTGGATCGTCATCAAAGGCATCTATTGATAATGACTGTCAAGACATTATGTTCCGTACAAGTCAAACCAAGTCAAGCATTGCTAGAAGACAAAATCTGGGAACGTGCTAGAACATTGTAGAAGGTATCTTTGGAGGATAAGGATGAATTGGCTGGCCTGCCAACTGTCAGCATCACAATGATTGTACTATGATTAAGTGGTCCTTGCAAATGGAATATCCTTTATTCCTTGGGCCTAGTAGTCACAATTAAGGTTGCACCCGATCCAAGAAGGATTGTCCTATAAATACACGTCCCTAAACCTAAAAATAGAGGCTTGAAACTTAGAGAATAGATCTGAGAAGAAGAAGAGCTACTGCGCCGTTTCAACTACTCTGCTGCAGGAGGCGACCTGTGATAACGAGAGGCACGACAGTGTCTGTAGGAGTATCTATTGCATTGTAATGGGTATCACTACTTTACTTGTTATTATTGTTGTTGTTGTTTCTATGCTCATTCTGAGCTAAACTCTTTGTAGTTGAGATTATGTGAAGTTTAATATAATGAATGAAGTATTTATGTGAATGAATGATTGTTCTTGTGTCATCTTTAACTTTATGTTTTTATGAAAATACATTTATTTCTTTGACTGATCAACTTAGATTTAAATACAAGTTGCATGTGTAGAGACATTTAGCATGTTAATGGAATAATAAAGTTAATAAGGTTAAGTGGGAGCAGACATGTAATCCCTACCTTTTCTTATGGATAAGTTAAGGGCCTGAGTGGGAAACCAAACAAGCAAGTGCGTTTCTGAACTCTAATGGGATTAATAGTGACCTCGACAGAGCCAGTCCATTATACCCTGTTTTAATATCTAACGTTGTAGACATACACCACAAGGCAAGCTTGCTCACAGATGGCACGACAGTAGTTATCATTCACTATGCTTCGTTCATGTGTTAAATGGATCATGATCTCAGCTACCCTTTTATTCTTGTTTTCAACCATCACTTTATATAACTGTTATTTTATTTATTGTGTTAAAAACCAAATATGTTTTGTTACCATTACAATAGACTAAACACTTTATCTGAACTTGGAATGTATAACCCTTAGACTATTCTCTGTGGGTTCGACACACTCTTTACTTATTACTTGCTACAGTGGACTGCGTATATTTGCGTATTCACAATTCCAACCGAACACCGATATACTGAGATTCAACAAGTGATTGGAGAGATGTTACACATCTATCATCCTAAGTTTTATTGAAATTTTACTACTTTTAATATTTTTACCTTTTATTTTGAATTTACAGTAAAAAATAACTTAATATAAATCAACAATTACAACTTTGAAATAACAATTGTGGGTAGAATTTTGTTAATTTACATTAATTACATATTTTATTTTCTTCTATAATGTGCATGATATTGAGTAATGGTTTTATCAAGAGTAAATTTAATATATTTCAATATTTTCATTAAAATTTCATAATAGTACAAAACAATACTGAATTTTTAGTAAAAAAATGCTATCTAAATGTATCATAAGACAACATTTATAAAAGAGCCGTCTAAAGACAATATAAAATAGTACTTATGTGTACGAAGTGCTTTCTAAAGGCAACATAAGATAGCGCTTATTAGTCAGAAGTGCTGCCTAAAGCCAACATAAGATAATGCTCATGAGATGAAAATGTTGTATAAGGTCTACCTAAGATAGCGCTTATGTTTATGAAGTGTGTCTAAGGTCTACCTAAGATAGCGCTTATAAGCTACAAACGCTTTCTAAAGGCTACCTAAACTAGCGCTTATGAGCTACAAACTCTTTCTAAAGGCTACCTAAGCTAGCGCTTATGTGTTAGAAGCACTTTCTGAGGTCTACCTAAGATAGCGCTTATCAACTACAAGCGCTTTCTAAAGGATACCTAAGCTAGCGCTTATTTATATTAAGCGCTATTTAAGGTTAGCATAAGATAGCGCTTATGAGATGAAAGGGCTGTCTAAGGTCTATCTAAGAAAGCACTCGTGTTTTTGAAGCGCTTTCTAAAGGTACATAAGATAGCGCTTATGAGAAGGAAGTGTTGTATAAGGGTGACTTTAGACAACATTTTTACTAAATTATTAAGCGTTGTCTATACAAAAGACAGCGCCGGAATAGACACCACATCATATCACCTCGGATTCAACAGAACAACAACGGTGCAAAGGTAATTTTTGCGATATGCGCTGGTACAGATAAGGATACAGTAGGTTTGTTTGCAATTCTAGTCTGGTTCTTTGGCATAACAGAAATAAAGAAGTCTGAAACAACTCTCATGAACCAGGACGAAGCTTAGGTTACAAAGTAAGGCGGATGCGGGAGATTGGAATTTGGTGCAGCAAATCCAACAAGGCACGAGGGCGGCAACGTTACAACACTAGCAAATCATGTTGCAGAAACCTTCTAATGGCTGGCTTAAGTGCAATGTCGATGCCGCGTTTCATAAAGATACCAACAAGACTAGCGTTGGTTGGTGCTTACGGGATCACATGGGACGGTTTATTATGGCGGGATCACTTGGAAGGAGGGGAATTGCTTTGTAATGGAGGGAGAATCTATAGCCTTACTCGAAGCTTTACAAGTTATGGAACAAAAAGGCATAACTCGAGTCATTTTTGAGACGGATTCCAAAAGCGTGGTGGATGCAGTTCATTACTCTAATAGCGGTAGCTCTGAATTTAGCATTATTATTACTCATTAAAAATGCTTTGTTAGCTAATCCAAACTTTGCGGTTAAGTTTATTAAGCGGCAAACGAATATGGTTGCTCATATTTTAGCTATGACGGTCATTTCATGGGTATGTCGCTGTATCTTTCAGACGGTACCTATTTGTATCACTCTTCTTTTGAATAATGAAATGATATAAGTTTTTGTTTGAAAAAAAATTAAGATAACAAGGAGTGTTTAATTTTCACCATACATTTCTATGGATGCTAGTGACTTAATGTTGTTGTCAATTATTACTTGACAAAGGCTTAAGGAACAAAAAGACAATCCTACTGGAGTACTCCATACAGCTATAAAGAAAAGCATCCCCTGCTACAAAACAAAAATGATATTTGGTTCTTTCCATCTTATAATGTTTAATTTGATTTAGATTTTTTGTTGTGTATCGAGTGGCAAAGTTGACCAATAAATTTAGGATGACCGTCAAAATAAACTAAAATTTATAAATTAAATATGTAAATTATATGATATGATTGTATACAAAATATTTAATTAAAATAAATAAAAAGTTGATTATTAAAAATTTAAATAATATAGTTTAAAAGTACTTTAAAATAATCCTATGTCTATGTACAAACTGAATGATTTGAAACATTAAAAATAGACTCAAAATCAATATTTGCACTACTTTCTTGTACGTCGATATAAATTGTCATGCTATATACTGGCATGAAAATCTAACTCTGCGCATTGTTAATTTACACATAGCAATCCATATATATATATATATATTTGACTCCAAGAGTAATTTTGAAATGAGTTACTCTATTAATATTTTATTATTTAACGATGAATTTCATCAATCTCAACTGTCAAATTAAATGTTTTTATTCAATAGATTAACTCTATAAGTTTTTATAAATTTAAAACTATTTGATACATCCTTAAATTAAGAAATATTAGGTGAGACTGGTCTACGATTTGGGGTATTTACCTCTCTACCCCTTCGATAATATTTTAACCGATATAAATGTGATAAAATATGCTATTTGATTAAAAGTTTATATGATATAGATTATTTGTGTAAAATTTCAGATAAATCTAAAATAATTTTATATGTTATTGAGACACATAAAAATTAACTATTTTTTTAAAAATTAATTTGATATATATATATATATATATATATATATATATATATATATACTTCTTCAATAATATCTACAAGTACGTACAATTTCAATAAGCATTGAGCATTAACTAACATGAAGAAGTCATGTGCATATCAATTTGAGTTGCTCTTATTCCTTCTCCTTATCACCTTCAATCCAACTCTTTCGGGTGGAATAGTCTCTCGAGGAGTAGTACCCTTCTTATTCAGAATAGGGAGGATAGGGAAGTATTTCGAGCGGGTTCATAAACGGCATAAGACGACACCAGACAAGATAGGCTATGAGTTCCCTCCACCTAAGTTAACTCCACCTCCATCAACTCCACCTGAGTTAACTCCACCTCCGTCAACTCCACCTCCGTCAACTCCACCTGAGTTAACTCCACCTCCATCAACTCCACCTCCGTTAACTCAACCTCCGTTAACTCCATCACAACAAGAGAACCAGATCGAAGGCCTATTTCTAATCAAACAGTTATTGTATGAATTCGGCTATCTCCAACAGCGTTCTGGGTCAACATCATTTGATGACACTTTCGATGAAGAAACAAAAGCCGCTATTGATGTCTACCAAAATAAATTCAACCTCCAAGTTACTGGTGACCTAAACAAGGAGACTTTTCAACAAATTTTATTACCGCGATGTGGTGTCCCAGATATAAATTTCGAGTACAATATGTCCGATACAAATTATTCGTGGCCGAAAGGGATCGAATGGTTTCCTAAAGGCACAAAAAATCTTACATATGCTTTTGCTCCGGAGAGTGAAATTCCACCCAAGGCAATCAAAGTGTTCAAAAGTGCCTTTACGCGATGGTCAACAACCACAAAACTTCTAAATTTCACAGAGACATCGTCCTACGTCGATGCTAACATTAAAATCGGATTCTACAGTTACGATGATATGTTTGATGACGTTGTGGTTGGTGATACTTTTATTAGTTTGCAATCTAGCGCAAAGTCAGGTGTGGTCCGTCTCGACGATTCAATGATCTGGATATTGCCAACTTATAACCACACTTGGTCATGGCAGTATGGAGAGATTTACTTGGAGAGTGTGGTAATGCATCAAATAGGTCATCTACTTGGGCTTGATCACTCATTTGAAAAAGACTCAATAATGTACCCAACCATATTGCCATCACAACAACAACAAAGGAAGGTAGAAATAACCAATTCTGATAATCAAACCATCCATCAACTCTATTCCAATGCCATCGAAGTAAGTCCTAATTCTGGTTCTAGTCTCCCTACCGCTTTGTTCCTTGGATTTGCTTTAATGGCTTTGTTGAACTAGCTTCTTTGGATAGGGGACTCACTTTTTTAAATAAGTTACATAAATAATGGGTTAGTTCTACGGTGCATAATTGAAGTACTTGTTATATCATGCATAATTTTGTTTATATTATTAATCAATAAGTTATATCATTAAATTAGTTATGATAAAACTTATTGATTATATAAAGTAAATAAAAATTATACGCCAAATACGTTATTTTAATGATGCATCGTAGAATTAACCTTAAAAATATCGTTGTCTTTAATTTGTCTAATAATACTTTGCCTCGCGACTCGCGTGCCATGTTTGTATTTGTGTCATGTGTGTATAATACTATTTTTGATTATTTTTTATAGAAAACAGTTGATTTTTTAGGTAAAATAAAAAAAGTTTACTTTTGAAAATAAAGCGGGCCTTAAATAAAAGAGTAAAGGGTTAAATAAGTTTTGTCTGAGTTTTAATTTTACTGTTGCTTTATCAATTTTTGGTTCACGGAGCTTTTTTTTAGATTTTTATGAGTCGATCACTTTTAATTCGGTATCAAAAGTTAGTGTTTAGAGACATTTATTTGGGTCGGATCGATGTCTTCATTCTCTTGTGGTCCTCCGAAATTAGAAATAGACATGTTTATTAAGTGATGTATGTTTTAGTATTTTTCATTGGTGTTCCGTTTATATACGTCAACTTTGTTTTGTAGTTTTTTTTTACCGGTCTTTGTTCGTCTTGTGCGGAAATCCGGTTATTATTAATCATATATTTGTTGTTCAAAAGAATTATTCATTTTTTGTGACACCTGGTGTACTCTTTAAGATTTAGAGGTATTTATCTCTGGACTACTCAATAATATTTTAACCGATATAAATTTTATAAAACACACTGTTGGATTGAAAGTTTTTATCATATAGATCATTTGTGTAAAGTTTCAAACAAATCTAAAATCATTTGATATGTTAATGAGACACATCAAAATTAACTATTTGTGTAATTTTTATAAACGTTGTTTTTTTTAACGGCAAATATATATTATTAATAAAAACCAAATCTTCGTACAAGACGAACAAAGATTGGTAAAAGAGGAACTACAAAACAAAGGTGCCGTATATAGGCGGAACACCAATGAAAATACCAGAACATATACCACTTAAAGAAGAGTCATTTCTAATCCCATTCTTAGAAACAACTCCTCAGCTCCTAAACCACTAGAGAAAACATCAACCTGACCTACAAAGATACCGCTAAACATTAACTCCGATCTCAAATCAAAAGTGAACGGCCCATCAGAATCCAAAAGGTAGCTCCATAAGCCAAAATTGATGGACAATGGTAGAATGAAAACCTAAGCAGAAATGTTTCAGCTTGCAGTCCTCCTCCAAGCAATCAACACCGACGCGATAAAGGTTAAACAGATACAAAGAAACCTGCAAATCTCATCAGATTTGGAAACCAACAGAGACTCAAAACGAATCATACAAATCTCAACAAATTTGGAGGCGGTCAGTAAATCAAGTATCGTATAAAACCAATCCCACGCGGCATTAAGCACACACCGGGCGAGATTCATACATATCACAACAACGCCTCACCAACACAACACCCCATCACCTCCAACCACCACAACCATCCCAACTCAGCACCCACAACATCAATCACACAACGGCAGCACCAAAACAACCATACAACACCACATAATCCGAAAAATCCTAGCAAACCATGGTTCAAAGAAGTAGAACAAAACAACATTGATGCAATGAAGCAGACCAAATCAAACTCTCACTGAAAACCCAATATGCAAAAGTTTGAAAGACACAGTGGTTGATCCTGAAAACAATTGATAAGAACTTTGGAAAAGCCACCAAGAGAATTGATTGTTTTTATAAATATAAGAGAATTGAATATTTTTTGCGCACAATTTGAAAACTACAATGGATAACAAAGATCTATCTCAAGATATTTAAAACTGTTGTATTCGAATTCAAGATATTTGTTTAAATTGAAAGACACTCTTGCAATCTCATTCAAGTCTTTAGGATACTATTAGTACATAGTTATTAAAGTGTTTGAAAAATCATGAGCAGAATGAATGAATATGATAAAAATAGGACCCATATAACCCATTCCCTATATATGCCGTCGTGATGAGCACCACAGCTTGCAACAAATTGACCCATCAACTAAACACAAACAAACCTCCTCTACTTAATTTCCAATGTGATAATCACCTCCCCTGTAAGTTAACACCGTTTGCATTATGTTAAATCATACTCTTCTTTTCCATCTTCTGAAACAGTGATGCCGATCCTTTTCTTTCTTTGTCTACCCGTTATGTTCGGTTTCAGTTCCACACTTCTCCTTTATTTTCTCTGTAATTTTAAACCAATTAATTCATTAATCTAAATTGGTATTATTATTTTTTTTGTCGAGACCGGGGTATCCACCGCCGTACGTAGTGACTAATCCTCGCTAGATTGAAGGCATGGAATAGCTAAAGCTGCTCCATACCGCTCAACCCTTGGTTAAGGGAGGATGAGCTCCATACCGCTCAACCACCTCCCTTGGATTATCTAAATTGGTATTATAAATTGCCACTGATAATATAAATCAAACCGATGCCATGACAGAAGCCATGTGATGGTAAAGCTATCAATATCAATATCTATATTAATGGTACTCAACAGGCCGGCTTAAAGGTAAAGCAACCTAAGCAAGAGCTTAGACCCCCCAAAAACAAAATTACTAAAGAAAAAAACCCCTCACAAATCATAAATTCATTAGTCCACATTAGATAAAAGGCCTTCAATCTATACTATTTACAATTACAATGGGTGTAATTATGACCCTATTAGTTACAAATTCATTCTTATGTCTTCCTTGCCATGTGTCACATGCATTATCACCACCCCATCTTTTCATTTTATTATTATTATTATTACTATTATTATTATTATTATTATTATACATTTTTTAATCCATACCAAAATATATACAATTTTTATTAAATGCAACATATACAATTTTTATTATTATTATTATTATTAAATTGAACATATTATTAAATGGAGAATTTGTAAGTATTTCATCTATAGTATTTTAAATAATATTTGTAAGATTAATTCCAAAAATTTTATTCAAAATTTGTAAGAATTTTTTTTCTCAAAATTGAAAAATAAAATTTAGAATATTTTTCTCTAAATCGAAAAAATTTCTGAAAACTTTTTTAACATCTCATGAGAATAATTTTCTTCATAATATGTAAAACCAAAAGAAAAAAATGGTGGTTAATAGAAGCTATTGTTAAAAAAAAATGTGATAGAAGGTATGGAGTAATAGCTACAGACCAAAAAAAATGACAATATTAAATGCTTCATACTAAAAAAACGTGATAAAGCTACATACTAAAAACAAAGGTATTTTTCGTAAAAAAAAAAACAACAAACAACATATACATTATATTGTTACGGTGTTTTTTTTTTTTTGGTAGAATATTGTTACAGTGTTTTTTTTTATTTTTAATTAGTGTCTTTTGTTTTTTTATGTTAATTAATTTTAAATTATACTACTATATTTATATATTAATTATTTTTATATTCTAAATTTAAATATTTATATTTTAGATCTTTTCACCTTTTTACATAGTATACGATAAAAATATATTATGAACCAGATTTAACAAGTTACGTTCCGTAGATTAGTAAAAAGTCTAATTTTTTAGGCAATTTCTATTGGTACTTATATTTTTTAGTTACACAAATATTTATATTTCTATTCATACCAGCGGGTCAAACAAGCATGAATAATAATATAATAAATTTTAAATGGTTACCGTTTTTTAATTGGAATATAAAGTAGTTAGAGGAAGTTTTTCTAATGCCTTAATTTTACGGGTATCTAATATCTAAAACAATACCTTAATGCCTTGATTTTCTGGTAATTTCAACGAGCACTTAATTATTTTAAATTTTCTACGCGTATCTAATATTTTTAATTTCGACATATACTCATATATTAATACAAAGACTTATTTTTTTGATAATATTTACGAAAATATGTATTTAATTTTATAATTTTCTACAGAGACCTATTTTTTTTATAATTTTTATGGGTGTTATATTTCTACTTATATATTACTACGAAAAATCTACTTTTATTTATTCATTTATATAGGTAACTACACTTCTTTTAATAATAATACTTTAGGTCTTTTTACATATTACGCGGTGTTTACACTGATTTTTGGCCGAAATATGAGCTAACACGCGGTGAGAACAATATATTAATATGAAATTTTAATTTTATTAGATAATTTCTACTGGTATTTATATATTTTTTACACGAGTATTTATATTTCTATTCATATACGATGACTATTTTTTATTTTGACAAGTATTTACATATATTTCTGCTCATATATTAATACAAGAGTCAAATTCTTTTGTATTTTTTTTGTTGATAAAGTTATATTTGTGTGTGATTGTAAGTGTCTATAGTTTTAGTTATACATTAATAAGAAGATTTTTTTTGTTTTGTCAAAAAGAAGATTTTTTTTGTTTTGTCAAAAAGAAGGTTTTTTTTTTTAATTTCTACGGGTACCTTTTTTTTAGTTTTTATTTTTATGGATACCTATTTTTTTTTAATTACTACGGGTACCAATTTTTTTTTAAATTCAGCATGTATTTAATTTTTTTTTGGTAACACAACGGCTAAAAAGGAGAGACAAAAAAGGCAAAGCAAAGAAAAAGAAAAACTAGCCCCTAACAAATAGTACGTGGGACGCGTCTGCTTGAAGAAGCGGTAAAACCATAGTAGGTGATTCATGAAACTCGATCCATTTTTTAAAAAAAAAAATTACGGGTACATTTTTTTTATTTTTGGTAATTTTTACAGAGACATATATTTAATTTTACATATTTATACCGAGACATATTTTTTTTGTAACTTTATATGAGGTATATTCCAACTTATATATTAATAAGGAAACCTATTTTTTTGTCAATTATATATATATATATATATTATGATATTCCTACTTATTTATACGAAAATGACTTGATATATTATTGAGATTAATCAAAATTAAATGTTTATATATATATATATATCATTTTCGTATAAATAAGTAGGAATATCATAGTATATATATATATATATATATATATATATATATATGTTCAGATGATGGGTAAATACTTATATTGATGTCGTTGTTAGAAAATTCTTTTATAAACTTCATTTAACACATGATCCATTTCCATCATCATATTTTAGACAAAATATTTGACGGAGGAACCATCAAATAATTTTCTTAGAAATAACTTTCTTTGAGACATGTTTTATTGTTTCGAAATAATATTTTTATTCTCACTATGTTTTTGAACTGATTTTACGATTATAGTCATGACAATGAATTGACAATATTTACAAAATGTAGGGAGATTGCCATTTAATTTTAAACATTTTAAAATTATTTTATAATTTTGTCAAAAAATATTTTTTTTCTAATTGTAATATTAATAAGGACCTATAATTTTTGTATATTAATTTATTGTAATTTTTACTCATATATTTTATAAAGCACACATTTGTGTGCATAATTTTACATCATTAAAAATCAACAAAAAATTTCTACGCAATTTTTTTCCCGTGCGAGCACGGGTCTCACACTAGTTTAATATAAAGGCCTCTAAGAATTTTATATTTTTTTATAAAAATCAAACAAAACTTTTCAAATTTCAAGAATTTATTTTTTTTATATCAGTTTTCAAGATTTTAAACACTATAACTTATGAATCTTATCTTATATCAACAATATCTCGCAAAAATTAAATGTATTGATTTTATTATCAATTGAAAAAAAAATTAAATAAAATTTAATGTGATAATTTAATAAATGATTTTGTTTTGAAAAATAAAATGTAAATAATTTTGATAAAATATTATTACTTTCAAAACAAAAAAGCCTCATTTTAATGTTCACTTTAAGCCTCGTTTATCGTTGGGCCGACACTGGTACTCAAAGAGAAAATGGATTTGTTTAGTTAAACATTTCCGTGAATTCGTTCTATTAAATTACACAAATTAACCATAAAAAAGCTTGTTTACAATGTGAGCAGGGGATACTTGTTGAAGGTAGTTTGTGCTGTTTTAGAGGCAAAACAATTCATAGAATTCAAAGCTAGACACATATAATAGAAACCCTTCACAAAATTTAAGGGAAAAATGCAAAAGCAACGATACTGTTGGAAAATTTTCAGAAGCAAATTGTAGAAATGTGTTTCTTCAATGACATTAATGACAGTGTTAATTTGAGGGGATGTGAATTCTTCTTTAGGGAGCTTCTACGATGCATTTAAAAAATTCAAATGTATCAGTATATATTAAGTTAACAAATTCATAAATTAACAAAAAAAATTATCAATTAAAGAACTATTTATCGATTATTATGTTTTAGAGAAAATGTATTTCATAAGAAAAACATAAATTTATTGTTTATAAGCATTACAATAAGATTTTACAATTTTTCATAATTTTTTTTAATATTCACCATTATTAAGAATTAAAATTAAAAAGAAAATCAAATTTACGTTTTTGATAGTTTCAATAAATAATACTTGAATATGAAAATATTTTTAATGATAAATAAAAAAAATTCTTTCAAAAATACTAATTTAATTATTGATTTTATGATCTAATGTACCGGTACATTTGAAACCATAAAATTTCTCGCTTTTTTAATATTAGAGGGAGTATTTGTGTTGTTTAGTGAAATCTTCAGGGAGGTCAATGTGATTTGTGTTTCTTATCATTTAGTTGGAAGATACTCCCTCCGTCTCATTATATAAGCACCTTTGACTAAAAACACGCTTATCAAGAAATGTTGGTAGTATAATTGTTGTGTCTAATTTGTGTGTAAATTTTACCAAATTGACCTTTGTTTGTATGTGTAAGAGTTTGACCTTTTGTATTCCAATGCAAGTTAGTAGTATTAATTAGGGGTATGTGTAAGGAAAAAAGTAATAAATGCACCTAGTAATTTGTGAGTGGGACATTAATTTTCTCACAACTCATCTTCCTGGTACAGTTGTTAATCAGATTGTGGGTTTCCCAGCTCCCAAACAAACAGATGGACCAGACACTATAGGATGGAGTGGAACCAATACTCGTCACTTTACAGTTGAAAGTGCTTATAACCTACAACGAGGGCCATACCACCCCATTGAGGGTAACTGAAAAAGTTTGTGGGGTTGGAAGGGGCCACATAGAATTCAAACTTTCATGTGGATCGCTGCTCATGAGCGCCTCTTAACGAATTATCGCCGAAGCAAATGGGGAAGTGGCATCTCCCCCCTCTGTCCTACTTGCGGCAGTGCAGATGAATCAATTATTCATGTTCTTAGGGACTGTGTGCAATCAACCCAGGTATGGTTAAGTTTATTGGCCTCTAATCATATTACTGATTTTTTTACTTTGAATTGCAGGGATTGGATCTTCGATAACCTTAACCAACAAAGGAGGACGAGAGCACAAAGGAGTGAGTGGCAAACTATTTTTATGGTCACGTGCTGGCACTTGTGGATGTGGAGGAACAAAAATATTTTTGACGAGGATTTTCATCGTCCCATCAATCCAACTCAGGTGATCCTCAAGATGGCATGGGAGATTGATAACTACGAGCAAGCACATATTACCGGATGACCTCTACATAGTGACACTATTTTCATTGGTTGGAAACGACCCCAAGAGGGTTGGGTAAAACTCAATTGTGACGGCGCATATAAAAGCTCAAGTTCTCTTTCGGGATGTGGTGGCCTGCTACGTGATAGCAATGGAAACTGTTTGAGCAGTTATGCTCGAAAGATTGGCTCATGTGACGTGCTCCATGCAGAAATGTGGGGTATGTATATTGGTATAGATATGGCTTGGAAACGGGGGATAAAGTATCTTAATGTGGAGAGTGACTCAAAAGTTTTAGTTGACATGGTAACAGGGAACTGTAAGATTAACGGAAGTGTTCCTACTTTGATTAGGCGCATCCGCGACCTAAAGAGTATGAATTGGCAACTCCATATCAACCATATTTGGCGTGAAGGAAACAAAGCGGCAGATTGGCTAGCCAACTTTAGTCTATCCTTAGACTCTTATGATATACATAGTATAGAGACTCCTCCTAGAGAGCTTCAGAGTCTCCTTTTTGATGACGTCTCCGGCGCTTGTATGCCTCGGAATGTTAGAATAATTACCTAATTGTTGTTTTTTTTTTGGGCTCTGCCCTCTCTTTGTACCAAAAATTTGCAAAGGGGCTTATATTTTGGGACTAGACTTTTTTTAAAAGAGTGCTTATATAATGGAACGGAGGGAGCAATAGGTATCACTCCCTTATGCTATAAGACTATCCACTACTACAACTGTCAATCTATCTTGACTTCTGCATGCATCCTGCAATTTCTGCTAGTTCATGTTCATTTTTGTGCGCGTTCTGCAATTTCTGCACGTTGTGTTCATGTTCTGCGCGCGTTCGTGTTCTTCATTTTTGGTTTTCTGCGTTGTATACCAGGTTCATATTCTTGTTATCTTCGTTGCACTATGTAATTGCGCATAGAGAATACTTGGTTTACGCAAAAAAAAAATGATGAGTATAAATATTCATATTTTTAGAGCTTGATTGATTTCACAAATTGTTAGAAGGATAATTATTTCATTAACTTTTGTCAAGTAATTTAATAGCTAAAAATTCACATTAAAAAATAAATAAACAGAGAATCTCGAATTCAAACTCTAATCCTAAATATATAATGTGATGTTCTATCAATTAACTCACCTATACTAGAAAAAGTTATTTTCTTTCACATATACACAATTTCAATACATAATATAAATTTAAAAGATCTTCCATTTCATCTCCAAAGCTTCATATATAGGCAGTGTTTAGTACCATGTGGATATTCATAAACTGCATTAGTAAAACATACATTAATACAGCTTATATATCGGCGATGCCACAAAAAGCTGGACAATGGCCCCGTTTGTTTTAGATTTTTTTAAGAAAAAATCTATTTTTTTTGAAAAAAAATCATTTTTTTCATTTTTGATGTGTATGTTTCAGATTTTCATAAAAATCATTTTGTTAAAAAAATCATTTTTAAGTCTAAAATGAAAAGTTATTTTCAAGTGATTCTCTCAAAATCTATTTTTTTTAAAAACAAAGACCATGTATTTGTTCTCAAAAATGATTTTTATAATTGTAAACAAACAGAAAACAACTTTAGATTTTTTTCAAAATCTCTACAAAATAAATCTATTTTTTAAAAATAGATTTTTTTTAAAAAATCTATTTTATTTTAATCTCAAACAAACGCACCCAATATCACATATCAGATAAAGAACATTTCATGTACTTGGAACCACTAATTAAGAGAGGCAAATGCAGATGGCTATTTGCACTTTAATTGTGAATTCTTCTATTTTTAAGATCTTATAGGTGTATGGTATAATTTGTTTGTATTGTTTTGCTAATAAGATAGTATTAAAATATATGTTTCTTGTTCGGATAGATTCGGTTTTGAAAAAATAATCAAAAATTTGATCTAATCCGAGTGATTTTCAGTTTTCACAAAGAAAACTTTCAAATGCATTCAATAATCTCAGTTTTTTGTTTGAACGGTCCTACAAACAAAATTGAACAATCATCGATGTTCGAATGCGTGGTTGCTTGACTACAAGAAAATTACAATATCCTAGAAAGTCAATGATTATAGTTAGGAGTATTCATAGTTCAGAACAAGAATTGAACTTAATCGTTAATGATATACTTTAAGTAATTCAAATTGATTTGAATTGTAAAAGAAATAAACCGAATTGTATAAGAAATAAAATGAACCGAAATGTATTAAAAGTAAACTGATCAGATAGGTTAAAAAATAAAACTAATTAATCTAATTATCAATTTTTTTTAATACATAAATGAAAATATAAAATTATTATAAACTCACACAAATACATATAGAGTGGAGTAACTAAAGATCAAACTTCGATCATTACATCCGGCATAATAATTTCAATATTTTCTGTCAGGTTGAGCTATGACCTCAGAACCGAAATAAAAGTAAAATCTAAAAATCAAACCAAATGTTAAAGTGAATAGAATCAAACAAAATCTGAACTATAATAGTCGATAGATAGACAAGAGCAAAATCCAAATCCTTGTTATAGTGGGAGAAAACTTAAACCCTACTGTGCAATTTCCCCAAATCAGAGCAGTTTCTGCGTTTCGCATGAGTTCGCACAGGACATGATTTGGATTTTCAACATCACACTTTTCACCTTCATCAGGTAATCAATCAAATCTTCTTCGCCCAATGTATCGTATCTATCTTTCAATTCTTTACCGAAATTCAAATCGCGGTGGACAGTGGTTAACCGGCGCCGCCTCACACTAGCCGAGGTAGTTACGAATGAGATTAAGATTCGGGTAATGACCGGCACGTGTTCAATGTGCAAACATAGATAGCATTGATGTTAGTATCATGTTTTTTTTTTTGTATGTTGAAGCTTTGATTTTAATTTGATGGTTTATTGATTTTTAAGAATATTCCAGATTACAAGCTTTTGTAGTATTAGTATTAAGTTTAGACAACAAATTTAATATAGGATAGTAATTAAGAGTGGAATTTGATGTCACTATGAACTTAGCTCAATTAGTAGGAACATTGTCCAGGGATTGGGCTTTGAAACCTGGTACGCCACTTATTCATCTTAAAAAAAAAAAAAGGGAAAACACTTGTCCACTTCCAAAACAAAATATACCGCAACCTCTGTTCATCTCTTCCAATCTCTTCGTCATCGTTGTTCTTTTGTTGTGCAAATCGAGTAACTTTCTGTTGCTAATTGAAATGATTTGAGGTTTTTGGGTTACTTTGTCAATTGTCAATGTTTTTTTTCATCCGGTTGATTGTATGCTGCATTATATTCAATTTGGGTGTGTTTTATTGGAAATAAACTACAAGAAAGTTTGCTGTTGATTTTATGGGTTTTCTGCTATGTGTATGTTGTCGATTTTGTGCTGTTCTTTTGTCTTCAATTCATGTTTGTTCTTATAATTGATACTCTGTCTTACCAAAAAAATAAAATTGATACTCTGTGCTTCACACATAGCAAAAAGCAGAGGCATAACTGCTTATGAACAAATATGGTGTGGTAAAGATTAGCGGAGAGCACTGACGTTGCAAGTCGGTATGACAACTTTTTTTTTAATGATTTTTTATTTTTTTAAAAGAGGTAGTCACACACTTCGTGAAATTTTCGCTGTATATAGCAGCGCTGCAAAAAAAGGAGAGTGAAATTTGACCTCTATTTAATAGACTTTTGTATGATTATAGTACTATCTTATGTGCATTACGAGTTTGTATCAGCAAACCATAGTGGAAGTAATAGCATATACACCAGTTGAAGTAATGCACTTGCAATGTGAATTTAACATTTTTGATTTATTTTGTTGTGGATCGGCGGCTCTACCATGTTAAATCAGTTCTCTTTTGCAAATGATACTAGAAAATATTAAATTTAAATCACTAATTGGAAATGGAAGGGTACTTTTTGTTGATAAATTTGGCTAAATGCAATTTCAAAGTTTCCCGTTGTGGCAATTATTGTTATGTTGAAATTTCGTAGTGTTCTTGATTTCCACAAATGCACTCATCAAATTCTCAATTTCCTAAATTATCCAACTAGAGGAATTGTTAGTTGCATGAACAATCAATAATGTATGGTGGCTTTTAGGCTCTTAGCCCTCTTTTTTTATTGTTAGTATCACAATTGGGGATTCTTTGTTTTTCATCGTAACTCTTTTGTGGGGCTGGAACTTAAGAGACTAAGAGATATTTTCAACATACAATCTGAAACATTAGAGTGAATTTTGTTGTTGTTGTTGGCTTGTCGCTACTAACTGATGATTAAATCCACCATTAATGATTTGTTTACTACTTCCATCACTTTCTCTCTCTATCTTTTGTTTTTGTAAATAAATAATATTCATCTGGCCTAAATCTGCAGAGTTACAAGCTTATGAATGGCGTGGCTGGAGCTTGGAAAGAAGGTGAGTTAACTTTTATAATAAGCACATCTTTCTTTCATTATGAATTGTGTCAAATACAACAATTATTTAGGTTGCAGATGGTTTTACTTTTCCTGTAATAATTAGTGTCATATAGATCATTAAGTTTATGATGATGTCTTTTTAATTACCTGAATACAGAGAATATATATGAATTTTACTAGAGCTTTGGCTACAACGTCACGTAGGCATGTGGTAGGGTCAAGTTTTGCTTCTATATTAGCTGAACAGTCTGTTTATGCTTCAGCAAGATGCACGCCTGGTAATTTACATCTTTCATGCTTATAATGTTTCATTTCATTTCATTTCATGCACTTGTATATTGTATACTTATGCTTTCACATACTTTAAATTATTTGGTTCAGATTTCATCAATCGCTCACTTGGTGCAGCTGGTTTTTGTTGTGGGACTAAAGAATATGGAATACGGTAAGATTTAAAAATTGATTGCACATTGAAGAGTAAAGTGACATTAGTTGAAAATTTGGAATGCGAGAAGATCTGGCACTTCTATGTTAAAAACGCGTTGATTGAAAAAACAAAAGATAGAGGAGGTAATTAATTTTGTTTACTTTGGTAGGGGCTTCCATGCTAGCTCACAAGTCTGGGCAAGAAGTGATGCAGCATACGGTTTGAAGACCCCAAAGAAGGAGAAGTATGTGAGAAAAGACAGTAGAAACCAGCCTCCTGTTGAAGCTCCATACATCCCTCGTAACATCCCAACAAACAAATCTAATCCCGATAAAACGATAGAAATATTTGAAGGCATGACCCTTGTTGAACTGGCCAAGCGTACGGGAAAATCATTATCTTCTTTGCAAGAAATTCTCACAAATGTTGGTGAAAAGATTGAATCAGAGTTTGATCCTCTCAGTATGGATATTTCCGAGCTTGCTGCAATGGTATATTCTTCTTGGTCACATATGACGTTAAGTCGGTGAATATAGGAAACAATTACCTTCTTTTGATTCCAATGTTTTTTTGTCAATTGTCAGTCTTTTCCCATCTGTAAATAACAACTTGCTTGGATTTTTTTTTTTGATTATATTTTACTTATTTTTCTTCACATGGAGCTTTAATTCAAAGTTATCTTTAATAAATATTTTTAGTTTCTTGGGATAAATTCTGCAAGCAAAGTTTTAATGGAAATCAACGGAGTTTGAGATATACTTTTCCTGAAATTATTAGTTGGCACTGTTAAGTTTTGTGCATCTCGCCATCTGTTTAAATGCACAATATGCGTAGGAAATAAAGGGAAAATAAGTAATGGAAGAGACTAGGCCTAAAGTCTTGGTATAGGTAGGTTGGGTAAATATTTTAGTTTCAATCCATCATTGAAGCATTATTATACTTGGGTATTCTTATAATTTTTTGTTTGCCTTATTTCTGGATCATTGACTCAAAAACCTCTCCACCACTCTTGAATCCCTTTAGTTTTTCTTAATTTTCTTCATCGTGCATATTTGGGTTTCAGTATGTCTTAATTGGTTCATTGTTGTTGGCTGTTGCAGGAGGTCGGCGTCAATGTTAAGAGGTTACATTCAACTGAAGGTTCAGAAGTTTTACCACGTCCTCCTGTTGTAACAGTGATGGGTCATGTTGATCACGGAAAAACTTCCCTTCTTGATGCCTTGCGTCAAACATCAGTGGCAGCCGGGGAGGCCGGTGGCATTACTCAGCATCTAGGTGCCTTTGTGGTGGGCATGTCAACAGGAGCATCAATCACATTTCTTGATACTCCTGGTCATGCTGCATTTAGTGCAATGCGTGCAAGAGGAGCAGCAGTCACAGATATAGTAGTGCTAGTTGTTGCTGCAGATGATGGTGTAATGCCCCAAACACTTGAAGCCATGTCCCATGCAAAATCAGCTAATGTACCAATTGTAGTTGCAATCAATAAATGTGATAAGCCAGGTGCAAATCCTGAAAAAGTAAAACTACAGCTTGCTTCCGAGGGCTTGCTGCTGGAAGAGATGGGTGGGGATATTCAGGTCGTTGAAGTTTCAGCGGTTAAAAAGACTGGACTGGATAACCTAGAGGTAGCTTTACTCCTTCAGGCTGAAATGATGGATCTTAAAGCACGAATTGATGGGCCTGCTCAAGCCTATGTGGTTGAGGCACGACTTGACAAAGGACGGGGTCCTTTGGTGACAACTATAGTGAAGGCAGGGACTCTAGTTTGTGGGCAGCATGTGGTTGTAGGCTCACAGTGGGGAAGAATAAGGGCTATTAAGGATGCAGCAGGGAGGTCAACTCAACGAGCAACTCCGGCAATGCCTGTTGAGATTGAAGGGCTTCGAGGGTTGCCAATGGCTGGTGATGATGTCATTGTTGTTCATTCTGAGGAGCGAGCTAGAATGCTTAGTTCTGGTAGGAAAAAGAAATCTGAAGAGGACAGGCTTAGGGGCAAGATAGTGCAGATTATCCCAACTACTTCTGATGATACCGAGGAGAATGCCGATCAAAAAAACAAAAAAAAAACGGAGGAGAAGCCAAAAATGCCAGTAATTGTAAAAGCAGATGTTCAGGGAACTGTTCAAGCCGTTACAGATGCATTGATAACTTTAAATAATCCTCAGGTATGTGATGATTATTATATTATAAGCATTATGTTATACTAACACGGTAAACTTTTTCTTTTTGCATACACTAACATGCTCACCCACTCAAAGAGCAAGGGTGTGGAAGGCCTTCTCAGCACATTTTATGTTAATTGGAAATCAGTAGTCAGTTACAAGTAAAAATAAAACAGTAGGTTTTGAACTTAAGTGTGTGATATTTAACAAAAATACATTGATATGCATGAATGTAAGTGCTTGATTTCTAGATCATGATTTTTGTTACTTTTATCTTGAACTTTTGTCATTTAAGAAATTCATATTTAATTCATATCATGTTAAGAAATTCTAAATTTTAGTAAATTGACTTTATATGATGTTTTTTTAAACATGCCTATATAAGAATCATTCAAAACTTTAAGAGTTTAATAATAATTAAACAAATATAGTTTTAGTAGGGACTAAAACTATTTGCAAGAAAATTTTTAGAGGGACTAAAAATATGATAAAAATTAAGTAAGGGCTAAACTTAGAAAATCCCTATTTTATAGGGATCAAAAACATAACCCTTGTCCAAATGTATAGAGATATAAATCCACACCATTCATGGGAGTGAAAAAGTTTAGTGTTGTTTTTCTATTATTTACTATTTATTGCTGTACAATAACCAGTCTATAATTTCATTGCCAGGTTCCTGTGATTATTGTTCATGTTGGCGTGGGGCCTATTTCTCAATCTGACGTGGAGTTAGCACAAGCTTGCGGTGCATGTATAGTTGGATTCAATGTAAAGAGTCCTCCTGTTTCTCTTAGCCAGGCAGCAACTCGTGCTAGTATCAAGGTATTTTCAAGCTTGTTCCATTATTTAACTATGAGTAATAGTAATCACTACTTTTCTCCCTAAAATTATAAGACGTCAACTTAGTCTTTGAAAATAATTAACAAAATTTCAAAATGATCCCTAAATTTGAAAATTTCAATCAAATTAGATATATCTGTTTGTTTGATTGTAGGTAATTGTACACCGCGTGATTTACCACTTATTGGAAGACATGGCCAATTTGATAATAGAGAAGGCCCCAGGTACTTCCGAGACTCAAGTAGCTGGGCAAGCAGAAGTGCTGAATATCTTTGAAGTGAAAGGGAGCAAATCTAAGGGACCAGATGTGAAAATAGCTGGTTGTAAGGTTGTTGAAGGTTTTGTGAACCGATCAGCAACCATGAGGCTTCTACGGAGCGGTGAAGTGGTGTTTGAAGGACCTTGTTCATCTCTTAAGAGGGAGAAGCAGGATGTGGATTCTGTGAAGAAGGGAACTGAGTGTGGACTAGTTATCACTAACTGTCAAGATTTTCAGATTGGTGATGTTATCCAGTGCTTAGAGCAAGTAGTTAGGAAGCCCAAGTTTATTAAATCGGAGAGTGGCGCTGTTCGAATAGAGTGCTGATGAAGCCGATACTTCTCTCCACACACATTTTTGTGGTAAAATTATACCCTCTGAGCTGCCAAAATAACTAACAAATACAGATAGATTGTTAATTAATTAATTTGTTATAGTATTAAATTAAATTAAATTTTTTAAGCCTATCTTTAAATTTTGAATAGCTTTGTATACAAGGTTTTTTTATATGTGCATTGCACATATACTACTGATCTATGTTTATGAATTATATGTTAAACCACAACTCTAGCAATAGTATGGTAATGTGTTAATTGTACCATTTCCAAAGTAAGCTTGCACATTACAATACATTAGTACATTACAATAAATTGTACCACAACTCTAGTTACAACTTTTTAAGCTTTGTTGATTATACTTTCATGTGTTGGATAACAACTTTTCAAGTCTAGTTGATGATTAGTTGTTAAAGAGTATCTATTTGAGCATGAATACTATTAAAACAGTAATGAAAGCTAAGAGTAATGGTTGGTGTTGGTGGTAGTATTTGCTTCACATGTCTCCCATGCATTAAGAGTTGAGATACATTTTGATTCATGTTGCGAATTTTGGTCAAGTAAGATACTACTAGTAACTATACTACTTACTTTTTTGGTCAAGTAGTAACTATAAGTTTAATTTTTTGTGAGTTTTCTGTTATTTATTTTGTATGATTTGTTGGACAAATTGATTGATATGTCCGCCATTATTACTACCGTAAATAAAAAGTTGATTTTGTTTTTTATCAAAAGAAAAAGGTGATTGTCCTATGGCTACGATGGTGTGGTTGTGTGGGGTGGACTTTGTTACTATTAGACACCAAATTTCCCATGCAAATATAAATGATTGGGTTCATCTAAATTAGAAGCTACTATAATGAGGATTTTGGAAGTATGTATGAGGTTTTAAGTTTGAATCTCAAAGACTTCATTGTAAACTAAAAAATAATATATTTTGAATAAGTGAAGAAGTACACCGTTAATGTTTTAACCGATAATGTTTTAACTGATATAAATTTTTAAAAAATACACCGTTAGAATGAAAGTTTATATCATATACTCATTTGTGCAAAATTTCATACTAATATAAAATTATTTGATATGTAATTGAAACACATAAAGATTAACGGCGTTTGAAAAATCACACAAACCGTTAATTTTGATGTGTCTCAATAACATGTCAAATAATTTTGATTTGTTTGAAATTTTACATTGATTTCGATTAAAATATTATTGAGTGGTTCAAGGATAAATTGTCTTAAATCATGAAGAAGTACATTAGATCTCACCTTTTTTATATTTGGAAACAAAATGATTGTGGGCTATAAGAAAAATATTGTAGAATATGTGTGGGCTTTTAGAGAAAAATGGTGGAATTTGTGTATGATAATTGATCAAATATTAATTTATATTATATAATATATGTACTAAATTTTTTAAAAAAAATTTAGTGTAGGCAAGTGCCCCACATTATACTATGTGCATCCGTCCCTGTTAATTTGAATCATGTTGGCCATGCAAGATCAGGACTCAGGATATTTTATGGATGAGTATGTATTAGTAGTCATTAACTTTGAGAGACCAATGTAGAGGCTTGATTAGAGGAGAGGAGGCCAATGAATTTGTGGTTTTTTAAACATTTTGGACATTTGTAGTGTCTATTTGGTGGGATTATAAGGTATTTAAGTGATCTTCCGATGGGAGTTTTACACTGTTAGTATTTTTGTAAGTGTAAGAGAACTGAATATTTTTTGCGCATGACTTGAACTGAATAGGACTATAGTGGGTAACAAAGTTCTCTCTCAAGATATTTAAAACTGTTGTATTTGAATTCAAGATTTTTGTTTAAAATTTAAATTGAAAGACACTCTTGCAATCTCATTCAAGTATTTAGGATACTATTAATACATAGTTATTAAAGTGTTTGAAAAATCATGAGTTGAATGAATGAATATGATAAAAATAGGACCCATATAACCCATTCCCTATATATGCCGACGTGATGAGCACCACAGCTTGCAACAAATTGACCCATCAACCTCTAGTCTTCAATTAATCCATGAACATGATTGGAACTATTTCGTCCCTACAAAGATGATCAATATTGTCGACAAGGCCAATCTTTATCATGCCATGAACATGAAGATCTTGCATAAACAAAAAGAGAACACACAACATTCCAATTATATGTCAATAATGCGTATCACACCATGTACTTCATCAACTAGGATAGTATGTACTCGTGTAATATATATATAGAATAAAATAAAATAAAATTCATCCATAAATCTTAGCTCAATTAATAAAAAATGTTGAAATTGTTTAATTGGACTCTGCACTGGGTCTCAGGGGGTTCAAACTCCAATATATCTATTTTATATGTGTGAGCTTTCAATAAATTATCAATTCTTCTACATACAAAAAAATTCATTTCCGTCATCATGATCATGTTGATCACTATATATTGTGTAAAAGATAATTATTTTTAAAAGTAAATGTATTTCTAGTCCTATAAAATATCTTTGTTCTCTATAATTTTCCTTTTGATTTTAATATTTCTTTTTTTGTCAATTGATTGTTAACGATTCCTACAAAATGAAAAAAATTTGTTATCAAGATATTTATATTTGGAGATTTATTCTAATAAAATGACTTTTTCTTTCTTCAACACCTTAAGGCTTTGTGGCGTCATTACTCTCTAAATCTTTCCTCACCATATATTTTTAAGTTTTCTCTCGTTTTTATCAATATAAAAGTATGTCTTCTTTTGTCAAAAAAAAAAAAACAGAAGTATATGTCTTTGGTTTGATTCTTGGGCGGAATAATTTTTTGTTAGACTTTACTAATATTGTGGCCGAACTCTCGACTACTAAAATCTATTCTCCTAGAAATTAAGGGCTATAAACCAAAAAAAAGTATGTCTTCCTCTTTGAGCGTCTTTCTTATATCCTTTCTAATTTTTCGTTAGAAGTTTTCTCCGAGCGACACTAATTGGATTCGAAAACAAAACCTTATAAAAGATTAAAATTAGGCCAAATGCATTCACACAGGTCTTCCAAGTTACACCAACCTTCTTAATCTTCAAATTTAACATCACTTAAATATCCTTTATCACTACCAGTGGTGGATGTTAAGAAAAACAAGTGTGAGTAGTGTGGGGAAATCCCACATTGATTGGAAATATGGATACTTGAGTATTTATAAGCGAGAGGACCCATAAACCCATTGCCTTAAGGTTTTGGGTAAGAGTGTGGTGTTCAACTCACTTATATCAATGTTCTTGGTCATCGTATGGATGATTCCCGAGCTGCCCCTCGTGTTCTAACAAAAAAGTAAAATATCAACGGTGAATTGAGCTTCCGCTTGAGGGGAGCATTGTGGTAGACTCACATTGATCGGAAATATGGAGACTTGAACATTTATAAGTGAGAGGACCTATAAACCTACTACCTTAAAATACCAAAAGTTTTGGGCCGAGCCCATGCACCAACTCTGACAGCCTTGATGTTGCTCCGCCCCTGATCACTACCAATTTCCTCAATAGCTGGAGAAATGATATTTAAGTGTTATTATGTTTGAAGATTGAGATGATGGATATAATAACTTAAAAGAATATGTGTTATAGTTTTAAAACTAAAATGATCTATATATTATAAAAAAAAAAAACAAATCATAAAAATCATATGATACAAACTGAAAATTTAAAGACCCAAAGACGATGCATTTTCCCTTAAATTAAGCTAAATGATTAAAGAGTAATTTTATTGTAACTTACTACTTATTTCTGAAAGAAAACTTGTTTAAACTTTAAAACAATCATTAATGTATGAACACTATTGCTACAAATTTACCTTAACATCATCCATTGATTTGCTTTGCTTTCTAAATGAAGAAAAAGGCAACGCAATTGTCGCTGAAAGAGTAAAAGGTAACTAAATCCCGTTACCTCGTTATTATTATGCTCAACATAAAACAGAAACAAGGACAACTCATTAATTCACTGTTCAATCAAATAAAGAAAGAAAAAATAAAACTCATTAATCAGTTCATTGCTTAAATGTTACAGTTTCACACTCACTCTTAAAACATCTGTCAATTGGTCACCACATGCAAAATTTTTGCATCTTACTCTAGCCATAAAATATACAACCATTAATGTGCCAACTTATAACATTACTCTCAAAAAAAGTAACAGATCATATACAAGTATCAATTAATGGGGTTGACAATTGTGGACCTTCGAGGAACTTCACTAGCAATCTAACATGATGTATTGTGTATGTTCATATTATTAAATAAATGAATTAAATATAGTTTTATTATATTATTCTTTGTACATGGAAAAGATCTTGACTTCGTATAATTTTAATGCACTAAATAATCCAGGATGTGATGCAGATTGTTGAAATTGATCTTGGATCTGTCATTGTAAAATGAGTTATATGGGGCAAAGGAAACAATAAATAGTTGCTAACAATTCGGTGTACGGTACGGCAGTCTTCTTAAAAGTTAAAATTTATGTTTTTGTTTTTAACTAATTTAAGAATATTAAAAATATAAAAATTAGTTTCTTTGACTTTAGTTCAATCGATAGACACGTAACTTATTAAAAAAAATAAATTATAGACACGTAATCCTTTCGATCTTTTTTTTTTTTGTTGACAAAAGCAAACTTAGTTCATTTCATTCATAATAATTGTTTTTATACAAGGTGGACAATGATTAAAAGTTTGGAGACTAGCATATAAACGAGTTGCCTGAGCTAGACTATGGGCAACTTGATTAGTTTGTCTCCGGATATGACTGATCTTACAGTGCAAATTCACGCTTAAATTAAAAGGCTACGACATAACTTAATGACACTACCAAACTCTGTATTATTCCTAGACTTAGATTGGAAAGCTTGGACTACTTGAAGACAATCTGTTTCTATCTAAACACGTGTCAATAATCCTTTCGATCTTAAATAGTATAAACAAAAATTAAAATGTATTTGATCTAAATTTTAGACCAAATATATTTTGACTTTTGCTTATATTTAAGAACATAAGAGTATATCATATGCAGGAGTCAAATTATATACATGAGTTAAACCTTGAACATTTCGATTATTCACCTCATCACCTGATTCAAGTCACTAAACTATTTAATCAAATATATATAAATAAATTGTAAATTGTGTATGACATTTTTTCATCCGTAGATATTATTGTAATTTGATGATTATTTTTGACATTAGTGATTTAAAATTTCGCAATTGAAAGTCACTGGCAGTGGCAGATTTACCACCTGGGCTGCTAGGGCGGCAGCCCGGGCTCGATCGGAATTTTTTTTTTTGTTTTAGGGATAAATTTAGAGTAAAATTGATATTTTTAGGACTTAATTTAGGGTAAGATTGAAGTTTTTTTGTTCAAAACTCAGATTTTTCACCGCAAAGTAATTTTTTTGGTGTTTTAGGAGTTAACTTAGAGTAAAATTGAGATTCGAGGGAATTAATTTAGGGTAAAACTGAGTTTTTTTTTTAATTTGAAAATTTTCAATGTAAAATTGGAATTTTTGTTTAAATTTTAAATTTTGCCCGGGCTTTATATGTTTCCTGGCTTCGCCACTAGTCACTAGTGACAGAAATAGGTCAGACCGATTAGAATAGTCAATAATTTAGTCTATGTGTAACTTATTAGATTGGTTTTTTTAAACAATAAAGAACTATATCTTTTTTTATTTTTTATAAACCGCTAAATATTTCTTGTAAACCTACTTATATCGGTGATTTTATTTTTTTTGGAATAAAAAAGATCAAAACCAAGAGAACAAAATTACAAAGTAATCAAATAAGAAGTAGAAACTCCAATAGTATCCGCTAATAAAAATTGCATAATTTGAGGTGGACAATGCTCATAATAAATCAGCCAAAAACTACCATCAGTCACATCCCAAATTTACTAATATATCCGTACAATGATTTGATTCATGATAAAAATTATGCGCTCTAACCTCTCAATCCAATTCCAACACCCAATGATTTTGGAGTTCAAATTATAAACCACCACTTTAGAATCCACATGAAGCTTAACTCGTTTGTAACCACAAGATCAAACCTAACTTATGAGTTGAAAATTTATGAGATTATGTATAAACATATATTAAAATGGTGTGACAACTGACAAGGATACTGTAACTACTTTTTGTTAGAGGTTTGATATTTGGATGTATGTATATGAAAATATATGTTAAAAAATATCAACTCTTAGTAAATGAATTATTTCAGCTATTTCACAAGATCAGGTTTATGGTAGCTCTTATAAATATACGCTTCTTTTTGTATAGAGTGAAGGTCCAATTTAGACATCCCATTACCCGAAATTTGTCGAAAAAAGGGGTCCAACAAAATTTTCTCTCGATCCAATTTAATTCCGACAAAAAATAACTCAAGTTATTCTCTACTATTTCTTTTGTATTAGTATGAAGATTCTACCGTCATAAACAATGATTATTTTTTATCTGGGAATTTGTAGACACAATGTTTATTCTCCTCTAACTGAATTTTCTACGGATGCATGAGACATAAATCAAACTCATAACCGTATGCTTAAACAGACCAAAACACTTACCGCTTGGACCAATTTATTGTTGGTTATTCTCTAGTAATATTTTTATTCTAATTAAAACAAATTAATCATTATTAATTCGACTTGCATATATATAAAATATGAGAAATTAATGTGAGTTTATTTTTGGTAAGGAGATTAAATTGGACTTAAAAGATATAGGAAAATGTTAAATATTGCCCCTAGGGCACTGTTTAAGCTCTCAAAATAATAAATTTTTATGAAAATGTATAAAGTCAACGTATTAGAAATTGGGTTGTTTAACTTTTTGAATAAAAAATTTCTTTAAATAGTATGTTTAAAGAATGCTCTAGTGGTCCTGTTTAGCATGACCCTAAAAGATATATAAGAGACTGAATTATAACTTCATTGTTTATAAAAAAGTACAGTTTGTCCCGTAACGATATATTCGATTACCCTTATTGAAATATGTTAAAGTGTACTCTAAATAAAATAAATTTGGATTACCCTTTATCGTGCACCAAGTTACATTGAACTTTTCTTCATATCAATAATCCAATCAAAAGTGTACACAATTTCTCGTGCTTGTACGTTGGAAAACAAAAATTTAAAGATGTCTCACTAAGTAAAGTTCTTTTGGGAAACTCGTGTAGAATTTTACAGAAAAATCCTTCTTTAGATTTACTATAGTAAACGATGAATTGATATACTACGTGATGTAATAATTTTGCACTCTTTATTTCTTTACAAAAAAAAGAAATTGCACACTTTAAGTAAATAGTTTGGGTCAAAAAATAAAAGCAAACAGTTAAAATATGATTTTTAACTGTTGAATAATATAGAAAAAGTTTAGTTGAAAAATATTTAATGTATGTGTACCATGATATTAATCGCACCTTTTTTTTTGTTACTCACTTAAAACTACAGATAATATTTTGCATTTTAATTAGCATACCGAAATGAAAATTAAACAAATTTATTTATTTTTATTTTTTTGATAATTAAACAAACAAATTTATTTTACAACAAAGAAAAATGTGGAATCCTTTATGATCTAATAACCATATCATTCATTTCTAAATATAGCGTAATTATCAAATTAGGTGCAGATTTTCTATAATTACTTTCCTTCACTTATACTCCTATATTTTATGTCACTAAAAACATAAATTGTTTTTCTTCCTATTATACTATTTCAGTATTTCTTAATCTTTTTTTATAATATTTTTTACAATTATTGATAGAATCCATATAAAATTATAAATAGTAATATCGTATAAAATAAGCTTTAATTAGTATACAATTTCCTTAAATTTATAAACATTTTGATTTTGATAATCAATTAACAACAAAACAAAGGTCATCCATCCTTTAAAATAATACAAAGGTATTAAAACAAACCACATAAAGAAATTCATATTCAATTTCATAATCACTAATTTGAGATAGTTCAGTCTTTTATACAAAAATGTTAAAATTAGATGTCGACACTAGATATTTTAGTCTTCTAACATGTCCATAATATCTAAGTTTATAAACAATTATTATGTACTAAAATATCCTAGTATACCAATTAAAACAAAAAAAATCCTAATTACATTAATAAATTTAAGAAAAGGGTAAGCTAGTAGCACATTAAAATTCAACCACTAACCAAAACCATTATCCAATGGCTCCATTACATAACTACATAAATAGTGATTTTTTTTTTGAAAGAACATAAATAGTGATTATTCATAATGAAAGTGTAGATTCATATTTTTGGTTGTTGAAGGTGGAAAGTTAGTGCTCAATTTTACCACCTTTGATGTGTCGGTGGTCACATAAAACAACAAATGCATTGTTGTTAACTCGTGAGTGAATCAAATGTGATTAAAAAAATGGAACTTCCACATCCACACACAACGGTCTAATCTACCACTGCCCACTAAACAAGTGCATTCTTGTTTAACACCTGTGACACTCTTCGTGATACTCGTTTGTTTTTATAAGTAATATTTTTATTTTTTTTATCTTTAATATACTAAGAGATAATTGAATCAATAAAAATTAATATTTTTATTCAAAATGTTGACTAAAAATTTCGTGTCTTCTTTAGTATTCACGAGAAGGTATAGTCCAACCGGTCTAATAGGTGAAAGTTTTATAGTTCAAATATTATATTGAGTACTTTAATATATCCAATCAAAATGTTGACTAAATATATGTAATATTGTGGGAGCTATTGAATAGTCTTAAGTAGCTTAAAATAAAAATCTGTGAATAAAGTAAAATTTGTCTAAGTTATTTAAGAGTTGCTTAATCTTATGTGGCACAGTAAGATTTATGTGAATAATGTTAAAAATCTCAATTTAAATATTTTGGGATAAAGATGCTCTTATAACATATAGACTATATTGAGATGTTTGTTTATGTGAACTTACTTATTTAGTAGATGTATTATATATAGGGGGTGTGAGAGAAAGTTAACAAGTTTCTTCCCACATGTTTTACCTACGCACTCTTATATATATATGGAGGCGCGCGAGAAATGAGAGTTGATGGGAGGTGCGCGAGAAATAAGGGGTGGGAAGGAGGCGCGCAAGAAATGTCTCTATATATGGAGAGTATGAAAGTAAAACATGTGAGAGGAGCTTTGTTAACCTCCTCCCACATAAGAGGAAGTTATCAAACCCTTTAGTCACAAAACTATTTGACAATAAAAAATATATATTGAAAAGTTCAACGGAATCTCATAAACTTAAAAAAAAATGCACACAAATCTCTATATCTCACTCAAAAGATTCAAATTAATACACCACTAAACCTACAAATGAAATGCCAATTATGAATTATCTCCTTAAACTCATACATACAATTGCAAAGTCTCAATTCAAACTCGATGATAAATTGCAATTTCGGCCCCTCAAGTTTCGTAATTGTGCAATTTTGACCCCCCAGATTTTAAACGAGCGATTTTAACCCTCCATGTTTCATAATTGTGCAATTTTGATCCCTTAAGTTTCAAATGAGCGAATTTAACCCCCAAGTTTGCCCCCTTTTGCAAATTTCACGACCCTTTACTATTTTGATCAAAAGTTTCGTTACATAGAATTTTGATCAATATGTGGTCAACTTAAAAAATAAAACATGTGCTTGTAGGAGGTGGGATTTATCTGGAATACCATGTGTGCATGCTATATGTTGTTTGTGGTTTAATAACATCAAACTAGAGGAATTTGTTGCTCACTGATACAAGTATGGTTTTTGTATCTAAAGCCTTCAATTATGAAAAAATGCATATTTTCAATGATTTAATGTAGTTTATTCTTTAATTGGTTTTGTTATACAGGAAAACAACATTTGTGGACTGCTACAACAACATTATTTTGCCTAACAATGGACCTAAATTTGTGGTTAAAATATTTGTCAAAAAAAAAAAAAATAGTCAAAATAGTGAAGGGTTATGAAATTGCACAATTAGGAAACATAGAGGGTTAAAATCGCTCGTTTAAAACTTGGGGGGTCAAAATTGCACAATTACGAAACTTGGGGGGCCAAAACTGCAATTTAGTCTAACATTTATCACTTGAACTAGTTTTTTAAATCAAATTTAATTAACATAATTGTTTTTCATATTTAGGACAAGAAGAAATAACATCGATAATTTTTATCTTTTTCTTTTTTGTACAAATAACATCGATAATTTAATAACATAAAATCATCTAACAAAAGTAGATAATAATTTAAAATTCACATTTCATAAAGACATAACTCAACTTCCGCGCAAACATTAGGATTTCGTTTGCGCAACCTCCATAAATACTCGTCGAGTCTTAAACTCTTCTTAATCTCGAAAAATCTCCAAAAATCAAATCGCGAAATTAAATATATAAAAATAAAAATAAAAGACTCCAAATCTTCTTAATCTCTATATCTCACTCAAAAGACTCAAATTAATACACCACTAAGCCCACAAACGAAGTGCTAATTAGTTATCTCCTTAAACTCGTACATACAATTGCAAAGTCTCCATTCAAACTCATGATAATTTTCTATTTGATAACACTAACATTTATCAGTTGAACTAATCTTTTAAATCAATAATTTAATAACATAAAGACATAACTCAACTTCCGCGCAAACATTAGAATTCTGTTTGCGCAACCTCCATCAATACTCGTCGAGTCTTAAATTCTTCTTAATCTCGACAAATCTCCTAAACCGAAATCGCAAAATTAAATATATAAAAATAAAATAAAAATTCCTAAAATTGTGCTCTTTATTACCATAGTAGACCCCACATGATAAAGACTCCAACCTTCCATAATAATTATTCAATTCGGTGACATATGCCAGGTGTCCATGTGAATTCTCTTTACACCTTCACAAATTTTCACTTCTCACACATCACTCACATAAATATAAATAAAATATTCACTCACTAAGATCCAAATTACATAACAAACTATATATATATATAAAATAAAACCATATCATATCATTATTATCATAATTTCATTTGATTTTATTTCCTCTATTCTCTTCTTCTTCTTCTCCAACATTACTACTTCATTCACATTCCTGATTTTTCAGAAAAGGTTATAACGGTCATTTTCTAGATCCGAAGTTAAGCTCCTATTGCCATAACCATGGAGCTTGGCTTCTTATGCAAAGGACCAACACTTGTTGTTGTTGTTTGTCTAACGTTGTTGCTTTGTTTCATTCATGTCTCTTCATCTTCTTTGTATTCGGTGAGTTTATTTTTATTCATTCTCTATTGTAATAAAGCTTCATTTTTTATTGTTTTATTGGGTTTTTTCCGTTTTCTAATTTTGGTGGAACAGTAGTTAATTTTACCGTTATGCTTTTTATTTCATTTTCAGTAATGTTTTTTTTTTTTGCTTTGTTAATTAATTTTTTTGTAAGTTGGTTTTATTTTATTATTATGAAATTAGAAATATTTTGAGTTTATTTTGGAAAAAAAAAATTAGAAATTGAAGTTTATTTGATCAAATTTTGTGTTTGGGTGGTGAAAAAACTAATGGGGTTTTTGGTTTTTTAATAAAAAAAATGATTTTTAGTGTTTAGATTTCTTATTGATGTTGAATATATGTTGAATTTGGTAACATGAAAATAGGCACACAAAGGAATAATTGATTTAATTTAGTTAGCTAGGATGACTAAATTTGTGTAACTAATTTAACAGACAATTAATTATAGATCACATGGTTTAGGACACTCTTTTTACTTATTTTGGTGTGGTGGTTGAAGTTTTTTGTTGTTACTTGTTATTAATTTTAGCACATTTAAATTAATTAAAATGATTTGGTAAATTGTTATTTATGTGGGGATTAGTAGAATTAAATTGTGTGTGATGGAAGGCTTTCTTAAGATAGTGAAATTTTTTTGTAATGCTTGGCTGGCTTTTGATGCTTGTTTGGGAATCAAGATTGTACTTTGCTCTCGGAAAGCTTCTTTCACAATTTAGTTAATAATATGGTGGATTTATGGCGCGTTTTTTCTCTCATGATCATAGTTTTATTGCCATCTAAAATTCACTTAATTCCTATGGATAAATAAGTCATTAAGTAACCAAGTGATTGGGCTCTACTGGTTCAACTGTCCTTAGGACGAATCGTTTGGGAGAACTTGAGTTTGATTTCTGGGAGGAAATTATTTTGGTCAGACTTTGATTACTTTGCGGCTGAACTCCTAATTACCAGGGCCCCTTTTCCTAAGAATAGGAGGGATAACACAAAAATAGAAGTAATTAAGCGCTTATCATATAAGTGATTATGTATAAGATATTATATTGATAAATTAAAATCAAGCCGTTTTTATATAAGATATAAGCTGTTTTCATAAGTTATATTGGATATTTTGTGGAAATCTGCTAAAAATAGTTTATGAGTGTCTTAAGCTATTTATATAAGCTCTTCCAAATAATCTACTTATGTTAGAAAATAAGTTCAAATAAGTCAATCCAAACAGGCTCAATATCTATTATAATCCATAACACCATCGTGTTTTTTTTTTAAACAAATAACATCATCGTGTTTAATTCCTAATTTTTTTAATTGGTGCTTTTACATCTTGTTATGTTTTCTATTTATCGGCTTTCGGTGACTTATAACTTCGAGCTTGTTTTATGTAGGAATTGAATCCTATAAAACCTAGACACTCGCGCCTTCTCAGGAGCGCTGTGCAGCGTGAAACTGTAAGAGTTAATTGAGCAGTGAATGCTTTCTTTGAATGAATTTTATTTTGGTTTATGTTAGCAGTGGTTGTTCATTTTTCCAAATGTTATAATTTTTTTTATCTTTTTTCTCCTTGTGAAGCCAACATCACAACTTTCTGAAATATGGACGCCTCTGGAAAACCAAGGTTGGAAAAGTTGCGATGAATCAATAAATAAGCCAAGTGAGTAAAATTACTATCAGTTACTTTATTCAGTTTCATCTTTGAGAACACGTGGTGTTTGGTTATGTACATTGCTTCGTCTAATCTTTCTTGTGACTTGAACTTGTATCGAAGCAGCATTACCAGAGAAGTCTGAAGGGTACATCCAGGTATTTCTTGATGGAGGTCTGAACCAGCAAAGGATGGGGGTATGTATTTAAAGCCTTTCAATTATACCTAACTTTTTCTTTCGTGTATGCGAAAGAATTATAATTTGTATTCGGTGTTTAATTATTTTTTTAGATATGTGATGCAGTGGCTGTTGCAAAGATACTGAATGCGACTCTTGTGATCCCATACCTTGAATTAAATCCAGTGTGGAAGGATTCAAGGTAAAGGCAGAAACTAGTATTGCAATTTGTTTCATTATTTCGTTCCTTAGAATGTGTGCGATGTAATGTAAATGTACTGATCGAGGTGGCTTATGTTTCTTTGCAGCTCATTTGAGGATATATTTGATGTGGATCATTTCATTGATGTATTGAAGGATGACATTTCTATAGTTAAAGAGCTTCCTGAAGAGTACTCGTGGAGTTCAAGGGAGTACTATTCGCTGGCTATTCGAGATACCAGAATCAAGGCTGCACCGGTACATGCAACAGCCAACTGGTATCTGGAAAATGTTTTGCCTGTCCTACAAAGGTTGGTGGTAGTTACCTGAATCTGTTACTTTAAATGCTATTGCATTCATGACATGAATGCCCCTGACCAATTATTTTAACGATAGTTGATTCAATGACTAAGCTTGACATTTTCTTTTCTTTTCGTAATTGCAACTGCTTCAGCATTTATGTATTGCTACCAAATACAGAACCTGTGCTGAACATTGTTCTGAAGATTGTTACTTTTTTGTTCTATAAATGATCTTTGTATTGGTTTTAAATGAAGATATGACCTAGTTTAACGTGTATATTACGTGGATGCTGTCACTGTATAATCTTTTTGAATTATGAACTTCTAATATCTTGGTGCGGTCTGTTTGATGCAGTTATGGTATTGCTGCAATCTCTCCATTTTCTCATCGCCTGACTTTTGACAACTTGCCTATGGATATCCAACACCTGCGCTGTAAAGTCAACTTTCAAGCTTTAGTCTTTGTTCCTCATATCAGAACACTTGGAGATGCCCTTGTCAGCCGCCTTCGCAATCCTCAACGCTCTGCTGAAGACATGGGCTCCAACTACCTTCAAGAGGTCACTGATGCAGATGATAATAAAAATGCAGGGAAATTCGTTGTTCTTCACCTCCGATTTGATAAGGTATTTCTCGAAAAAAATTCCATTTATTATCGTCGTACAACTTGTGTTTCTTGTTTCTCTTATTTTGATGATGCAACTATCTGTATATTATGAGATTACTTGTTGCATTCATTTGGCAGACTATGTATAAATAATACGGCATGCACATTAATATGAATTACCTACATATTAGTGTCGTCTCAACTCTCAGCATGTAAATTGGCACATTCATGAATCATAATTGTTTATAGATCATGGTATAGCCCTATTGTTACAAGCATTTGGCTGTAAATTGAGTAAGTTTGTGTAATAATGTTCGATGGCAGGATATGGCAGCTCATTCAGCATGTGATTTTGGTGGCGGTAAAGCAGAAAAATTGGCCCTTGCCAAGTATAGACAGGTGATTTGGCAAGGAAGGGTTCTTAATTCCCAATTCACCGATGAAGAGTTGAGGAGTCAGGGCCGTTGTCCAATGACTCCCGAGGAGGTTGGGTTGTTGCTAGCAGCTTTGGGATTTGACAACAGCACTCGTCTATATCTTGCCTCTCATAAGGTATCAAATTATTGCGTAGTTTGACACGGTGGAGACTCGTTCATTTTCATTATCAGTGCTTGTTTTACGTTTCTCTAAAATGATTACGTTTCACTAAAATGTCTTCCTTTTTTCAGGTTTATGGTGGAGGAGCCAGGATTGCAACTTTGAAGCAATTGTTTCCTCTGATGGAAGACAAAAAGAGCCTTACTTCGCCTTTTGAGCGTACTCTGATAAAAGGAAAAGCTTCTCTATTAGCCGCACTTGATTACTACATTAGTATGCATAGTGACATCTTCATTTCTGCTTCCCCGGGAAATATGCACAATGCACTGGTGAGTTCTCCCTTAGATATACCCTTACCGTATAGATGACTCCAATGCATTGCCAATATTAGTAACTAATCTAGAATAATGAGGCCAGTAAATTTTTAATGTTCATATTTATTATGAGATGCTTTTGGCCAGGCAAACATAATTCTGTCAACTTGGGACATTGATGAGTTTGTCATTTAACAATTACTATCTCCATCGCTAAACATAAGACCCTTGCGTATTCTTTTGTTCCTTTTTATAGGATTCACTTTCAATTTTCGAACTGCATTAATTATTTCTTTACCGACAACATACCCTTTTACCTCTTTTTATCACATACTAATTCTCACCCTTGAAAGGTGAACTTGTATAACAATACCAATTATTTCCAAATTTAATATCTCACTATCAATTTTAGGGTCTTATATTAAAAGATGGAGGTAGTACTAGTAGCATGTATTTATGAAGTATACAACAAGGTTGTTAAACAGTTGAATTGAATTAATGATAATAAATGCTTTGTTGATGATAGGTTGGACACAGAACTTACTTGAACCTAAAGACTATAAGGCCAAACATGCAATTGATGGGTCAACTTTTCTTGAATAAAACCATGGAGTGGTCAGAGTTTGAGCATGCAGTTGTTGAAGGTCATGAAAACAGACAAGGTCAACTCAGGCTTAGAAAGCCTAAACAATCCATATACACATATCCTGTTCCTGATTGCATGTGCCAAGCTTAATATACATTGCTTACAGATTAGTAGCCTCTATATTTTACTATATAGTTCAGTGTCTTATTATTTGAGATTTGCATATGATTAATAAAAGCATTATCACTAATCCTATTCATGAGGAGTTTGTCCATGATGTTCTTGGTAAGAGTGCTTGATATATAACAGTATAGTATAGTATAGTAGTTGTCTTGTGTGAGAGATGTATGTATGAGATGATGGCATTCTTAGCAAGAGCAACATTATTTATAATTCAATAACAGAAGTTATATTATGGTTTATCATTCTTTCATTCTTATGTTTATTTATTGCTTCAATCACGTTATAGGTTGGTTCAAGTGTTCAACCAATTGGGTTAAAAGTAAAAAATATATAGTATTTTTTTTAATCACTTATCTATTTTTTTTTTAAATGGCAAATACAAGAGGATCAAAGTACAAGAAGTACTTCCATTAAAAAAGAAAACAAAATTACAAAAAATGAGAAACCCTACCTACAAATACAATAAAATTGTTCTGATCCTATTTACGAATACACTCAATAGGCTTCGCAACTCATTCATAGAATAACAAAGACTTCCAAATTATTTTACCTGGAGTTATTGGTCGGAGATGTTTTTAATGGAGTCTACAACTTTGTTCACACTTAGCTATATTGAATTAATTCATCTGTCTTGGCCATTCAACCAAATGGGTCAAAAGTAAAAACAATATTTTTCTTCTTCATTTTTATCAATTTTTCTACTACAATGTTTTTTACTTAAGCAAATGTTTACATTTTGGTTCATGTTTTTTTTATTTAATCAGAAAAAAAAAGTCATCTAAATCATGAAATGAATGGGAACACAAACCCAAAAATAGACAAATAAAAATTGGAATAAGATACCACAAGACAAATTCACTAGAAGACAGACTAATATTTGTCAATCTATCAGCACAAGAATGAGAATGAATAAAGATCATCTGATGAGTTGGAGCCAAGGCACCAAATTTGACTTTGAATAATCAACTGAGAATCACATTCCAATCAGAGTTCATGACAACCTCTGTCCAAAGCAATTTCAATAGCTTGTATTGATCCAATGAGTTATGCATGAAAAACATTAGAGGATGTTCAAAGAGAAACAACCCAAAACAAGTGCACTTTTTTCTCTAAAAATACCACAAAAGGAGATTCCAAGACAATCATAGGAAGCTAAGAAAAACTTTAAAGATCATGAACACATCTTTTGAAAATGACATTCTGCCTGAACTTGAGAAGTCATTTGTTATATTATGCAAGAGAAATTATTTGAATTGTGAAGACCCAGTCAAATATATAAATAATTTGTGTAACATTCTTTTAAACCATGACCATATCACAGCATAATCGGAAAATAAGCCGTATAATTGAAAAATAACGGCCATCGAAGAATGATGATAGAATATTTGTACAGAAATTTTATATATTTCATGACAAGTCAGTGTCATATTATTGAAAAAACAAGGGAGATAAAACTTATTTTATTCTTTTTTCTCATTCCTCATCATGGGTTATCTTCTGGTAAGATAAATCCATGGGTGACAATTGACAGTCCAATAAAATCATATATGCATTGCTGAAACAGCAAAAATAGTGAACTAAAATGACAATATAGCTCAAGCAAGACCTTTGAGGGGTATGTTAATTACATGAAGTGATAATATATACAACTCCTCATGGATGGGAATCTGGTTCAAAATATCAGCAGTGTGTACTTAAAAGTTGGAAGACCAAGCCTTCAAACAACTAACTATTTAAACTCGCTGATAATTGAATATTCGTGTATGAGCAACAACAATCTTACTTTGCGTTCCCATCTGAAGCCCTTGGAGATCCATTTCCACTTTGGTGTGAAGCCATTTCCTTTGTGTCTTGAGTTGTAACAGGTTCAATCCCCTCATCAATAGGAAGTGTCCTCTTTGATCCCTCCAATGCAACACCTAGTACTATATTCTCTTCAAGAATAGGCCTGGATGCAGCAGGTTTCCTTTCTCCTTGTTGTTTTGTTGGTATATTTCCATTACTTTTGTCGGTGTTGTTTGTTGATGAGGAAACTAGATTGTCAGAGTCGATATTTGGTTTGATGTTTTTAATGGTTTGACCCTTGGATTGTTTGACATGGATGTCCTTCTGGGTTAAATTATCTACTTCGGAACCAGTTACTTTGGAGTTAGAATTAGAAGACATTGCTGGCACCTCCACATTTGCCTTGTTTAAATTTGCATCAGAGTTAGATGCCATGACTTTGACATCCACCTCAGAGTCATCTTGTGTTCCTCTAACCTTGGTATCCAGTGCTCCTATGGGTCCAACCTTGTCGTCTGTCTTGGTATCGAGTTTGGTTTTCACAGTTGTCTTGTTATCTTGATCAACAGTTGCACGTGCTGATCGACTTTTTATTTTATCATCTGCATTGTTCTTGTAAGGCGAATCAATCACTAATAATGGCCGGTTAGATACTGTGCCAGCACCATTAAATGTGGAATCAGCGTATGGTATATTGTCCAAGTCGGCATCCCTATTCATTTTCTGCAGGGTACGGACTGGTGTTGCAAGCCGGGCCCGGTGATGGCTAATAACTCTAAGAAGATCCAGCAGTATAGTTTCCTGTTTTCAAAATGCAATATATGGAAAATAAGCTTAATCCTTGAGCAATATAAACTGCTGACCAGAACTATTAAGACCACATTTATAGTATATCATGTCAGGCTAACAAACAAGAATAAGTTTCTAGAACAATATAAACTGGTAAACCAAAATTAGGAAAATTTAACTGCATAGTCATAACAATTAATAGAAACTGCCCCTAGATAACTCATCAGGTCACTTTCTATGTTTTAAATTATTTAAGAAGTATCTGATTTGGGTTTGAAAATCAAGTCCTACATATAGCCGCCAAATGAATCATATCTTAGATCCCAAATGTCTAATGCAAATCAATAACACTCAAGGTTTAACATATAATAAGTGTAACTTGGGTTAGAATCCCCTATTCTTGAACCATCAAATCCAAATTGTATGCTTATAAGTCACTCAAAGGAGCTAAATACAAGCTACAAATATAAAGTTAATAATCTTTCATGATATATCCACAAACTGAAATACTACCAGACTATAAAATAGAGCAAGCAAGTTGTGACACGAAAAGAGTTTATTGCAAGGTTCAACATAGTGGCACACGGAAGTGGCTGTCACCTGATTATTCATGAGTTTCTATTAAAGCTATTTTGTAGGAATTCTCAAGCGCATGCAAGAGCTTTGCCGTGGAAGTACTTGTTTTATCTAATTATTTACTGCCTAACCATAGTTTCCGACAACTCTTTAATTCACACTGGCAATTTATCAGTTATGCCTGTGTGTGGAAAGTATCATAGAAAGTGGCATATTATATATAAACAAGAAGTATTCTTACCTTAACACACAAATATTCTTCAAAATGAGAGGTCTTGACAAAACAAGAAATCAGAATCTGTGAAAATTAGAAGAAAAAAAAATTATGTCGCTTAGATAAATACATAACCATCGTAAGATAGCATACTGAATACAGATAATAATATGCAATAGTTTGATTTGATCATGATCAATGAATGTTCCATCTGTCAAATGTATATACACAAACTTGATTGAGAGAACAAAAAAAGAAGGTACATGTGCAAATTTTGAGCTGTAAATCTGCACAAGTAATTACAGCAGGCAAAAGTTTATTCACGCTCCTTCAATGTACAAAGAGGATGTAGTGTTAAAATGTGCACTATTAATTCTTTACTTTAACAAAGCTTTACAAATTGGGAAAAATTACCTCAACTTACTTGGCTTATGTATGCATAATCTTTTTAAGTTTTATAGAAGAAAATGTTGAATCTACCCTATTTTGGGAGTGAATACAGTATCAACTAAAGTACCCTAAATATTTATTCATGACATTTACGATGTAACCTCAAATGGAACTAAAATTAAACAAAGTATAAAGCATTACACACGAAAGAAAGCCAAAAATCCAAAGAGTAGTCAATTGCTGACCAGTGAAATCTAGGGATATATTATTCAAAATATAACTACCAAAAGCACTCCAGTCGAAAAGTAAGCAATAGGTGAAATACGCACATGATTCTGTCCTTATCTGAAAGAGCTACGTCAATCTAATAAACAGATGGAATTTTTTGTCTGTTGTTTATGGCATAGACATGTACTGTGGCTAACGACTTCTAGAAAAGAGGACTAAATAATTATTTTTATTTACCATCCCAGTCATTTAGCAGAGAATCATTAATGACAAGATACAATAAATGGTCTAACCAGTTCATACATACCATAAGAGCCTGATTTTCAGGGCTTATATTGTCCAGAAACACTCTCCTGTGCAACCTCTGCTGCTCAACCTGAGGATTTTTAGCTAATACTTTCCGCATGTCAGCAACAATGATCTGTAGAAGCATTAAACCATTTGTCATTGGGAAAAATATCATCAAACACTCAATATTTGTGAAAAACGAATTCAATATAAGCAACAAAATTATTTCTTACATTAATCTTATTTACATCCAAATGACTAATGGCTAAGTGGGTTTTGATTCTCCAGTGTGTTTTTTGAGTGAGGTTCCGCACAACATTCACTGTAAATTTGTGGTTTGGAATGTGTACAGCTTCACGATCTTCGCCTCGTATAATTGTTGGTGACCACCAGCCAACATGCTGCATAGCAAGAAAACATATATGCCTTACTGAGAGATCACAAAATCAATACACCATATTTAAAAAGAGCGTGATCCATAGTTTAATATATAATCCCCACATTCAATAGCTAAAAGGAGCAACTCCACACACCTCAACAGTGCCAGAAACCTCGTATCCTTCAATCTTCGTTTGAATCCATTCATTTACCACAAAAGGCCGAGTTGCATGAATCATTGCGCTTGAAAGGAAGTTTGTAAATATCTAAACAGATAATGTTCAATGTTAACAAGTTCCACAATATCATAGCTACCACTAAAACAGTGAAATACAGGAGTGGGGAAGATGAAGATTATAAGCAACGATAAATCACAAACCTCACGACCAGCAAGAGTCAACAAAACTGTACCAAAACCTCCTGCTGTAACCCATTTCTGAGTAGAGAAGCCCAGCAATTCCATAAACAATGAAAAGGCAGCAATCCATACTGCAGAATAAACAGCTTTGCCTGCAAATTGGAATCCCATCTGACAAAAACATATAATTCATTATACATTTGAAATTGAACCAGAACTAACAACCAAGCAATTAACTGAAAGCAAGGTTTTCACAATTATTATCTTCAATTCATAGTAGTTGCCAAGCTACCAGCCTTCTATAAAGATATCTCATCTAAATGCATTTGCAGCCATAATGAATTAATTTAGCTCCTATAACTGGAGCTGTCATATATATATATATATATATATATTCAAGTGCTTCGAATTCTACATGCTTTTATTTCTTTAAATTAAAATTAATCTAGTGAATTCCTAATAGTCGCTATCTGTAATACAAATTGATAGGGGGGAATGGTAAATCTATAAACTGAAACAAATACACTGTTACTTCATCCAGTCTCGATTATAAGCAAAAAAACCTAAGGTCATGCTAATTAATGTTTCTTTTTTACATTATTAATGTTTCAAGTTAACTGCAATTAAATTTCTTAATGTAATAAAAAAGTAATAGTATTTTATTTCCCAAACTGCCTTTTTATGCGAACTTGTTCCATAGAATAAAAATGATATTAAAAAACAATATATATTAATTGAATGGAATTTTAGAAATGAATCATTAAATATGGTGAGAAACTAGTTGAGGTTTGCATAGATTTTAGATCGCCGAATATGAGCCTTTTTGTTTATAATTGTTGCGACAGATATAGATGGGTCATGATGCGATGAAGTCAGAAGATTGAATTGATATATATTATATATAATGTTTAAACTACATAGAGAAAAGGTACCGAGTACCAACATTTCTTGTCTCGCTTGCATCTGCATTCTCTGTTACAAATTTCTGTGCTTGTTGAATTACACTGCACAAGAGTAGAACATAATTATTTTATGAAGCAAAACTTAATACACACTACAAATTGGATCCAAAGAACTGGGGAAAGTTCTTAAGCATGCTACAATAATGATGTATCTTGAAAACATTCAGCAGAATTGTTCAATAAAGCAAAGAAGCTGCTAGACAAAAAATTGTCAAAATAATAGAGAATCAGACAAGTATTCTCATGAAAGGGGAAGAAAATCCAAGTAGCTTAATTAACTATGAGTACCACTACCAAATGATTCATCAATTTCAAGAGCTATTGGAAGGAGATAAAAAAATAGGCACACCTTGATAAGCAATACGCAAAAGCCACTACAGTCGACAATGATTTAACGAAACTCAGAAGTCGTTCCTTAACAGCCTGGCTAGTTTCTGTAGGTAGAATTACTGGCTCAAATGCTCTGCGATTATCAAAATATAGTATATGAATAATGAGAAAATGATATAATTCATTCATCATCAGATAAAGTTGTTATTTTGTAATAGTGAAACCTGCAAATAAGTATGGCTCCAGTCCATAACAGTAATGGTCGAAGATATGAAGTTAGTACGTAATGAGTGGTACTTTTTTTCCAACTATTATCACTCCTCTGCAAAATACAGTGTATAGTATTAGACTTACATGTCAAAAGCATTGAATCTAATAGTCCAAACCTGAATAATAGAACAACTGCTAAATAACCTGAAAAAACACTTTTCTTGTCTGAAACATTAATGGACCAACGCCCCATACTGCAAAAATGATAATGCCAACAGCAGGAATCAACTTTACAATGACTGGACTACTTTGCAACACATTACAGCACCTGCAGAAAAATATGTTAGTGTACATAATAAAAAAAAAGAGCACTTAAATTTGTACGCTTGATGGCTAAATCACAAAATTCACCTTGTCAGCACTGTAGTTGCCACCTTAACGGCAGGAAGGTCAACGTTTTGGCCTGGCACTAAGAAACAATGACATTTAAAAGAGCGGGATTTGCAAGACAATCTACGTGTAGACCTGTTTATATGACGGAGGTGTTGGAGACCCCTGTAGTCCTGTTTCATGAACTGCAACGGAAGATTGTCTAACAGTTACTTTCTAGTAATGCAATTTCTTTAATCTTGGAAAGGCAGTAATTATTCATCTAATCATTAATATTTTAATAATATATAAAGTATCAACATTCAACCATCATTAAATACAGGTATACAAGTAGCACATTAACATTATTGCTTGACAAATTGTCAATGACAATTTTACGGATACTAGCAGCATGCTGAATGAGTCATTCATCAAAGTAACAAGAAAAAAATATGCTATGAAATTTTATGCTAGTGTAGGATAATGAATCTCAATGAATTTAAGAACGTACCGAAACAGGATATGAAGCATATCCATTGAACAACTGAAAGTTGCATCTCCCCTTTACCCTCTGTAAACCATAAAGTGGTACAAAAAAGTGAGAATTATACAAAACCAAACCCACCCCACCCAGTACAAAAAAAAACTAAATTAAAAATATTTCTAGTACCATATCTTTATTGGAGCTCAGGTTCCTGCAAAGTCCCAATCCATGAGGCAGTTGCAGAGAACCAGGAAGAGCCATTATTGTATCAAACTAAATGGCCAAGTAGTATTGCAGACTTTGAATACAATTCAACACAATAGTCTTTACTCTATAGAGATGTACCGTTGCAGATAGACTTTAACAATCTTTCAACTCAGTTTCCTGCAGAAAAACTGATATTAATCACGCAAAGCATCCGAAAGGTTAAGGATTTCAAACATGTAAACTTCACCTGGCCTAAATTCTAAACACACACACACAAAAAGTTACTCTGGAATATCTGAAACTAGCTCTTCATGGATCACAAGTTCACAACACGGAATAAAAGCCTAAATAAATCTAGTGTTGTCATATAGCTTCTATAGTGGTGTGATAGCGTAGCAGAATTTATTTTTTCCGGTTTTCACCACCAGTTCTGGCATCAAGTGGTTTAAGCCCCCTCCTAAACGCTGTTGCGGGGGATCAAACTGTGGTCCTCCCTACCAAAGCCCAACACCAATCACCACTGGACAAACTAACCTTTAGATATTGTTCTGCAATACGCTATTTACTACAAACTACAACGTGCTATCCAATAACATCTATAGCAGAACTATAACACTATAGCGTAACAGAATTTGAACAAACTAATATTTTTCACAATCTTCAATTCACAACACTGAAAAATCTCTAATTGTCTCTAACATGATTTCATAAATTAAAATTAAAATTCTTATAAAACTAACTTAGCATCAAATACTTTTACAACTAAAAAACCTAACTTAGTTACCCTAAATTCTTAACCACCAACAAATGGAACAATTTCATCAATCAAACATGAAAATTAGGTTGCATACAGATAAGCACATGAATTGAATGAAATAACGAATTTGAAAATTGAAGAAAAATTGCAATAAAAAAAGAAGTGAAATTCTGTAGAAATGATTGATTTACCTGTGATGAAGACGAAGAAGAAGAAAACTCAGAATTCAAAGAGTTTCTAACCCAACAATGGATTTTTGTCTATCTGCTTCTACGAGGCGCAATGCAAATGCAAAAGCCACACAACAACAAATAATAATCTTTTTTGTTTTTCCGCTTCAAAAAAATAATCTTTTGTTTTTATTACTCTATTTAATTATTTTTTATTACAGTATTATAATAAATATTATTTAATTATGTTCGTAGTTATAATTTAAGACAATAAAATGTCAAAATCTCATGAGTTTAGCTTAGTTGGTTGGACATATTGCACGGAAGTGCATGGACCAGAGTTTGAACGTGGTATGTTCGCTTATTCAATTTTAAGTGGTGAATTTCTAGCTACTAGGCTACTTGACCAAAAAAAATATGTTAAAATTGTTGGATCAAACACTTATAATTGAAGTTTGAACTCTAGTCACAGCAAAAAATATCGAAATTGTTAGTCGAATGCTCACAAACAAAGTTCAAACTCTGATCTTCATTTTGTGTTAAGTTTTTTTTTTTTACTGCTTTGATTCTTAGGAAAAAGAGGCACAGATCATGTGATTTTAATTCTTTCTTAAACGCAATTGTTGGAGTTAATCCACTTTATGTGTGAGTTTTAATAGTTAAAGTTTTCAAATATAGTAAAATTATATTGAATTTTATACAGTCAATGTTGTAAAATATGACAAATATTATTTTCAATACAATTTTTTTTTTAATATCCTTAACTAATGCACAAGATGCATTAATTATCATTGTGGACCTAACTGATAGTCTCGCATTTGTGTCAGCCATAGATATGATTTCCACGTGTCTTCTTGGAACGTTCACGCTTATGCACTAACCTTATATTACAGGCCAATTGTTTTTTCCACGTTTTGAAAAATACTTAAAAAAATTCACATATTCCTTTTTTATGCCAAATTGTTGTTTTTTCGCTTGAGGATAGGTTAATACAATCATTATCATATGTTATTTGTCAAGATAAGTTCATTTGAAAGTTTGATCATATTATGCTTTGTTGTGTAACTCATGCTGGATAAGAAAATGACATTAGAAGATATATATTCTAAATAAACTTATCACATTAATTGATTGTATTTATGTACAATTTTCATATATGTTTGTTAATGAGAAATAAATATTGAATTTACAATATTGAATTTCAATTAATATAAGAGAGGGTGTATTGCTAGCTATGTTTTTTTTTTTTGACTCAAAAGATTGTTCATAATAACATGTCAAATAGTTATTGGTTAATTTCTTCTTCTTTTTTTATAGCCGGCTTTAGTATTTTCTTTTGAGTTTCTATCTTTCGTCATTGTTTTTAGAGGTGGTTTTAAGTCATTTTTGGCCTAAAATCACCCCCTCTTCATCTTTTTTTCTCCACTTTCAAATCTAAATAAGTGATTATTCACATAAATCAAGTTTTTAAGTTTTTTTGTTGTAAATTTGTCGTCTTAGTGCGACGTTTTGGTGTTCGTCGTCTTGGTACGACGTTTTGTTGTTCGTCGTCTTGGTGCGGCGTGATTTGATTTCCCGTCTTATTGCGGTGTTCGTTTATTCATATTGAAAGATCAACTCCAATCAATTGCAGATTCAATCAATGATTTGGGCGTCAATGTTGCAGATCCGGAAGCATGGATATTTCCGTGACTTTAATTTTATCATATTATTTGTAGGCATTTTGCTGTTATATGCTATTAACTTAGATGTTGTGAGTTTGTTCACAGATTCATCCTTTTTGTTCTTAGCGATGTTGAATTTGTATTTGCATCTGATATACTCTATCAATTATTGAAATGAATGAATATTGCATTTTTAGTCCAAAAAAAAAAAGTCAAATAGTTAAACTAAGAATGCGAGTTTTTGATTATTAGTGTGTCTTGAATATATACATAAAAGTGTGATAAAAATTAATTATCAAACACTAATTAATTATGACATAATGTTGAAACTGCACACAAAACATATATTAGCATAAACCATGCATAGAACTCTGGAGTTTGAAGCCATTAAAACTTATCAAACATTGATTAGGGATGAAGAGTATTTGGTGTATAGAAAAGAAACTCAATTGCATTGAAAAACACATAGAAGTTAGACAAAATCTTAAACAAATAGATTTCATATTGACTTTTTTGCTAATATAATCTATACACATTCAATTTCTTTAGTCTCTATCAAATATTTCCTCTATTGTAAGTTTATTGTTGAGCTCCTTACATGGTAACCTTAAATCAGACAAATTTTCAGGTTTTTTTACTAACCCTGTAGGAGAATGTATTGTTCTATTCTCTTTTACAAATAATTCACCATCATTTCTAAAATTTGTTCCACCAACACAATCTTTCTCGTAAGATTGAACTACATTTCTCCACACATCAACGAGATTAGTACCTGCAGTTGTGCAATCACTCATTTTATCGCCTAATCCCATAACAAAACGCAAGAAAGCTTCTCTTTCTGGCGACAACATTGCACCATTTTCCAGCAAATTTTTGTTCTCCATCTTGATTTTTTGAAGCAAAACATCTGAACCTTGTAGCTTATTCTCCATTTGATCAGTCAACTCCTTTATTCTTAATTGTTTTGAACCTATTTCCATTTCAATATCCAATGCTAGTTGTTTCAATTGACTCAAATTCTCTTCTTGCACTTTTAGTTTTTTTTCCATGTCATTAATATCATCCTCAAGTTCTTCTATCATCAACTTCTTCTCTTCAAATTCAATAATAGCTAAAGCCTCAGCTTCTGTTATTTTATCACAAATTTCTTGTAGTTGAATAATTTCAATGTGTTTCTTGCCTAACTTTGAATTAAAAGGTATCAATGAAGTAGTGAATTCCTTTTCCAATGAAGAAACATGTTGCATGAGTTCATTGTGTTTTGCAATGACATCACTATCAAACTTTCTTCTAAATGATTCTTGTTTTGAAGCTTTTGTTTCCCTTGTTTTTAGTTCATGCTCCAATACAAAAATATGAATTTGCAAAGAATCTATTTTATTTTCTTCCTCTTCTAACTTATGATCCAAGTTATCTTTCTCTTGTTTGAGGCTTTCACTAAAGTCTATTTGTGCAAGTAGTGATTTTTCGAGTGCTTTTCGCATTACACAATTTTCATTGAGATCATTCTTCAAACTTTCGACAAACGATTTCCACATTTGTAATTCAAACTCCATTTCACTTATTTCACATGTTCTCCCATCTAGCTCAATGTTTGGCTTGTCTAAACCAACATAAACATCCTTAAGTTGTTCTTTCAAATCAACTTTGGTTTGACACTTTCTCGATTCCTCAAGCATTACCTTGTGGTAATTATGTTCACTATCCGATGATTGTTGTGATTCGTTGTACTCATGAATTCCTTGTTTTAATACTAGCAACATCACAGACATCTCCTCATTCAACAACATTAACTCAATATTAAAAGAATGAGAATATTCCAACTCCATCTTGAGTTTTTCTATTGTTGTAGCTTTTCTTTCTAACGCATACCGATAGTTGTCGATGTTTTCTGACATTTGTTCTAGCTTAAAGCTCCACCTAGCTTCTCTAGTCTGAAATATTGAGACGCACTCTTTGTGAGTTTGTTCCAAACCTCTAAGATTTGATCGCAACGTTGAAAGAGAATATGATGATCTCGCTTCTTGAGATTCTTGAAGTTCTCTTAAGGATTTTCTTAGTTGATGATTTTCTTGCTCTAACTTCTCATTTGAGTATTTTGATTCTTCATAATATGTCTCTTGTGTTGTCAATGCTAATCTTAGATATTCAACATCTTTGTCTTTCTGAGAAATTACAAATTCAAATTGTAATTTCAAGTCTAAAACTTCAACTTCCAAAGTTTTTCTCCGGCTTTCTTCATATGCAAGTAATTGCTTACACATTTGTAATTGATATTGTAGATCTTGTGATATTTTAACATGAGAATCTAACTTGGATTTCAATGAAGAAATTTCATCAAGCAATGTAGATTTTTCCAACTCACATTCCTTCGTACATGGCTTAAAATGTTTTAACTGATCATTAGTTTGTTGTTGCTCCCAGGACTCCCCCGGACTCAAATTTGAGTTGTTGTGTTCATGCTCATAAACTAATTCATGTACTTTTTGATGCAGTTCTTCTTCAAGCTTCTCAACCTTAGAAATAGCTTCTTGTATTATATTGACTTGTTCATCATTTGATCTCTTCAAGTTCTCAAATGAATTTGTCTTGCCTCTAAGTTCAACTTTAAGTGTTTCAATTTCAGTTTTAGCTTCATCTAACTCTTCATATGCATTATTCATTGTTTTCTACTTTGCAAATGTGACATTCAATAAAATTGTTTGCTACCTATGCATAAAAAAGTAGACATGGAGAGTTAGTTACATTACATTTTGCAGATAAAGAGACATAGATTGATTGTAACTATTAGTGCCAAATATTAGAGGTTATGAAACATAATTAGAACTGAATTTGAGAATATATTACACATATTTATGAAAAGTGTATTATCAAAAACATGTGTGATATATATTCTCATATAAACAACTTTTCATTGCATCTATAAATTTCACAACCTTCACATTGTTACTTGGTTAATTTGGCTTAAGCATATGAGAAAGTAACAAAGCTTATCTTAAATAAATATACTAGTAATTCTCCAATATCATCAATGCTATACATAATTCTTTCATTATAAGCCAAACATGTATATTTTAGGGTTCTTATTGATTTTTTTTTGTTTTGATATTAGGGTTCATATTGATTCAAACTTACAATAGTGCTACCTAAATTTTCTATTCATTTATTTATATGTTTTATTGATTTGTTAACATAGATTACAAATATTCTCTTTAATTAAAAATCCAACATGTACAATAGATTTAAGCAATACATATAAATTACTTACAATAAAATATTTGCATGGTTTAAAATGTTTAACCACATAACTTGAAAGAGGAGGAAAAATACCATAGATAGACGTGAAATCCAAAAAGTGACATGAGTTTCTTGTAGCAAAGTGTTAGGTGAAGAAGGTGAAAGGAATATGGAAGATGAAGAAGAGAAATGGGAAGGTGATGATGATGATGATGATGATTCCATATTATGTTTCATATAACCAATTATAGATTCTAACATCATGTATTAACCGTTTTCCTAATCATAAAACTAAGTTTGTTTTTATAAGGTAATCATACGGTTCTTGAGATGAAAAACTAACCGTTGAATTATGCACACATTAGTTTTTTGTCCCAACGTTTTCCATCTCAAAGTCATATATTATTTGAAAATACACATCCACACATTAAAATTAAATAAAAGTAATTTTTTGACCCAAATAAGATTACTAAAAAATATCCAAAAAAATTAAAGTTGTGAACAAACCCCTAAAATATTTGGAATAAATTTTATATTCCAAACATTTAGACCTTATAGGAATTTTTTTGGTACATAGACGAAATGACAAAGGCAATAAACTCACATATAGAAAGTGAAGTGACCGGGATTCGAACTTTGATCACAAACTTCCAACCTATTGATTTCGGCATTTCCTTTCAGTTGAGCTAGGATTTTTAGATTTCGATGAATTCTTTTTTACCAACTAGTAAAAAATTTAAATTTTAACTTATGTAATATTTTTAAGATAAAATGGGAATAATTGAAAATTGGGGGGAGTGAGTGGGAGGGAGGTACATGCGCGGGGGTGTGGGGTGGGGGGGGGGGTGTGTGGAGAGATATTCTTCTAAGAAAAATTCATCTCTATTCTCCTTGGCCCAACTCAATTTTTTGAGTGTTTTTTTTTTCTTTTTTTCACGCCACTTGCTTAAACTTTTCGAACCCCCATGATTGCTAAAAATACTCCACTTGAATTGTAGGGTTCGAATATTAAAAGAAAACAAATTTTGAAGAAGAAAAAACATGACTTGCACTTTAGAGTTAGAGCACATTTCACATCTTAAGATTCGAGCGTTGATAAAATTAGAGCACGAATTTAAACACACAAAGGTAAAACTTAAGAGAATGTTTTAAATTCTAGAGTTCAAATTGTTTTGGTACAGATTTAAATTTTTTTTTTGTTGACAATTACAGATTTAAAATATTTAACAAGAAGCAAATTGAATTTGAATAAGCATATATTTATTATTTTCAATACACATATGTAAGCAAAACTACAATGAAATGGATATATTATAACTTAAAGTTAACTTACATAAAACATCACACGGAACAATCATATCATTCTTAATAAATAAAAAAATGCATGGAAAAATCAATCTTTCAACAACATCTCCCTCTAAAGATAAAAGATGAGGCGTACTATAGGCAAAAAAATTGCACAGTTTATCTGACAGTTAATAAGAATTCTTTACGTCTCATTTAGAGTACAAAAATTCTCAACTATTTTTCTAGTAGTTACGTCTCAATTTTTTATGTGAATGGAGAATCGAATTGAGTTGTATTTTTTTCTTATGAGGCCTTAGTTTTGTTTTGAAGGCTCTTTATTTTTACCATGACACTATAGGTTATTGAACTTATTATTTATTGAGAGCCATTTTTCTTAATAAGAAAATTATTTTTTTAAGGGCCTAAAACAAGAGCTTGAGTGGCTTGACCCTTGAGCCGGCCCTGATTTCACTATGACTTCCATCAAAAATCCAGACAATCAATAATATTCTAATCTTAGCATGCGAAATGTGTTCTACCTCTAGTTAAGGTGTGGACCGTATTTTTTCTTCAGAACTTGCATAACGCACAAACCTTGCAATGTGAGTGGCGAGTTTGTTGACAATCAAGAGGGGATATAAAAGCTTAAAGAGCGTAAAATATAGCACTCAAATTTCTTCATAATTTTTGGGCTATTTGTTTCCGGTGTGAGCCCAAACTCTTTGTATAATTAAGTAATCCTTTGATCAGTGTTATCACAACATTGTCTAGCATGATTTTGAAGATGTTGATAATTTAAAAGAGCAAAAAGTACGAAATGAATTGGACTAATTAACAACAAATGATTTCAAAAATCTAGTTTTTTTTACACTAAAAAAATGTAATTTTTTTTATGGCTTAAATGTAATTTTAATCCTCCTATTTTGATAGATTTTGAATTTCAACCTTTCAACCTCTCTAATTTAAAATTCGGAATTGCAACCCCTTATTTTAAATTTTTCAAGATTTTTTCACCCGATCACATTTGACTTATTTTTACTTGTGTAAACTTCATAGATTTTCACTCATGTCATATGAAACCTAGATATAGACAAGTCAAAAAAAAATTAGTTGCTAAAAAATTTGTGAATATATACTCCTACATGCTTTTGAAATGAAAGCGAAGGGGTTGATTGCTCTAGCCATTGATTAATATATGAAGTTATCACATGATCAAGCATACAGGACCAACTTAAGGGCAATATAAATTATCCAAAAAGTTGGTCGTGACCAATAAGCCAAATATGATTGAAGGTGAAAAAAATCCTGAAAAATTTAAAATAGAAGGGTTGAAATTTTGAATTCTAAAATAAAGGGGTTGAAAGTCTGAATCTATCAAAATATAAGGGTATAGAAGGGTTAGAACTGCATTTAAGTCTTTTTTTTTATTAAAACTAAAAAAATATAGTTGATACAAGTAGCAACTTCTTATTATAAAAAAATGGTAGCAACTTCTTCGCTTAATTTATAAATAAAAAGAAAAATTTAGGTGCATTTCTCTAAGTATTTTTTGTATGATTCTTAACATAATTAACCATAACTTCACTAAAATGATTTTTTTCAAAATTTGTTATAACCATAAAAAATAAATTTTATGATAATTAAGAACCATACGGAAAAAAAATTCCTAAACAAATGTATTTAAGTTTCATCCTAAATAAAACTGAATTTCCATAGAAGTCAAAAAAAAATACGAATTTGGATTAATTAAATATACCTCATTTAAGAATTATAAGCCTGTATGTTAATGCCCTTAGGGTGTGATTGATTATGAGAAGAAAGTGAGAAGAGAGAAAGAGGTGAGAGAGAAATTGAGAAGAGAGATATATGTGAGAAATAGAGTAGATTTGATGTGTTGTTTGGTATAAAAGAAATAGAAAAGAGATTGAGTAGAGAGAAATGTTCATTATTTTTTAATTATCAAAATGCCCCTAATTAAAAAAATACATTTACACAATATTATAGTTATGATTTGAAAAAAGCAAGGACAACATTGGAAAGCAGTGACAGTAACACGTCTCTTTCCTATTTTTTCTCTATTTTGGAGAGATTGCAAAAGCATGTGGGTCCCACATATCCATATCTCTCTCTTCAACATTTCTTTGCTACCAAACAAGATGAAATTGTTATTTCTCTACAATCTCTCTCTCTTCTAACTCTCTCTCTCTTATCTCTCCTCAACCAATCAAGCCCTTAGAGAGATATAAATTAAATAATGCAAATATTTTTCGAGTGTCTTTCGAGTCTTTAAGACCTTCTTTATCTTATACTAAGACACTACCATCTCATCTTAAATATTTTATATTTCATAAGAAAATGTTATAAGCTTATAAGCAGAATATTTTAAAAAAATTAGTATACCTACGATGGAAATGATTCTTCGATCTGTAAGAGTTAGTAACATAAGCTATATAATTCAACAACTTCTGATTTCATTAAGTCATGATGCATTTGGAATACAATTTGGAAGCACTTAAGGATCCACATGTCCATTCTAAAGCATTAACATAGACACAAACACAAATTCGTACACATGCACCAACACTAATTATAATTATGATAGACTTTTATTTAATGTATTAATAACAAGTACCAAAGCCTAATATTCTCTTCATCTCTTGGTGATTAATCTACACACCACAAAGCCAAATTGTTCCAGAAAAATACAATGTGGAAGCACTTTTTGTAAGCTGTTTGTCAAAATCTTAGACAAAATTTTGTACACCACATTGCACAAAATTGATGAGTCAAGTCATGATAAAATAGAAAGGACAACTACTGGCAGCTAGATGATTGTTTTGTCTCTTGACACTCCAAAACAAATTCCACATGACATGTTTTGGCTATATATCTAATTAGTAAAATAATTTTTTTTTCTATCAAATTAAAGTCTTGATATGTTAAAATATGATTTTCTTAATTTTTGCGTGTATTTCTTTAAACATAGTATAAATTATAGTAGTAAATGAAAGAAAGAGATTAACACATATAATTAATGTTACAGATATTATATATGTGTATATTTTGATGTTAAAAAATAAGATAATCAATAGTTTCAAAAAATAAACACACAAATTGATCTATTATACACCTTGGTGATAGTGATTCACTTTGATGATAGTGTTTCCAAGTTGTAATGATACGTGACTTATGAGTCTTAGAACACCACCCACATGTTCCCTACTATCCGGGAGCATGCATTTTTGTTTAATTAAGTGTACTCTCATTTGAGCTTTGACTGCATTATAATTTATAACCCCATTGATTCTCTTCTTTGTCGTCGTTTGTAAATTTATTAAATGAAATATGAGAAATTGTTCATGTTGGAGATACAACTTCACAGTTGGAGAGAGAAGAGTTCATGTTGAACAATATATTAATATAAGTGAGATGATCTATAAATTTATTGTCTTATAACTTTTGATGAAGATATATATGTCCAAATTCACTTGTGTGTGGTTGTTATAATTAATCCAATATATGTTGGCCTAACATCATATTCAACTTCATGGGCAAGTGGAGAGACTCTAGTGTTGGATCACACGGGTGTTGAAAGTCTCACATGAAAGATAGGTTGCGATATGTCAAGTGCGAATGAAAGTCTCATATTGAATGAACGAGTTGAGGTTGAACAACATATAAGTGAGAAAATTCATAAACACGTGCAACACTTTGAGAATTTGGGTGAGGATGTGATGTCCTGCTTGTGTGGTTACTCTACTCATAACCTAATGTGTTGATTCAACCTAGTGAAGCTCCCCCTCATAAATCAATAGTGGTATCCGAGCTCAATTTTGTGTTGGATCACGAATGCAAAGATATTGTGATATGTCAATTGTAAGTTAAAGTCTCACATTAGATATAAGAGTTTAGATTGAACAATAAATATGGTTGCTTAAAGCTCAATGTCTTTAGATTTTGGGCAAAGACATAGTGTCCAATAGGGGTGGCAAAATAATCCATTAAGGAAAAATCTATCCAATCCATCCATTAATTTATCCATCCAATCCATCCACAAGAAAATTATTTTGTAATTGGATTGGATTGAATCCATCCACCTTAGTTTTAAAATCCAATTGGATCATTAATTATAATTTAATTTTTTTACCTTCTAAATCTCTTTTTTTTTCTTAGTAAAAAAAAATCTTTTTTTTACCTTCTCAATTTTTTTTATTTTATTTTAATCTAAAGAATATTCTAGTTTTATTGTTTATAATTCAAAATTAAATATTTTGAGAAAGGTTTTATTGTTTTTTGGTTATGCTAATTGTTGGTGGCCATCGTACAACATCATGATATATATATATATATATACACTACCTCCGTTCCTTTTCATAAACATTATCTATTTTCAAAAAAATTATAACAAACTTTACTTAAAAACAAACAAACTTTGTATACAATAAAAAGATTATATTGTTTCAACAAAAAAATATTATACAAAATTATATACAAAATTATTATTATTTTCAAAAGATTCTTGTTGCTGAATTTTGATGTTATTTAATGGACTACGATATATGTTTGTGTATGTTCACAAATGTATTATTATATGGATAAATAGGTTTTTTGTGCCTATTATATATGTTTAATTAAGATTTTGTTGTGTATGTATGTTCTAAATAGAATACAATATGCATGCAATGCAATAGACTCGTTTGATTTTACATTGGATAACTTCAAAATAGGTTTAGGCAACATCACAAGAGGTCTGAGCAGCGTTGGGAGGGGTTTGGGTACTGTCCGGAGAGGTTTGGGCAGCTTTAAAAGTGTCTGGGCAGTGTCGGGCAGCTTTAGAAGTGTCCGGGAAGATGTCGGTCAATGTCAGGCAGGTGTTGGGCAACGTTACAAGGTTTCCGGGCAGCTTCGGGCAGTCTTAGAAGGGTCCGGGCAGCGTCGGGCAAACTTGGTTCGACTAATTATTAAAAATTACAATTAATTATAATTTTTCATGAAATTATAAAATAAAAATTATAATATTTAAATTAATGGATGGATTGGATATCCATCCATTAAAATGGTGATAATAGATGGATTGGATGGATTTAATTTCCAACGGATGGATTGAATTGAATTTTATTTTAAGAATTTTAATGAATTGGTAATGAATTAATGGATTATTATAATCCATCCATTATAAATCCAAGTCCAAATCCATCCATCCATCCATTTTGTCACCCCTAGTGTCCAACCTCACTTATATGGTTGCTTAAAGTTCAATGTGATGATCCAACTTAGTGAGACTTCTCCTCATGATCCAATAGAAACAAGCAAAACATACATTGTGATGTTTTATTACTTAATTAGGTCACTTTAGAATTTCTACTTTTCGATAATTTTTTATTTTATTTTTTTAGATCTCTTCCACTAGAAACAATCTTATTTGAGAAATTATCGTACACTAAATATGAACATATCTTTCGGTCAGAGTTCGAACATTGGTTCACCATACTGCGGAAGTTTAGTCTCTTATGTTAGACCTAACCCTCATTGGTTTAGAATTTTATTTTTCCAACTATAATTTCATTATTAGCATAAATATATATATGTTGGGTTCGGATGTGGGTAAGATTATTTTCACATCGACTATATGAATGAATTTAATGTTAAATATATAAGAGATGACTGATCATAATTTTTTATAGTATTACAGTTTTGGATGGGGATTGGTGTTTCATTCTCTTGTGATCTTAGACCATTGGCTAACTGTTGCCCTTGACGCATCTTTGAACTCCCAACAAGTGTATTCAGAAGGCATATTTCATAGGTTGTAACATATGCAGGCCCGACTTTGTGGGGTGTGCCGGGTGAGACACCACGCAGAGCCTCAAAAAATTAAGGGCCTTTAAATAATTATATATATATGTTTGAGATGCTTAAAAATATTTTTAAAAAACTCATTATTATATGCGAAATCAATAAAATTTTAAAAACTCATTATTATATTTTTAAAATATCAGCATTAATATATTGTTTATGTTAATTATATCATTATTTTATATGCAAAACACAGTTATATGCTACCACTGTGCCCGTTGTAGATTTTATATGTACCAGAATGAAATGCATAAAAAATATACTAATATGAGAAAGTAGAAAGTCGATATGATAAAAAATTTAAAATGCATTACCCGTGGGACTAAAACTGAGTGCATGATTATTATTTATCATTTTTACAAATTTTAAGATTTTCTCAATGAAATGGGATTCAAAAACAAAAGAATTTTCTCTAAGAAATATTTATTTATTTTATATGTGGAAAGTTGTTTAAATATTGTCCCGTGCCCGTTAAATAATATATATATATTTCTTAGAGACAAAAAATTATCCTGTAATTTTTATACATTAATGGATGATAAACATTTGTCACATTTTTATTTATTTATCAATGACGAATATGTGTACTGTATTTTTATTTCTAATTAATATCCCCCAATGCACAATTTTATAAATTCAAATTAAAAGATCATCGAGTTAAGACTAACCGTGAATCACAACGATAGTATGTTATTAAAACAAATCTCAATAAAACGTTGAATATTCTTCAATAAGAGTAAAAATACGAAGTAGATAATAGAATTAAAAATAAATAATAAATAAAAAGATCTGAAATATATTTATGAAAAAGAGAAAATAAATTTTTGTATTAAATTAGATTAAAAGAGAGATGATTTAAATTTTAAATATAAAAACATAAATTAAAAAAAGGTTGAAAAAGAAATTAAATTAATAAAATAATTGAAAAGTTAGAGAGAATGAAAAAATAATAAAATAATAAGAGAGAGAATAGTTGTAGAAAGAGATAATAATAAAAAATTGAAAAAGTAAGAAAGAGAGTATAAAAAAAAGAAAAGAAAAAGTAAAGTATTAAATTGACTATTTTATCCTTAAAAAATTTAAATCTATTTATTTAAAAGAAAGATAATAATGTAATAATATAAGTAATCATTTTTTCTATTATTCCCTTCATTACAAAAACGTCTTTATCTTCTCCAATGATACTTTTTTTGAACAAGCCAAAATAAAATTATATATATACGAATAAGACGTCAACCCCTAACACAAGATGTACCAATCATTACACAAATTCCTTTCACTTCCATGTGACACCAAATTTCAAACCAAGAGAGACAAAAAAAGGTAAAGAGAGAAAGATTGTATTTGGTGCATGTTTCACGTACAAAATTTGATCTCTTTCTTCTTTTTCTTTTCATATCAATTTCAGTAAACTATATTTTTGTTGTCTTTTTTTATGAAAATAGTTTGGTCTTCATTTATTCTATTATATTCAACAATTCCAATCTTCAAAATTTCTGTATTTTGCTCGCCATTGTAATTAAGTTCTCAATTATATGTTAAACAGAAATGTTATGTCTTAAGAATCTAAACAATGTTATAAGGGATGATTTGTATGTTTATAACATTGAAAAAATGGGAAGAATATATATATATATATATATAGCAAAAATGAAAGTTAACCGCTCTTCGAAAATGGGATGATTAGAGAACTGGACAAAGATTAAGAAATGGGATTGCAGTTCTGTTTTGGTACAATGATTGCATTTGTTCACTTTAGAATGATTAACGTAGATGTTAGTTTGTTTGCTTTAAATTAATTCTAACCGGAAAAAATTACGGTCATGACTATTGCAACAACATGTTGATCCTCTTTTGTAACACATTGAATTGGAATATTCCATTTTCATCAAATAACCCATCAATTGAAGATAATGAAAAGAATTGTGGAGTGAACAAAAAAAACAAGTGTTATGGTAACTAGGCAGTAAGAATATATTAAATTGATATGTGTCTATTTTTTCTCTTTCAGGTGTATTTCTCCTACATCTCTTTAATCTCCAACATTAATTGTGATCAAAATTAAAGCAACGTTTCCAACTTTTCAAAAAAAAAAGAATGTTAGTGATCCATATAAATTCTCACTTCAACTTCTTCTTATAATATGAATTTTTCATTATTAATCCCTATTTAATTTTATATTATATCTCTCATCCATAAAAGTGAATGATAACGTTGAGTAATTTGATATCTCTAAAATTTATAATATCTTTCATGAAATAGTAAGTAGTTGACAAAAATTAACATCTTTGTAAAAGAAAATTCCATAACCAAAAGTAAAAAAGTATGTGAAGAAGAAAAAAATAGTAAAGACATGCAGGAGATGCTACATAATTTGTTTTTCCATTTAACAATTGTCTTATTTCATTTACTTTTTTAAAATTGTTTTTATTTTTTTACATCTTAAAATTATTTTCCTATTTTAATGTTTTATTTCGTTCCAATTACTCTAGAATATTAATGTGTTTTAATAAATTTTAAAAAACGTACTATTGGTCTAATTTATAATCTAAAATTTATGATCATCTAATATTACAAGAATCACATGCTATTCATTGTTTCATTACATTTTTGTAGAATTTTTTGTTCTAAAATATAAAACTTTGTAACAACCTCATCATTTTCTTTTATATATTTAAAATCACCAAAGCTAAGATTATCAAAATAAATTGTTTATTTGGAAGCTCAACAGTCATAGAAACAACGAACCTCGATCGTTAGATGTTTTGAAATCAATTGTCAAGAGTCTTGGTTTCTCACTATCTCTTATATTTTTCTTTGCCATAGAAGAACTAAAAGTAGAGCTCATAATAGTAAGGTTTAAATATGATTTTTGTCCATATATATAAAGTTATGATTTTTTAAGTTTAGTTCCGATTATAATTTATGTTTAATGATAAATCATAGTTTTCTATAACATTATTGCAGTTTTTTTTTTATACTAAAAAAACAATATTCATTCATTTAAATTGATAGATTAATCAATCGAAATCATTACTTGTTCAAATTCGCTAAAAACTAAAAAGGATGAATCTATGAACAAACTCACATATAATCCGAGTAATAGCATAAAATGGACTAATATATACAAATATGACTAACCCTACAATTAATGTAACAAAATTCAAATGTCTAGAATAATCATGCATCCAGATAGATCTGCAATGTTAATGATTATAACATCTTTGAATATGCATTGAATTTAGATTGAAGTAAATATGAAAATATGAACAATTAATACAAACACCGCACTAAAACGGAGAAAATCAACACAACACTTCACTAAAATGGTAACCTATAAAATGTTTTTTTAGTAGGTTTAAATATGTTTTTGGTCCTTATAAAATGAGAACCTTCTAATTCAGCCCTTTCTTAATTTTTAAATCCTATAAAAAAAATTGCACATAGTTTTTTTTTTTTTAACTTTTTTTGCACATAGTTTTAGTCTCTACTAAAACTAAATTTGTTTAATTATCATTAAACTCTTTAAGTTTTTGAATGATTTTTTATAGCCATGTTTAAAATATCTTATATGTAAGTGCATCAGTTCCCCTCCATGTTTTAATAATTGTCAAAACACATGAAAATAGAGTAGAACACATTTTGGGTGAATTAAACTTGCATTGACAGCGAAAAACCTTTTAAAACTTTGAAAATCAAATTACAGGTCATTTGGATTGATACATCTTTAATTTGGATCAATACAAATGGTTTGAAATTTGTTCTGGCTGAAAAACATGTATTTGTATCGATACAGACAATATTTGTATCGATACAAAACTTGTCTGAAGGAGACAGAAGATCTCTTATGTATCGAAACATGCTTGCATATATCGATACATATCAGTCCTTCCTTGAAGCAAAAAGATCATCATGTATCGATACATGGTTGTGTGTTTCGATAACATATCAGGCTCTCTTTAAACTAGAACCTCTTATGTATCGATACACGTTAAATATGTATCGATACATATCAGTCAAATTTTAGAGTTTTTTTAGCTGTCAACGTGTTTTTATCGATACAAGTATATACTTGGATCGATACATATCAATAAATTTTGCCTAAAATTACTCCATTCTATTTTCCCTTATAAATAGCTACATGGGGTTAATTTGTATGTGTGAGAAACAATTGGAAAACACCTTTGGTCAGAGTTAAGTGGATTTTTTGGATCAAAAAGCATTAAAACCAAGTTCATCATCTTCTTTCAATTCTCAATTTCTTCAAGGGTTGAATATGGGTTCAATCATGTGGTTCTAGTTCGATCGAAGGATAACATTCGACACGGATCGCGGTGAATCAGATCGTGCTCGGGTTGAATTAGTTTTAAGGAAAGGTTTCTCATCCTATATTCAAGAAAGATTGTTTCTTGAAGGTGATCGACGTAACAACGAGGGAATCGGGCGAATAACCGTCACGAGGTTTGTTTTGAAGAACAAGGTGAGGATTGGTTATTGGAAACGGTGATGAAGTTGTGGAGTACGTTGAGGATTGCGCAATTTGATCGAAGCGACACAAGTGAAGAAAGATTCGGTCTTTTGTACAGTCTTGTGTGTTGTAGTCTTTCGAATTTGTGCACATTGTATTGTTCAAAGAGATTATAAAATAAAAATCTCAATTCGGTGTTTTTACCGTGTTGGGGGGAGACGTACTGGCCGACCGTGAGGACGACACGAATGCCAGGAAACTCCCTTATCACCATGTTTGCATCTCTCTAACCTTTAACTCTTTAATTTTGATAATTCGTTGAATTTGTATCATATTGAACTTTACGCACGCTAAGTGCTTGATAAAATTCAATTGACTTGCTTGATTTGTGATACTAGTAACTTGTAACGTTGACTTGTTGTGTTAAGGTTTTTAAATCAATTCAAATGTTTATCTTAGTGTATGATTGAGAAATATTTCTTAAACTTTGTTTGTATCATCATTCGATTCAAGGTGTATACTCCTTTTTCTTTAATCAAGGTGCAATAGACTACGGATCCGGTAAGCTTCTGCGCTAAACTTAAAATATTTTAAAAACGTTAATTGTGTATATGATCTCTTATTCAACCCCCCTTTTAAGTGATTAATATGTGTAGTCTAACATTATAAAGATTAGTTACTAAAATTTATAACTTTTTAAGATGATATAAATGGATATGAGTTTTGTAAACAACAATTTTTCAAGATAAAAATAACGAAAATTATGACTTAGAAATAAATTTTGATCAAACTCATTTTATTTCGTGACTTTTTAGTGACTAAAAATTTAATAAAAATTAAGTGAGGACTAAAATTAGAAAGTCGTCATTTTGTAAGGATCCAAAATATATTTAACCGTTTTAAAAATAGTCCCTATTTTGAAAATCTTTTTATACAAATGGATATTCTTAGTTCTCAAAATAGTCCCTATTAAATGCAAATAGAGACTAAAAGTGCTAGGGACAAAAAACTTGATAGGTTATACTTTTGTAGGGACTAAAAACATATTTTACCATAATAATAATAATAATAATAATAATAATAATAATAATAATAATATAAATATAAATAATAATAAGGGTTAATTATGTGTTTGATTTCTACAAAATGGTAATCTTCTAAGTTTAAGTTTAGTATTTACTTAATTTTTATTAAATTTTCAATCCCTAGAAAATTATCATGCACTAAGTTTTTTTCCTTACTGTTAATTCAACAAGTACTTTTGAATTATTTTTTCACAAGTATGTTTAGAACATCATAAAAAATTCATCAAAAAAAAAAAAAACTCAAAATTTGAATTTTAGGCCATGATTTTAATTACTTTTTTCTTGAACTTTCACTATTTAAAAAAATCATATTTAATTAATGTCTTGTAAAAAATTCTAAATTTTAGTAAATAAATTTGGGTTAATAAGTCAATACACCCCTGTAAAATACGGTTATTTTGCAATACCTCCCAGTAAAAAAAAAATTGATAATCCCCCTTGTAATGTTTGATTTTTTGCAATACCCACTGGACTCAGTCAACCATAATATAACCCCCGCAAAACATAATTTTAGCGAGACTTTTAAACCGCCGAAAAATATTATGGTTGACTAAGTCCATGACGTATTGTAAAAAATTAAACATTGCAGGGTGGGATTCGCAAAATAAAAAATTACAGGGGTATTGCAAAACTCATGTATATTACAGGGGATATTGACTTATTAACCCAATAAACTATATATGATATTTCAAACATGCTTATAAAAAACCATTCAAAAATTTAAGAGTATAATTATAATTATGAAAATTTAGTTTTGGTAGGGACTAAAACTATGTGAAAAAATATTTATAAGGAGTAAAAATATTTAAAAAATTAAGTAAGGACTAAACTTAGAAGATCCGTATTTTATAGCGACCGAAAATATATCCCTAATAATAATAATAATAATAATAATAATAATAATTTAACTTTTATGACTGTTTTATTTTCCAACACAATCTTTTCACTAATAATGTACACGATTCAATTAAGTGATTAAACTCAAATAATTATTAAACTCTTTGTAGAACAAATTAATGAGAACTCAGGGGAATCCAAATTCAATTTTTAGAATGAATAATTTTTTTTGAGAAACAAGCCTTTAGAATTATCATCATCGATTTAGAATGAATAATTTTTTATAATAACTTAATGACTAAGAATTCACCCTAAAATTGAATAAATAGATAATTTTATGTTCAAATCTCAACCATGCGTTTTTTGTTAAATAAATTGTTTTAGTACAGTTATTTGACTAAAAATATTATTTAATATATATTTGACTGAAATAATGAAAATAACATTTATGACTCGGAAATGAAATTAAAATTTATTTGACTAAAAAATTAAATAAAAATAACATGAACAACAGTGATATTTAACCCTAATAATAATTAAAAAGACTCACATGTTATTCATTGTCTCATTATATTTTTGTAGAATTTTTTGTTTTAAAATATAAAACTTTGTAACAACCTCGTCATTTCCACTTATTTAAATTCACCAAAGTGAAGATTATCAAAATAAATTGTTAAAAGAAATTAAAATAATTTTTTTTTGAAATATTTGTATTCTCATTTGAGTATTTTTTTATTTGGAAGCTTAACAGTCATAGAAACAATGAACCTCAACCGTTAGATGTATTTTTCTCTGTCTTACAAGAACTAAAAGCGAGCTTATAAGAACTGTAAGACTCAATTCTCTTCTACACACATACTTTCATACAAGAAAATATTTTCTCTCTAAGCAATGGAATCAGATCCAAGATTTGCTAAAAAAATTTCTTATCTATCTAGAGATTTTCCTAAAAATCTTTGTGTAAACTCAAAGATCCCAAAAAGGGTTCTCTTGCAACCAAGTTTAATAACTTCTCCACCTCCATTACATTACACCACTTTTTTATACAAAAATAATTGCAATCAATTTATGGAACACCCTCTTAATGGAGCTGACAAGCAACACTCTAGTCTTGCTATGACGGCTCCTTCTCCCATCAATCCATTCTCCATAATTCCAACCCCATCATACAAGGTTGTAGAAAGCAATGGACCTCAAAGAGAGATTTTCAATGGTAATAATCCAATGACCTTTGCACCAAACAATACGGAATCCATGCATGGTCGTCTTAACACTAGCAAAGGAATTTGGGACGTGTACAAAAACAATCTCTTTCAATATCATGGTGAAACTTCACAATTTATGCCTAAGCTTCAAGGTGACCTTTCAAACATTGGTGGAATTGGAAACAACCACCTAAATAGTGATCAAGAATTTGCTCTTAGTGATCAGAAGCGACAAAGGAGGATTCAGCAAAACAGTGAAATTCAACTCAAGGATCCCAATAATATCAGAGGCCAATGGACTCCAAATGAGGATAGGTTATTCATAGTTTTAGTATGAATTTATTATATACTACTATTTTTTTTGGTATTATGTTATATACCACTTTATTGCTTGAAGATATGTTGATTTTAGTATTTTGATTGTAATTAAGGTTGTTGGATTATCCAAGAAACCAATCCACAATCAATTGTCATAATCAATTTGATTTTGACAAAATTGGTTATGTCAATAACCATTTTTATAATTGGTTTGGATTTTCAAAACCAGTTTTTGGATTTCAAAACTGGTTTTTGGTTTATTAACCAATTTTGTTTTCAAAACATTAATTTTTTTCGGACAAATACTTCAAAAAAATTTGATCATTATGTTTTGGAAACAACAATTTGATGTTTTTCTGGAAATAAAATTCTAAAATTTTTTCGAAAAAAAGTTTCTGATAAAAACATTTTCAGGGAAAAATGTTTCCGATTTATTTTGGGAAAAAAATTCTGATGCTTTTATGAAACAATTCAGAATTTTCAAAAAGTTTTTTCTAGAAAAACATTTTCAATGTTGTTTCCGGAAAAAAAATTATAATGTTTTACCAGAAAAAAAATTCCAAATTTTTTCGGAAAAGAAGTTTCGATTCAAGAAAAAGTTCAGAGCTTTTTACTTTTTCACGAGGAAAAATATTCTTGATCTTTTTTTGAAGAAAAAAAATTCTTAAAATTGTTTTGTCTATCATATATGTGGTTATCCAATATGTTGACTAAGTTTATCCAACAAATACATGATATGAATTTAATTAAAAATGCATATGTGTGTGTGTGTGTGTGTGTGTGTGTATATATATATATATCTAATTTTTTATAACCGGAATTAGATATGAACAAGGATAACTTGTTTAATTGATTAAAATGAGCTACCCTAATTATAATCTTTTAATTTGTTATCAATTGTATATGATGATCAATAAATAATGCTTTATATTTCTTTAGGATGCTTGTCAAACTGGTGGGTCTTTTTGGGCTTAAAAGATGGTCTCAAATTGCTAAGCATCTAAGAGGCAGGATAGGGAAACAATGCAGGGAGAGATGGAATAACCATCTTCGGCCGGACATTAAGGTGTCTTTATTTTTAATTATTTTGTACTTTTATCTCTTACCATCCATATAACAAAATAATATAATTTAATATTAATTCTTGCCTATTTTTTACTTTAATATGTTAGATTTTGACAAGAACATACCAATATATCAAATAAATCAAAACATATCATTGTGGCTAGCTTTTTACACTATAGGTTTTATTATCTTCTCTCTAGATAGTATGTAACACCTGATCGTGATTTATGTTTAAAACTTGTGACTTTGTTTTTATACGAGACAATAATTAATTCTTTATGTGTAAATTAAGCCATATGATCTATTTCTTGTTAAATCACTTAATTAGATCAAGTGTAACACTTGTAAAAGTTAGTTTACTAGTTTTATGAATTTTGTCATTTTATTGTAATGTTTATGCAAATCAAGTTTTAGTTATAGTTAAATTATATTTCTATATATCTTAAAATTGATTTTACACCTTGAATTGAAGAAAATTTATGAAAAAATAAACAACTTTAAAGTTTGTAGTTTGATATAGTCAAACAATATATATATATATATATATATATATATATATATATATATATATATATATATATAATTATTAATGATATGTAAGCGGTAGAGAGTTTAAACAGAGTTATTCATACAGTAAGTTGATCACTTCTTTTTGTGTGTGTGCGCGTCTGGGTCTGTCTGTGTGAGAGAGATTGTCCTAGGAATTGGATTTTCTCCAGAGCATATCTTGATCATTAGATATTGATTGGACGGTCCGGATTTTAAGATTAGCAAACTACTCATACTCCTCATCACTAGATGAAACCTAATGACTTAACTCTTCCTCAATTTAATTATAATTAGTATCGACACACATTAATTGTTTTTTATGATGACAGAAAGAGTCATGGAGCAAAGAGGAGGACAAAGTATTAATTGAAGCTCACAGGATAGTCGGTAACAAGTGGGCTGAAATTGCAAAGCGCTTGCCTGGGCGCACCGAGAATGCAATAAAGAATCATTGGAACACTACTAAGCGTAGCCTGAATGCGAAGAAGAGGCAGAGCATGGAGATGAAAACACTACTTCATAAATACATCAATGAAGTCACTGCAGCTAAAGAAGATGATAATTCAATTAGGATGACGAATGTTGAAAATCAACCTAATTTTGAAAGTTCAGAGGGTGATGACAATTATGAAGGTTTGGCTACTCTAGAGGATGAAGTTGAAGGCTATGTTCCAATGATGTTCAATGATATTGATGATGGAATGGGAAGTGGTTTTGGCACAACAATGAATTATGATTTTGGATCATATGGAATGGAGTTTAATAGTGAGGTTCTTATGAAGCAGGAAAGTGATATCATGGAGATTATCAATAGAAAAACCCCCTAAGGTGCTGTCTTTTTTTTGTCGCTAATAAAGTTGTCGTGGATCTATTATTTGATGTTTTTTTTATTGTTTATCTTGTGTTTGTGTTAGAACTTGGATTGAGTGCAGTCGGCATGTATGATGCATCTGCATCATATCGATTGCAGGTAATCCACGTCAGTTTGTGTTATTCTGTTTTGATTTTGGCACATGATGCTCCTGTGTGTGGGGCCACAACTGAGATATTATTTGGTTTGTTTTGAGTTGGTTTATTTTGCTGAGTTTTCTTATGGATGGGACTAAATCATGCTTACTTTTATGATTGGTTAACTTTTAAGGAGACTTGAAACCTTAGCTTTATTATGTGGCCTACATAAAATAAGCATATTTTGATATATGATACAATGTATGTTTGGTATTAATATTTGATGGATAAAAGCATAGTGTTGAACTTTATGATTTTTTATTCACTATGACACAAGTACATATTTGGTATTACGATGAGTTGGACAAAATTATATGAATACTATAAATTTGTTGAAATTTAACTTTTCCAAAATTAATATAGCTTACTTGTAAAAACCCGTGAGACCGGACAATCACCTAAGAGGATAAAGACCATTGTTTTTATATATAATAATTTGAATTCTTCATTTCAATTATCTGGTTTCATGTGAAGATAAAAAATTTCACACCCTTTTAGGTGCTTATGCTGCTTGCTCATATAATTCGATTTGTATGAGTTAGGATCTTAGATTAGTGGGATAAAAAATTATTATAATATGATATGCACAATTCCACCAAAAAATTTACTTCCATTATGGAAGTAACAACAAATTAATTTTTCAATCAAATTTACAGTGATAGTGATCCTATTCTTGTACGTAGAGAATAAGAAAACTAAAAAGAATGTATATATTTCAAAGAGATTCTTTGCATTTGTTGTAGGAACTATTTATATGACTCTCTCTCTCTCTCTGTGTGTGTAAAGCTAAATCTATGGTGTTGATCTGAAATAGGATGTGAATTGATTCTGAATGAAGTGATTTTTTTAAATTGTATTTTGTTAAACGAGAGTTCAAAGTGAAGTTATTTATGTTAGGATACTTGAATGTCAAAAGTGATTTTTGTATAGAAATATTGTTTGATTAATATTTCTTATATCAAGGATAGCCATTTTGGTGATTGTTTTATCATAGCTTCTAAAGAAATTAATGTGTTCCTGTATATGAGAAAATGATTGTAGGAAATGTTGTTGATAGATTGTAAATGTATAGTTCTATCATCATAATATTAAGATATATATCTCACCAGGAAATGTAATTATGAGAAATTTATATTTTTCTATATTTATGTGTTTAGTTAAGAAAAGTAGATGTTTGATTGAGAGTTGATTGGCTTGCTTGTAGAAAAGATTTGGTAAATAAAATATCATTTGATTTGAATGATATTATAACCAATCGGTGGTTGGATAAGTGTGAATAAGAAGAGATATCTTGGTGAAAATGAGATGTTCAGCCTTGGACAATAAGTTATATATATTATAACTAAATTCTAGAATTTACCCATGAAACAAATTTGAAAATTATACAATCCCAGATCGAGAATAAAAGCATTATGATAGTTAATTATACTTAAAACTTAAAAGTGAAACACCCCGTTTAAGTAATATCAAACTATTATTTTTATATAAAGCCATACACATTCATGCATATAAAGTAATGGAAACATGAAGTTTACGATTATCTTCTTTACATACAACTGTCAATCAATCATAGGAAGATATGGAGTCTTTGGCTCAGTAATTTTCTTCCTGACAGATTTTAAAAGTGTAACAAAAAAACATGAATCCTAGGGAAATAAAAAAAAAAGTTAGTGATATTATTGGTTTCAAATCAAAATTACAAAATTATCTTTTATATAAAGTAGTTTAAAATAAGACAGTATTGGGTATTTAGTAAAAAATAAGTGGGTGTAGGCTTGGTAACTTACTTCCACATGTATATAGTATGAGAATAGTTAGAGACTTAGAGTATTGTTTGCTTGAACTATCTGATAAAGGTTGTTAACCACCAGAAAAGCGTGAAAATTTTGAATGGTTTAGAGGAATTAGTCAGATTTGAGTAGAGATCCTAAGATGAGTGGCCTTTAAGTCAAGGATTTAGATTGACTCAATTGGACGAAAGACCAAATACATTAATTTTATAATAAATTTAAAAAGTATTTTTTTTCTTATATATAGGACCGAAGGTAATATCAGTTTAGGTATGCAAGTGTTAAATAATCATGTAATGGACGAGAATCTTTGGAGGTCTACTAGAAATATTGTGCTATGATTAGAAAATGTTTTATTAGTAAGAATACTAAGATGATGAGAGTTGATATTTGGAAAGATCTTGATTTGTATATATGAATGTACTGGATGAATTAAGACATTATAACATGTATTTGGAGGATTAGATTCTAATCATTCTATAGTTATGTTCAAAGGAAGATATAGCAGTTAATGATATATGCTTTTTCATAGTTGCTCTTGTGAAATTGAGCATTAAATTCTAATATAAGTGTCTGGTGCTTGGATGGGTGAGTAAGATGTTGTGAACAGTCCTTATTGTCTTGAAGTCATGATTGTTGGCACGGTGGCATACGGTGGATATGATGGTGGCTCAACTCTTTAGGAAGGGGGGGGGGGGGGGGGGGGTTCTTGCAAATAAAGGGATTCTGATGATCAAGTTAGTATGTTTGCAAGATGAGAGGATTAAGAATGAAAAGATCATACCATGAAATGGTGTAAAACCACTTATTTATATTTATGTACGGATGGATAGTGATTCCATGTAGAAATATGAGTCGTTGATGTAGTGGGTACTTTAGTCAATGGATAATAACGTGCCTCGCATTCCGTTTAGGACAGGTGCACACTAACATAGCGGTGGAAAGCCCTTGAAATTTGTGACAGTCTTCACATGTAATTGGGCTTGGACTTGTATTTAGTTATTGGGCCTTTGGCCATTTCAGAACAGTTGCCCCCGAAGTCAATTATTTAGGAGAATCCTAAATATTGACTTGAATATGCGTCTCTGTTAAGAAGTTTCTTGCAAGGTTTAGTCCGGTAATAATAATGATGTACATGTAGAATACGTAAGGTTTCAAGACGTCTTGTCTTCTGTTGAGTAGCTGACAAGTGTTAGTTTTGAAATGTCGTGGCAGCATTAAAGATGGACACATGCCTGACAGATGTTTCTTTCCTATTATACCATCAACTTCTAATTCTAATAACTAGGGGGGCGTTTGTTTCAAGGTTTAAAATTTCACTCCCAGGAATAATTTTCCCAGGAAATAATAGTGGGAATTTTATTCCTAGGTATTTTTAAAAAATCGTGTTTGGTTAGTAAAAATGATATTCCAAGAAATAATTTGTAAGAGTGTGGAAATAGGGTAGTTATTTTAATTTTATTCCCATCTTCATGGGAATTTTTTATTCCCACTCATTTCCTTCATCACAAAAACGTCTTTATCTTCACTCCTTTTTTCTATTATTCCCTTCATCACAAAAACGTCTTTATCTTCTCACATGATACTAACCATTACACAAATTCCTTTCACTCACATGTATGCCACACCAAATTTCAAACGAAGAGAGACAAAAAAAGGGTAAAGTGAGAGAGGTTGTATTTGGCGCATGTTTCACGGCACAAAATTTGGTCTCTTTTTTCTTTTTCTTTTCATATCAATTTTAGTAAACTTTATTTCTGTTGTCTTTTTTTATGAAAATAATTTGGTCTCCATTTATTCTATTATATTCAACAATTCTAATATTCAAAATTTCTATGCTTTGCTCGCCATCGTAATTAAATTCTCAATTATATGTTAAAGAGCAATGTTATGTCTTAAGAATATAAACAATGTTATAAGGGATGATTTGTATGTCTATAACATTGAGATTCCATATGTATTTCATTCTTTGTTTTCGGAAAAAATTGGAAGAATTATATCTATATCTATAATTTATAACAATATATAAAGACAGTGGAAGTGAGAGTCGGTTACAATATTTCAAAAACAAAAGGTAACATCTCTGTATTTCTGTTTTGGTACAATGATTGCATTTGTTTACTTTGGAATGATTAACATAGATATTATAGTTTGTTTGCTTTAAATTAATTCTAATTGAAAAAAATTGCGATCATGGCTATTGCAACAACATGTTGATCCTCTTTTGTAACATGTTGAATTGGAAAATTCCATTTTCATCAAATAACTCATCAAATGAAGATAATGAAAAGAATTGTGGAGTGAACAAAACAAACAAGTGTTGTGAATAGTTAGGCAGTAAGAATATTTTGAATTGATATGTGTCTATTTTTTCTCTTTCATTTGCATTTCTCTTACATCTCTTTAATCTCCAACATTAATTGTGTAAGGTTTCCAACTTTTCAAAAAAAAAAAAAGGTTTGTGATCCATATAATTTCTCACTACAACTTCTTCTTGCTTATAATATGAAATTTTCATTATGAATTCCTGTTTAATTTTATATTATATCTCTAATCCATAAAAGTGAATGATAACGTGAGTAATTTGATATCTCTAAAATTTTTAATATCTTTCATGAAATGGTGAGTAGTTGACAAAAATTAACATCTTTATAAAAAAAAAACCCCATAACCGAAAGCAAAAAGGTATGTGAAGAAGAAAAATAGTAAAGACATGCAGTAGATGCTACATAATTTGTTTTCTTATTTAACAATTATTTTATTTTGTTTACTTTTTTAAAATTGTTTTTGATTTTTTAATATCTTAAAATTATTTTCCTATTTCAATTTTTATTTCGTTCCAATTACTCTAGAAATATTAATGTGTTTTACTAAATTAAAAAAATGTACTATTAGTCTAATCTATAACTTATACTCTCTCTGTTCCAAAACTATTGTTCTTTTAGCTTTTTAGTTTTTTCCCAAAAATATTGTCTTTTTTAGAAATCAATATAAAATTAGTATTAGTTTATCATTCGTACCATTACAAAAGTTAAAACATTAATTAAATATATTTTCTTTTTCTTAATAAAGAGGTAAGAGAGGCATAATTTATCAATCTTTATTGTTTCTTAATCCACATGCATAACTCTAAAAAGACAATAGTTTTGGGACGGAGAGAGAAATCTACAACATTTTAAAAAATTAACATCATAAAAAATATGTATCACACAAATGGGTACAGAATGTGTCCGTTTGGTCCGCTAGTATGAGTAAAGTAACTAACTTTTTTTTTATTCATCAAGTCACGATAACATTGTTAATTTGTGACTAAATGAATTTATTTTTTCAAACAATCAATGTTATTACTATTAATAATTTATTTTTGGTACGTGATACTTTTAGTATTATTTTTTAAGTGGGATAATTGGATTCGAATCTCAATTGTTGCATATATAATACAAGAATCAATTGTTGATCTTTTTATCATTTTACTCCTTAATTCTCATCAAACTAACTTTAGAAAATTTTTCTTTAACCCCCCTATTTTCTCCCCCCCCCCCCCCCCCCAACTACCTTTTTTACCCTCATTAAGCCCAATTCGTAACGTAGAAACCGAACTGCAGTTCGGTTTCCACGTACCGAACTAAGCCACTCCCAGCCCCCCCAAGCCTAAATTTGTTCTCAGCATCGATGCTCAAGTTTCAGCATCGATGCTATCCACGTACCAGAGTATAAAACAGCATCGATACTCATATGCCAGCATCGATGCTCAAACCATAAATTGTTAGTTCTGATGCCTATTTCGTGTTCTGCGTCACGAAGTGGAGCGTAAATTTGTTCACAGCATCGATGCTCAAGCTTCAGCATCGATGCTGTGCACATATGAATTGTTGGGAAAGTCCCAGACAATACAACAGCATCGATGCTCCTATGGCAGCATTGATGCTCAAACCAGAAATTGTTAGTTCTGATGCCTAAATTTGTTCCCAGCATCGATGCTGAAGCTTCAGCATCGATGCTGTGCACGTATGAATTGTTGGAAAAGTCCCAGACAATACAACAGCATCGATGCTCCTATGCCAGCATCGATGCTCAAACCAGAAACTGTTAGTTCTGATGCCTATATTTGTTCCCAGCATCGATGCTGAAGCTTCAGCATCGATGCTGTGCACGTATGAATTGTTGGGAAAGTCCCAGACAATACAACAGCATCGATGCTCCTATGCCAGCATCGATGCTCAAACCATAAATTGTTAGTTCTGATGCCTAAATTTGTTCCCAGCATCGATGCTCAAGCTTCAGCATCGATACTGTTATCACACTTCTGATTCTAGGTTACGAAGTGAAAGCGTTGAAGCGCTGCCGCGGGTGGGAGGGGATGCACGCGTAGTTATCAAAATCTGCCTGTACTTCGGAATCCACGTTACGAAGCTGAGTTCGGAGTATGGATTTCGAATTGCATAATTTTGCCAAATTCAAGGGTAATTTTGGGTTTGAAGGGGGGGAAAGAGAAATAAAGGAGGGTCAAAAGAGAAATTTTCCTAACTTTATATCTCATATATGTAACCAAAGGATGGTATATTTTTTTCACTTGTAAAAGTGAGGAAAACAACTTTTTGTTTTATAATAACACACAAGAATCAACCCTTTTAACCTTAAAAAAAAGTTTGATTCTACTTTCTCAAAAGTAATCGACATGATTAAGTTCATTATTAATGTTTTTCTTTTTGTGTTAAATTTATTTTCTTTTTCGGTAATAATTTTAATTTTCTCTTTTTTCTATCACCCCTCCATCGTAAATGGCTTAATTATATAATATTCTATATATTTTTCACTGCATGTCATTCTTCAATCATTTTTCGAATATGTTTGGGGTAGTGGGGGACATGGCCTCTAAAAATAAGTCTATATATATATATATATATATATATATATATATATATATATTCTTGGTGCACTTAAGCTCTGTTTGGTTCAGCTGAGATAAGGAAAGGGGAGAGATTTTAAAGGAGGGGAGGGGAGGTAAAATATAATTAATTATATTTGACAAAATTATCCTCATTTTTTTTTATTAAAACTCTAAATTATCCTTGTTGAAATATTAAAAATTTAGATATTTGTTTTTTTGTCAACAAAAAAAATAAATTTTCTACTCATTATATATATTTGTTTGTTGTATATATCTATTAAATTTTCTCCATTAATCCTTATTTTAATTTTATAAGGTTAAGGATAAGAAAGTAAATTATTTCTTCCCTCCCCTCCCCTCGTTAAAAAATTGAACCAAACATAAAATTTAAAAATGTCCCCTCCCCTCCAAAAACCCCGAACCAAACAGGGCTTACTGTTAAGGAACTAGTACTTCTACCCGTGCGATGCACGGGACAAATTATGGATAGATTTTGCATTTTTTATATTAAAAATATTAAAAAAATGAATGAATGAAAATAACAAAAATACATGTTGTCCATAATATTTTTCCAAAAAAAATATATCATCCATAATATCAAACAAAATATTACATGTCCATTGGTACAATAGAAATATATAAAATAAAATAAAAACAAACTGCCCCCAATAACTATATGTTTATATTCCAAATAGAAAAATGTATTATTATGGGGAGAAGAGAGTAAACAATATAAGATTTGTATTAAAAAGAATCTTAGATATGTTGTCTCCTACTTCAGTAGAGTTATTATTAACTTGATCAATTTCATCCTCATTCTATAATTATAAATGTTCAAGTCAAATTTATAATATCGTGAACACTCAGAAAAATACATTTGTTAATAGAAAGTGTTTAATGTCATGTTAACAATTTCATGGAATAAACTGACAAACTTACCTTCATGCCATGTTTCATTTTGAACTGATCAATCAAACTTTGATCCGTAGTTAATTTCAGCACAGTATAGAGTTTCCACCCTTTTTCAATATTGTCTTTGGAAACCGGAATCTTGAAAAGCATAGTCTTGTCCAACAATGAATTAAAAACAACAGGCCATGAATTGGCATCATAATTATCTTATACAATTTGAACATGTAATTTAATTCTGTACAAAATATATATAAATTAAAATGGAATGTAAACAAATTAACAAAATACAAACAAACATGGAGATTTATGATACTTAGGATTTGCAGAAAGAACATCAATACAATGTTCACAAAAAAATAAATCTCCACTTTTTGTACGCACAACCTTGTTACATTTGGTACATGCTTGATAGAGCCATTTCTTGATGTGGTCAAAATCAATTGCTTTAGCAAGAACAACAACAATAGAAGCTTGTTGTGCAAATACACAAGTCATATAACAGATGTACCTAAACGATGAAAATGGATTCATATAACGGGTGTTACTTAAAGATAAATTATTACCTTTAGAGCAGTGGAAGAAGCTCAAAAATGTTCATTTTTGAATGTTTAAGGAAATCATCAACTGCAGAGTTGTTGCTCTGGCCAGATACATAACTAACCTCCTGGTTCAGTGACTTATTTCCATTCTCCAACCTGTCAAAACAAAATTAACCATTTTAATTCCAAATATATATATGTATATATATATATTTGGAGACAAATAGAAATGCAAAATATATATATTGACATATTATTGAACTTACTTCTCTTTGTATTCAAAAGATTCCTTTAGATTGCTAATAATAAATATTTTTGTAGCATTGAAAGCATTTGAAATGCCATGAATTGCTGAAAAAAATAGCAATACTGTATCAATAAATTTGTTCATATAGTTTGTAGATAGTATAAATTAAATATAACCTATCAAAATATGAGTCACTTACATTGGAATTTTTTTGGCTTACACAACTGTAAAATGACTATTACCGACTTATCAGAACCATTATCAGTTAAATAACTGTTCATTTGTTCAGCATGCTCGGCCCACAAAGTGCAATCAACGTTATTCCCTTTGTATTGTTGACAAGATTAGAGACAATTTTAATCAATTATTATCTACTTGTCTCTGATTCAACTTCTAATTGCATACTACAAATATAATAATGTGATGATAATTCAAAATCTTACTCCAAATCTTCCAATACAATATCCATCAGTTTGACTCTGATTCCTCTTCTGGTAGTTTCCTTCATATCAAACTTTTTAATCACACGGTCAATCACATCTGTCAAAATATGATAATATAAATCATTATGAAAAATTAAGGATTGAGATCAACTTAAAAGGAATAGTTGGAAAATCTAAATTTGAAGTATGACTAACCTATAGCACATGTTTGGTCAAGGCCGGACAAAATTAGAGGAAAAGCGACAAATTAGAAATAATATAACAAGAGCCATCTTCAAGAATTGACTCAAAATCACCGAACAGTGCAGGTTTCACCGAAGCTTGGATCTTTGAACACTGAAAAAACAGCAAAGTTGACAATCAGAAAATGTAGGAATGTGGTAAATTAATTAAAAATCAATATGCACATTATAGGTAATAAACAACAAATGAAATACTCACTTTGCTGTCGAGTAAAATCATTTCTAAACTTGTGACAATATTGGGTTCATATAAGAATAGGATTTCCACAAACGAATTACACGAACTTTAATTTGCCAGTTCAATTTTGGAGGTACAATGTCAGAAATCATACTCATAGGTAGTGTCATTCTGCATACAAAAAATACTGATAAGAAAAAGTAAAAACTACAACTTGCAAGTTACTGATAAGGAAAAAAAAATCAATTTTGGAGGCCCAATTTAGAAATCATTTTGATATGAACAAATACAAATACAAATAATGAAGAATCACATCAAATATATCAAAGAAGAGGAGAATAATCCATTACAAAAACATAATTACTCGCATACCTGTTTGTGAGTGTGAAAAAAATTGAACAGGCACACCAAATTAAACTCAGTAAAGTCGCAGAGAAAAAGAAAGAGATGGAGTGGTTGAAGAGAGACAGTCGAGCTTCTCTGATATATGGTGAATAGGTTCTGAATTTTCATTTATTAATAATAGGTTCTGGAAATCCTTGAAAAGGGAAGAAATTTGTGTTTTACGATAAAAAGTATCGATGAGAATGTAGAATCACGAAGAGGAGACGGAAGGGTTTAGTGGATAATCGTTTTTGTTTTTTGGTATAAAATTGTTTAGTGATTAGTGAGAATAATAGGTGGCAATAAATTAGGAATAGATTTATTTATTTAGATTTATTTAGAAGAATACAAATAGGCATATATTTAGGCAATTAGGCGGCTCTTTAGGATTAGTTTTTTTTTTTATAAATACAAAGGGGAATAGATTTAGGCGAACTAATGGAGCATTTGGAGGGAAAATGTTTTGTGCCTTATAATAATATTAAGGATTTCTCAATAATTTCTTTGTAAAAATTTCATTGATGCATAACCATTATATTATCTTTACATTGTCCACTAAGGAAAATGCAATCCGAAAGCGAAAATATCTTGTATGTGGTTTTATAATAAAAAGAATAGACAGATGACAGATTGTTATTTATTCAAAAAAGACAAATTGTTACTTTGAAATTGTAAGAATTAGTCAAAATATTAGTTGATGTTGAAATTAATCTACTAAAAAATAAAAGACAAAACTTAACAAGTTATCTAAAAAGATGGATATTTATTTAAGTGGTATGAGTTGGGGACATATGGGTTGGATTGGGTAGGAGGAGGTCCTGGGTTCGATCCCTGGCGGGAGTAATTTAAATTTCCGATGTACCAAAATAAAAAAGATGGACAAATTTTGTAAAAAATAAATGGACAAATAAAATATTTCCAACAATATCATCAACCACAACCTTTATGGTGTGAATTTGTTGCACATTTCTGTAGGGACCGGGGTTCGAACCCGGTATGCCCACTTATTCACTTTTAAGGGGTAAATTTTCAGCCGCTAGGCTGCAGTAATAATAAAACTAGCGGAAAACGATAAAGAACACGATAGAATTTGTTTATCCAGATCGATTAAACCGACCTAGTATGGAGGAAAGAGCAGCCCCTCCTTTCCACTATAATACTATGAGTCACTTTACAAAGAATTCCAATAAGAGTTACAAGACATAGTCTTCAAATCTAATTCTACTTTAATCCTGAGTTTCTTCTTGAGGCCAAAAAACTCAATTATAGTGTTTCTCAAGATGAAGAGTAATACCCAAACCTTATTAATTATACCAAGAGAAAACCCCTTTGTTTCTCAGCGCACCTGGCAGACTCTTTAGCTTTTTTGCGCCCCTTGCGCCCTGTTTCCACCGCCTCGCGCCCACAACTTTTCTTCACATGGTTTTTGTTCCTCTCTTTTATTCTATTGAGATTTCAAGGTAATTACAACAATTCTCCACCTTACCTTTAAATCGATAGTGATGTCAATTTAACCATCAACCACAGTATTGTTATCTCCAACCTTGAAATACATCATTCAAGACACCAGATCAAATCAAGTCTCACTTGAATCTTGACCTTGATACAAACCTTCACTTGCTTCCAACAACACTTGCTAGAACCAGAAGCTCTCTAGTTTGATTTTTCCTCTCGCATCCAACTACCCTATGTAGTCCCACAATATGTACCTCATCCTCTTCAACCCTCAGAATGCCTTCCGCTCTCTTGAAGATCTTGAATCCGACAACCGTAGAAATTTTATGTAGTTTCACAAGTAACATCGAACCTTCTTCAGCCCCTGAAGTAATTAAGTTCATCCTCTTGAATACTCGCTTGCTTCCAACTATCCTCGAATTTTGAGATAATCATACAAGCTCCACCACACCTTCATCCCCCGAAATGTCTCCCGTACTCATGAAGAATTGCTTGTCTCCGACTAACCTTGGATTTTTAGGTAGTCCTACAAGCTGCAATATCAAACTCTCCTTGCTTCCAACTACCACCAGCATTCTAACAAGTTACCAAGTTTGATCACCGTTGCTTCCAATTGTATCCCTGAAGTTTTTCAACGTGTTTTACACTTCTTCAGCCACAATCGGAACATAACCCACAAAGTCTCCAAAGCTATACTCCTTTGGTGCAACAATATCACTCTCCTCCTATCTCCTACATAGCAGAGAGCTAATGTAGATTGTCTTCACTATTAGAAGACTTCACCTCAAAATGAGTTTCCGCCACCAAAGCCTTATTATGTTTCCCACCTTGTAACTTGCAAGACTCTTCAACCCGAGTATTATTGTCACCGCCTCTTCAAACTGATATAGAGTATTATTACCACCACAACTCCCTGCTGGAACTTGAGTATTGTTACCACCGCCTCTCCAAGCTGAATTTGAGAAGTGCCGACATCTGAGCTACTCCTTTTAACGCTTCCATGCACTTCTGTTGAACTAATATTGCACAAAGATTCACCTTCCACAACCCAAAGTCGTTACTCTTGGTAAACTTTTCAATCTCGCACTTTGAACCCAATGTACTTGATTATCGATGACCCATGCCCCACGGTGGGCGTCAATTGTTGTGAATTTGTTCAATAAAATCACACCAATAAAGATACTTTGTGTGTGGGGCAATAGATAACAAGAAACCAATAAAGTAGAACATGCAGTAATAATAAAACCAATGAAAAACAATAAAGAACACAATATAATATGTTTATCCAATTCAGTCAAACCGACCTAGTATAGGGGAGAGAGCAGCCCCTCCGTTCCATTATAATATTATGAGTCACTTTACAAAGAATCCCAATAAGGGTTACAAGAGATAGTCTTCAAACCTAACTCTAAACTCTAATCCTAAGTTTCTTCTCGTGGCCAAAAAACTCAATTTATAGTGTTTCCTAAGATGAAAAGTAATACTCGAACCCTAGTAATTATACAAAGAGAAAACCCCTTTGTTATCTCTCTAAATCTTAGTTTTGTGTTGGTCTCCGAAACCCTTGCCAATCTTGTTTCTTAAGGCTATATCATTGCTCTATTGTTTTCAACTCTCTCTCTATCTCTCTCTCTCTCTCTCTCTCTCTCTCTCTCTCTCTCTCTCTCAAGTAATCCTTGATCCAAACCTCCATTTATATAGAATAAAATATACCTTTAAAATATAAACAAATCTATTTTAAATCTGACCAAAAACAACCAAATAAAAATTTGGTCTCGCACTCGCGTCTGGCGTAGCCAGTCCTGCGCTCAGCGCAACTAGTAGATCAGAATCGCGACCTCCCCACATTAGGTTTCTTTCGTAGAATTGTTGAACCCTTGAACCAAGTGAGATATGTTGGTGTTTTAGTATCTTTGTTTTTATTTTTTTTGGTATTGTTGTTAAGTTGCTTTGTTTACGTTGAAGATTAAGACATTGACACTTTTTTATTATACACAGTTGAAAATTATTTTTTGTTGCTATTTTTACTAATGACTAAAAAATAATAATTTTGTAGTAAATTAAATTATAAAAAAAAAGTTTGGCGGACCGCCCCGCTAACCCGCCAACTCTCCGATTTACGGGGCGAGCTTGATACTTAGGCTCATACATCTAAGTAAGTTCGTCACACCCCATTTATGGGCGGATTTAAACGGGGCGGGTAACAATGGAGGAGCTAGCCAAACTATAAGGATGGGGCCGGAAAAAAAATTAATTTATAAATAGAAAATTCATATTATATATCAAAAAATTAAGTTGTTATAATAAGCACACAAATGTGGTGGTCAAAAAATTAAACTACATGATTTAAAATATTAATGCAATATGTAAAAGAAATTACTAAAAAATGCATATTATATTGAAAGTGTCTCTTTTTATTTTTCCTAGATTTTTTTATCACAATATTTAGTTATATTTTTAAGCCAATTTATATATAAATTTCATACTTGTTAAGTAGTTCATACATACATGTATTTATATTTATAATATTATGTGAATCTCTCCCACAAAAAATTAGTATTTTTTAACAAAACCTAGATTAAAAAAATTTATATATACTAAAATTCTATTTTAAATAAAATATATAATTACTTTGATGATGGAAATTGAAAACTAAAGTTGATAGTAATAACCAAATAACATATTGTACCAAAAAAAAACATATATAACAAGTCATTCCCTTAACAAAAATGTTATTAAAAATAGAGTTAAAACAAAAAAAATGTTGGCCACAGGAGTTGAACCAGCACCCTTTCTTCAAGAAGCCATTAACCGCTTAGCCATTGTCTCTTACTATAACACTTATGCACATATTAATTTATATATCAAGAGCTTTAAGTAAAAATATGTATATATATCTATAAAAAATCGAAATTTTGAGTTAAGGGTAGGGCTATGACCCTACACTGTCCTAGTGTAGCTCCACCCCTGGCGGGCAATCCGTTTTGCGACCCCTAGCCTCAAGCACACAAAAAACGATAGAGCGGTGCAAAAAAATGGCAGCACCTTTGTTTCTTTTTTCCTAATAAGCTGACAACATCTATGTTAATGCTACTAAACAATAAGTCAGTGGCGGAACCAGGAATTTTATAAAACGCGGGTTAAATCTCAAATTTAAACAAAATTTTTAGTTTTGCAATGAAAATTTTCAATTTTGAAAAAAAATTCAACTTTATCCTAAATTAATCTCTACGAATCTCAGTTTTATTATAAATTAACTCTTAAAACACCAAAAAAGTTATTTTCAATGAAAAATCTCAATTTTGAATCAAAAAACCTCAATTTTGCTATAAATTAATCAATAAAAATATCAATTTTATCCTAAACTAATCTTTAAAATATCAAAAAATTTGGTTCGAACCAGGGCGCCCTGGCAGCCCATATACTCCCTCTGCCCCTGCTGCAATACGTGGTACAATCATGAAAGATTCACAATAAATAAGAAATAAAGTCTTCTTGTGCAAAATTTACGTCAAAATTTTTTAAAACATTAAACCCTTTGAGGTTGAATACACATCCAACAAAAATTTGAGAGAAGATAAAGATAAAGAAGAAGAATTAATATATTATAGATTAAATATATTTGTTATTTAAAAGTGAATATTTGTTCATAATTAACCCAGAGTGTGTAATTGAGCGATTGTAGCTCATCTTCCTTTAACTAAGTATCGAAGGTTCTATCCTCAACTTGAGTACGGAGCAACTTTAAATCTCTGTCCCAACTATCTCATCCTTTGAGATGTCTCCAATCTAACGAGGAAAATAATAACTGCGTTCTGCGGTTGACACCCTGATTTCGACTAAAGAACAATATTTGTTCATACTTAAAAGTGAATATTTGCTATAAAAAGTTGGAAGAAGTATTAAAAAAACAATATAGTATGACATATTTGACATGTGTCAACCAATAATTCAACGACTTTGGACGGTTTCAATCCTTTTCATTACGGAATCAACGTCCAATATTTTTTCATTAAAAAACATACAATATATTAATTTAAATTTAAATACTCATTACAAAAATAAATTAAATACTCATTCCATAATATAATACTACCATGATTAAGATCTTCAAAAAAATATTACAAAAAATAAAAGGGTTAAATATGTTTTTAGTCGCTATAAATATTTAAACTTTCTATTTTTAATTCTTCTAATTTTTTTTGCCACTTTTTGATCCTTATAGTTTTAGCCCCTACTGTTAAACTAATGTGTATTTTTGAATGATTTTTTCGTAGACATGTTTAGAACATTGTAAAAAGTTCTTCAAAAAAAAGAACTTAAAAATTCGATTTCTAAATTGAGATTTTGGTTATTTTATTTTTAACTTTTAAAATTTGAAAAATTCATATTTAATTATTTTCATTTTAAAAAATTCTAAATTTTTGTTAAGAAACTTTTTATAGTATTTTAAATATGAAAAAAGTTATTTAAAAGTTTAAAGATGATTAAACAATTTTCAAAATTATGAAAAATGGCAGGGATTAAAATTGCATAGATAAAAATTTTGTAGAGACCAAAACATACCGTTTTTTTATAGAGACTAAAAACAAAATTTTGTAACTTTATAGGACCAAAAATATATTTAACTCAACATAAAAAAAAATAATACCATAATTCTAATTGTGCAAAATGATGTTTAGAAGTGTTAGTTCAACCGATACAAAATATTAAAATTATTTAATCATTCATGATTAAAGTTTGATCTTGAACCCTTCCATTTCTAAATACACAAATTTATTTTGTGTATTTACATTTACGATAACTTATCATTTTATCTATGTGCTGAGAGAAGAGTGCATGATAATGTGTGACAAAAAATATAAAGAAAAGAAAGAGTGCATGATAATCCCACAAAACTCTCAATCTAACCGTACATTAAAATAACCAATTCAATCTCAACCGTTCAGTTTAACAAAGTTGAAAAAACGCCTCTATAAATACAGAAGAAGACGAGTTCCATCATGATTGGGTTCTGATTTTCATTTCTAGATTCTCTTCACTGTCACATGAAACAACAACTGGGAAAAAAATTAGCGTGTTAGGGTTTCAAATTCAACTCACTGAGTCACCTATACATTGTAGTCTTCCCGGTTTTTTCAATTTCGCCGGACAAAATTCTCACTCCGATCTCTCTTAATTTAGTTTCCGGTAGCGTAAAGATCGAATTTTCCGGCGAGAAATTTGTGGGTTTGGTTTCTGATGATTCTTTGAGTGTGTAGCGAAATTCCCAATTTATTACTCCAAAGTGTTCACTGGGTTTCTCCAATATGATGAGATATTGAGTTTCTATTTTTGAGAAATGGAAAAATAAAATAAAGATTTTTTTTTAGGGTTGGATAATGGGATTGGATATTTTTTAAATTTTTTTGTGGTTAATTTATTGGAGTATATTTCGTTGGTTTTCGGTTTCACCACCAGTTTAATCTGGTTCAATGGTCAGTTTTGACATCAAGTGATTTCAGTCTTGTTCCTGTTCCGAACACAATTGTGTGTAATTTCTTGGAGTATTGATTGTGTTGTGTGTTTGAGAGTTTTTTTGGTGACATTCAATTTTGGGAAATGGGTCACTAAATCCAATTTTAGATGAATCAGTTTCTTCAAGTTGTTTAGTTGAGTTTGATTTGATATTTGAGGAAACCTTGTCCTTTGATAAATTAACTGCATATCAGTTTCATAATTGCTTTTTTTTTAATTAAAATCTAAAAAAATTCAATTTTTGCATTTATGAATTGTTGGTTGAATTTATTTATTGATACAAATTTTTGTTAATCAATGGATCATTTCTTAATATAGTGGTCACTGCATCAGGCAGGAACCACTGGTCATTCTGTGTCTCAATTGTTTTGGCTTCAAATTCTTTCATCAATCATTGTTATAACTTGTAACCTTTTAGCAATTTTACTATTGGAGAGAAAAATTTGCTACTATGGCGGTGTCTTTGACGCGTTTATCTTGTTGGTTTTGGGGTGGTAGTAAGGAGAAAGAGTCTGGTTTTAATGGAAATTCATCTTCTGAATTGAGTTTTTCATTGAAAGAAAGAGAGTCTTTGAAGTTTCCTTTGGTGAAGGGAACTAATAAAAGGAGGGTTAAGAAGAAATGGCAGAGTAGGGATGAGAGGAGAGTTGATAGAGAGTATGATGTTGTTTTAGTACCATCTGATGGTGGTGGTTGTTTATCAGGCTCTGAATCTGATGACTCAGATTGGTCTATTGGGTGGTTGGAACCTCATGGTTCTGATTTTCACAGTGATGATGAGTCTGAATCTGATAGTAGTTTTGCTGTTTTGGTTCCTTGTTATAGACCAGGTTGTAAGGAAGTGGATGGTTCAAATAATCAGCTTTTGACTGCTATTAAGAATCTACCAAATCAATTTTCTTCTGGTAAGATATTGAATTTGGTATTGAAATTTTGTAATTTGTCTTCAATTAGCACTGTTTCACTTTTTGTGAGGTTATTTACTTTTTTATGATGGTTCCTTAAATAAGTATTCTTGTTTAGATGCTTTTATAATCTGTATAAATAATTTAGTCTGTTTGGCCTTGTTGATGATGATTGTGATCCTGAATCTTGATGAAGAAATGAGTGTGTCATTATCATCATAATTGTTGTGTTTTGTGATTTTGTTATGTTGATTATTTGGTAATAATTCAGGTGTAACTGTGTAAGTGCAATGGTGATTATGTCTTTTCTAGTTTAGCTAAATCTAAAAGCATAATACATGACAAATGCTTCTGCTTTTTTTTATTCTTGGAATTATCTTCAATTGCATCAATCTACTAGGTTATTGTGTTATGTATGTATATTTTAATGTTTGGTGTGCGTAACTGTGTATCAAACTGTGGATACTATAGAGTCATAGTTTTCTAGCCTTGTGTGTTTTTTTTTGCTCTTTTATTTTCTGAGTGTTTTCATGTCTAGTTTTCAAAGGTGGGTTTTTGCTCTTGGTTTCTGGTTGCTAGTGTTGAGTACTATTGAACATCACTATTACCAAAAGTTAGTTGGTCCAGATTTGGTAGGGAGGACCACTGTTCGATCCCCCGCAACTGCGTTTGGGAGGGGGTTGAAACCACTTGATGCTATAACTGACCTCCGAACCTGATTAGTTGGTCCAGTGGGCCGGATACTGGTGGTGGAAACCAAAAAAGAACATCACTTGTTTGTATTGGTGGTGAGTTTGACTGAATCACGGTGTGCTAATGTGACTGTGGCAAAAGCTATACTTTGATTTCGTCACACTCACTGTGATTTTGAACATATAGATACATATATTTTGTCAACCTTTTAATTGCATATTCCAAACTGCACGTTGGGTAAATTGTGTTTAAAACAACAACTTGCCATTTTAATTGAGTTGTTTGTACAAATCTAAACTAGCAAAAGTTGTATTGTAATTAATGATGACCAACTCTTTTCATTCATTATACTAATTTTTCTTGTGATATGTTGATACATTCAACTGCAATATTTATATCTGTATTTGGATTGTTAAAGAGAGTGAAGATGTATTTTCTTTTCTTATATCTTATTGTTTTAGTTACTACTGATTGAATTTGCAGCTGGCAACAATTGCATGGAACAATGGTTGGCTTCACTTCAGAATTTTGAAGCGTAGAGCCTGCACGAGTTCCATGACTGCGCGATGGAAGGATTTCTCCCATGTTTCCGAACACACGCAGCTTCGTCTTTTATTACTAAGGACCTTTCTGAATATCTTCTAGAAGTAGGGGGGAGGCAAAAATAATACATTATGCATCAACTGTATATTTTGTACATAGAATCCACTTCTTATTGTAAAAGCTCAATTTGCAATGCAAAATTTGGAGCTAGAACATTCAATATGGCCAATCACTACTATAATATAAAAAAAAATTATATATGCTGTAAAAATAGTTATAATAAATCATTTAAGATTTTTGTCAACTCTATGATTTTTTTTTTTTTTGACTAATGTCAACTCTATGATTGTAAGTTGTAACATTGTGATGTTATGTACGCAAGCATTGAGAGGAGGATTCACATGTGGTTGTTCATTCATTACAAAAGTGGCCACTTCATGATCTAGTACATGTTTGGTTTCAGTTCTAGATAAGATAAAGTAAGAATTGATTTTAGAGGTGTAAAATTAATTTTGATTTGTTTGGCTTCTCAAAATTTGAATTAATATTTATTGAAATTAGAAATCGTAACTTTTTAACTTTTTGTTTTACATTAATATATTCAAATATAAATCAATTTATCTTCAAATCAATTTTATATAATCAATTTTGTCATTTTTTTTATAGGAAAAAATTAGTATATGATGGGTAATTAATACTTCGATGATATTGTTAAAAAAGATGAAATTAAATTAAATATATTTTTCGTCTCTATAAAATTAATCAATTTTGATTATGTCAGTTCTAAAAAAAATGCATATACATGCTTGAGCAGGAGAGGCGGTTGTGAACTGAATTGAAAGCACTAAATAGTTTGAAAGAAAGGCTCCCAAAGTTTGAAGCCACTGCACCCCAAGTAATAGGTTTGTCCCATGAATTAACAGTATGAAAATAAGGATGTGAAACAATTGATAGCCAAAGTATAAAAGGGTAAGGGTAACATTTTACATACAATTTTCGTTGGAAATATATGGAAATTTGTGGGAACTTTGATAATGAAATAAACATATATAAGTCTTTTGGGTGAATTTTCTCCTTCTAACTGATGTTAATGGGACTTTATTTTATAGATAATTTTCTTTTATTTTGTTTCTCTTTCTCTTTCTTCTTTGTACAAAAACAAAAATACAACAAGCATAAGTATTAACGTATTGTCTACATAGTATAAAACGTCAAATACAATAGAATACACAATTTCTTAATTTAGAGCTCTTCACATTACAAAGCTTGAATAAAAAACCTTGTTATGCAAAAAAGTGTTAACATTCCACCAAAAACTTGGCCACCTCCCCCTCACATCACATTAGAAGCTTTTCTAGCCTACTTTTTTTTATTTTATATATTTCACCAATGGGTGGTTTAAGTGGTAACCTCCATCCCATCTTAATTATAAATAAATATTCATTTTATATTTATTAAATAATAGATGTATTTTATTTATAATATATATAGATAAAATATATCAGTTATTCAATAAATATAAAAAATAAAGATTACTGTACTTATTTATAATTAAAGCTAAAGAGAATACATAATAGACAAGGATTTTTGGTGTTTGTCTATTTGAGCTATTTAAACAAGTTGTTATATAGAAAATTTGATAAGAAGAAAGGAAATATTATGCATGTCTCGAAGATTATTTCATAGAAACTTTGTATCTAATATAGTAAAAAAAAAAGGTTTATATATATTTTATTTTACAGATAAAAATGATAAATTAATGTTTATGATTAATATATTTTTAATTTTTAAAGTAGTACAACAACATAAATAAAATTTGGATAATTTATTCAAACCTCTCAAAATTGACCTCCAATATAATTTGAGTTTCTTAAATTAAGAAAATTTTGTACAAAAAAAGTTATATCTTGAAATTTCCCCCTCCCAAAATCTTTTATCAAAACTCTTACCTCTTGTCCCCTCCTCTAAACTCTAAAATAGACAATAAAGACATCATTGTAGGTTTAACCATTTTTGGGGTAGAATAGTATATGTAACTATTGAATCAATAAATTTAAGGGGTTTGTTAATAAGTGCATCCGGTGCACTCTTTAAACATACTATTTAAATAAATTATTTATTCAAAAAGATAAACATCATAGTTTTCAATGCATTGACTTTATACTTTTTAAAAAAATTTAAAAAAACTTACGATTTAAATGGCTTAAAGAGTGCACCGAATACACTCCTTAGCAAGACCCTATATTTAATGTTATTTTAATTTTTCTAACAACCATATTTGAAAATTTTGAACATTGATCCTCTTTAAAAAGATTGATTTCTCTAATTATAGTAACTAGATTGAGGCTCGCGCAACAGGTTGAGTCAAGTTTTTGAAAAAAAAAATATTGTTATACAGAATGTATTATAAAATATTGATAATAGTGAACAATTTTTCAATAATCTTTTCGCTATAAGTAGCAATATTCTATTAAAATTCACTCCCATAATTGATAGTCGTATCGTATGGTCAATCTTAAATGAAAATGTTTAGTTTAACAATATCGACATTGTACTTAGTTAATTTTAATGAGAATAAATCATTGATTTGGTCTATGAACTATCAATTTCTCTCCAATTTAGTCCTTAACTATCGAAATATACTAAATATTCTCTAAATTACTATTATTCATCAATTTATCCCTCAATTCTTTTAAAAATATCAGAGAGAATGATGGTTGTGACATCTATTGATAGATTATTAATAATAATTTAGGGACTATTTAGTATATTTTTATAGTTTAGGAATTCAACCGGAACACAATTGATATTTGAGAGACTAAATTAAAAGTTTATTCATTGTTATTTTTTGGATCATAAGTTTATCCATTGTTATGGACTATAATTTTTCCTCCACCGATATCTGGTTCACTAGACCGACTAATTTGATTTAGGGTGAGTTCAGATCATATCAAGTGATTTTGATTCCCTCATAAATACATATGTATAGATCCGTAGTTCTCCTTACCAAATTCGGTGTTTATATCATATAGAAATATAAAAATTATGTCTTCTTTTGATTAGTCACGCTTTTGTTTTCTGATATCTATTGTCACGCTTTTTTCCTAAAGGAAATATCTTTCTGACATTAAATTCATGCGAACTTTGCTCCCCTCCATCATCTCATAATTGGCACAACAACATCTTACACGTTTTCTCTAACTTTCTTTCTCAATGTCTTTCTCTATCTTTCATTGAATCTTTTTATTTTTTATTCTTTCTTTTTATATTTTTCTTCTCTTGGTCCTTTGCATCATCATGGATTCCATGTCTTCTGTTCCATCTCTTTTAGATCAAAGGACAAAGGTTTGCATGTTTTTGACTTTAACACATTCTAGTTAACATCATAATAATAACTTCTCAATATCATCAAGGACCAAGAAAAAAAATCATACATAACATACAAAAAAATGTTGCAGAGAGCGGCAAGCAATGCATATTCATGGTGGTGGGTTAGCCACATCAGAACAAAGCAATCAAAATGGATGGAGCAAAACCTTCAAGGTTCATTATTATTTTATAATTTCTTCATTCTCTTTTTCATATTATTAAGTTATTACAAGTTCATGCTTTGGTTTTAACGTTATATATAGAAAAAAAAACATAGTATATAGTATATTCTTTTTTCATCATCAATTTCAATATATTATTAAGAGGTTTAAGGAAGGTTTGATGTGGTTTAATATATAATATTTATGTATAAAATATTTATCAGAAATCAGAAAATTCAGTTCTACATTAGGAAGATTTGATGTGGTGTTATATATACTCAATAAGTTTAATTGTTTTATATGACTCTTACTATGTTATTATGTTTACTCCAATTTCTAAAATTAATTAAGCCTCAACTAATCAAAAGCTTTACATTTTCTCTGTTGTTTCCTAAATTTTAACATTGAAATTTAACGTTTTTTCATTCAACCACTCAAATTATTATGTTTAATTACCACTATGCTATGTGTGTATGTAACAAGGGACACTAATTTTCTTATTGTAATTACTAATTAGAATATTAACACCATGCACTTTCATATATGAACCTTTGGTACATACCAAACTAAAATATATATGCAAAAAATGCAGATATGGAAGAAAAGGTGCAGGGTGCTATAAAACTCATAGAAGAAGATGGAGACTCATTTGCAAAGAGAGCAGAAATGTATTACAGAAAGAGACCAGAGCTAATAAGCTTTGTCGAAGAAACATACAAAGCTTACCGAGCTTTAGCCGAACGATATGATCATATATCAACGGAGTTGCAGAATGCTAACAACACTATTGCTTCTGTCTTTCCGGATCGAGTGCCATTTATGGATGAAGAAGATGACGATGGATCGCCGAAGACTCAAAGAAAAATGCCAGAAGGGTATAAAACAAACGTTCCAAAGGCTCCTGTTAAAGATTTGAAAGGTGCCATAACAGCAGCTGCAAAGAAATTTAATACCAAAAACAGCACCAATGCTGCTGTTACTCCTAAAGTTCCTAAATCTGGATTGAGCAGAAAGGAAGCACTTGAAGAGGTTTACAAGTTACAGAAAGAGATACTATCTCTACAAACGGTGAAGGAGTTCGTGAAAAGCTCTTACGATAATGCCATTGCTAAGTATTGGGACACTGAGGAGAAGATCAATGAATTACAAGAGAGAGTTTCCATTCTGCACGATGAACTTGGAGAAGGTGTCGTTATCGAAGATGATGAAGCACGCCGTTTGATGACAGAAGCTGCTCTTAAATCATGTCAAGAGACATTAGATCAATTACAGGTGAAGCAGGAAAAATCAGTTGATGAAACAAAAGTTGAATCCAAAAGGGTAGAAGATATCAAAGCCAAATTAGGCTCTCTCATGAATGAATTCCAATATGATCAGAGCAAATCCAAAGAGTCAAGGGTCAAAAGAGATGTAAAAAGTGTAGCAGAGACAAAGGACTTGGAAAAAGATGAGGGTAGATTGACACAACAGAAACAGGACTTGCAGTTATTACAGAAGACGGTTAAAATGCACTTTGAGGATGGTTCCAATTCGTCTATTGCTGCGACAGAAATAGCGGAGAAGATTGATGAGCTTGTGAACAAAGTGATCAGTTTGGAAACTTCAGTTTCATCACAGACTGCTCTAGTATATAGACTGAGAACAGAAACTGATGAACTTCAAGGCCATATTCAAACTCTGGAAGATGATAAAGAAAGTCTGATCAAAGATAAAAATAAATTGAACGATCAACTGAGAGAAATGGAACAAAAGATGCTTGCGGTACAAGATTTAAACCAAACTGTCGAACATCAGAATAACGATCTCCAAATCCATTTTACGGAAGCGCGTTCTAATATTAACCACCTCTCAGTGGAAGTCCAAGGTGTGCAGTCAGGTGAGGAGGTTAATGTTGCAGATTCATCACCGATACAAAAGAATTCATCAGACCAGGCTGAATCAAAACATGAACTTGAAGGGGAAGTTCCATTGATTCAAGACAATGTCTTGGTGGATGATGTAAATAAGTCAGAAAAGGAACATAAGGGTTTGTTAGAAGATGCAGTAAATTCAAATAACGAGCAGCCAAATGAGAAGGTTAAGGTTGCAGATTCATCGCAGATACAAGAGAATTCATCAGGCCAGGTTGAATCAAAACATGAACCTGAAGGGGAAGTTCCATTGAATCGAGACAATGTCTTACTGAATGATGCATTGAAGTCCGAAAAGGAACATGATGGTTTGTTAGAATATGAGCTAACATCAGATAACAAGTTAAAGGTTACAGGTTCACCACAAAATGGTGTACACACAGAAAATAAACTTGAGTTCCCTAGTACCTTAAAAATGGAAGGAGCAACCGAAGCCGAAAACTGCCCTCCAACAGAGTTAAAAGAACAAGAGAAGACTCTTAATCCTGGAAATAGTGATGGAAAAGATACAGTTGTTATGAGTACAGTTACAACTACAGAAAATCATTCTTCGGAGAGTTTTGAGAAACTGCAAGAAAATGATGCTGAGCAAGGTTCATCTAAGACAGAGAATAATACTCCTAGAGTTGATCACAACGACCATGCAACAGCACCAGCTGATGAACCTGATTGGCGGAAAATGTTTTTGAATGGAATACAAGATAGAGAAAAAACTCTTCTAAATGAGTACACTAATACTCTTCGGAATTACAGAGATGTGAAGAAGAGGCTCGACGAAATAGAGAAAAAAAATCAAGACGGCCACTCGGATTCTTCCTTGAAGTTGCAGTTGAATGAAATGAAGACATCTAATTCCTTGAAAGACCAAGAGATAAGAATTTTACATCAGAAACTTAGTCTATTCCAGATAACCTTAGAGGGAAATGAGGACTTGGCAGACTCAACTTCAGTTCTGCCACAAGAAGAATGTGACATTGAGAAACTTCTAAAAGTTGATGAACCTTCATCTACATCAGCTATTGAAGAGATGTTCCGTTCCAGTATGGATGAAATTCTAGAGGAGAACTTAACTTTCTGGTTAAAATTCAGTACAACTTATGCTGAGATCCAGAGGTTTGAAACCACTATCAAAGATTTGCAAACTGAGGTATCAAAACTTGAGAAAAAAGGGAAGTCTTCAGAAGGTAGTGGAAGTACAGTGAATTGTTTAAAATCAGATGCACGTCCGATTTACAGTCACCTGACAGAGATCAAAACTGAAATAGCAGTCTGGTTGGAGAAAAGCGCCTTGCTAAAAGAAGAACTTCAACGTAGATTCTCGTCTTTATGTGTTATCCAAGAGAAGATAACAAATGCAATGAAAGAAAGCGCTGAAGATGACGATTTTAGGTTCACAAGCTATCAAGCCGCCAAGTTCAAAGGTGAGATTTTGAACATGAAACAAGAAAATAATAAGGTTGCTGATGAACTTCAAGCAGGTCTAGATATTGTAACATCTATTCAATTTGAAGCTGAAAAGGCACTTGTGAAGTTGAATGAGCAATTTGAGTTGTCAACTTCAAAGAGAAAAGAAAGTGGAAAACTAAAACAGTCAGAAAATCGAGCCAAGGTTCCACTCAGGTCATTTATCTTTGGCGTGAAACCAAAGAAACAATCCATATTCTCGATCATGAGCCCCGGAATGCATAAGAAACTGAAGGCTGCCAGGGCTCAGAGTCATTTGTAAAATATTTCCCTAGTTTCCTATTTTGTTTCTTTGCTCAGTCGTCTCTTTTTTAAAATTACTTTTATCAATTTCATTAGATAGTGAATTGAGAGTGTCTTTTGACAGTAAAGGAAGAGATTCATTTAACCTTATTTTATTATAACTGTAAGCAGGAAGTATGTAAAATGTAGCCGTTGGTTTACTTCTCTGTGTTTTGAGCTCTCTTTTTTAACATTTATCAATGATTCTGTTTTCCGTATTAGAAATTGTTTTCTTTAATAACAAGCTGCCTGTAAATGAAATTTGTTGAAGACAGATCGTATAGTAAGGTTATATATCCTTAATCCTTAACGAAAGTATAAGCAAGGAAATTCTATGACAGAATCACACTGCTAATGACGAATGCATATATCCTAATTCAATTACTACAATAATATTAAAGTTCAATATATTTTTGACACCTATAGAATACATGAATTTTTAGTTTTAATCCCAGTTAAGAAAATTCTTTGGTTTTTGTTCCTCCAAAAATTTAAAGTTATGTTTATGGTCCCTTGTAAAATGGCCGAAATTTGACTCTGAGCCCTGTAATTTATTATTATTATTTTCATTCCTCTAAAATCTGAATCACATGCTGTAAGCAGTATTCATTTTAGAGTAGATAAACAATTTTCATTTTAGAAATTAAGGAAATTATCTTAGATAGTTACAGTACATATTATATATAAAAGCATATAGAGGGATAATTTAATGTCACTTGGAATGACCAAGTTTCATAAAATAATAGTGAGGGCCAAAGACAATACTTTCATATTTTACAGGGATTGTTTTTAGCCAAAGAAAATTCTTTACAGAGACCAAAACCAAAATTTACTCATTATACATGTATCAAAAACATATTTAACTCAATATATAAATGCTAAAGTAAATTGACGTCATACCATCTTAAACAACTGTATTATAGTTTGCATGGTTATTTACATATTGAATTAGTATTCTTTGTAAAACTCATTGAAATCTAAAAGACTAAAACTAAGAATAATATAAAATTTAACCAAGAAAAATTTCAAAACTGTGATAGAACCATGGACATCTAAATGCCTCTAGTCATGTTATAACAGAGATGAGGTGACTATGGGCAGGATAAGATATTGGACTTGAAGCCATGACTTCCAAGAAGAAGCAAAGTGGGGAGTGAGAGTAAAACTAACCTCTAAGCTGGCAGGTTGGTTAGTATGTTGTAACTTGTACGCTTGTTCGAATGAGCCGAGAAGAAGCTGTTCTGTTAGGCATGACGGCATACAGGTTGACTGGCTGGATTGGCGATGAATCCTTAATGAGCCTTGGACTATTGTAAGAGCCACAAGCTCCTTTTCTGTGAATAATACAAACTTAAACAGAATAATTCCTGGTGTTCTATCAATAAGCTTTCTTATTATGATTTTCAATATGATGTTTATGTAACAAAGCAAGACTGACAACAGGAGTATGGAATTGAGTAATCAACAATTTCATGGCTAGCAATCCAACCTCAACAATAGCAGAAATAGTAGTTACTAATCCAAATATTAAATGAAAAAAGTAATCATTAAACTATTAAAAGTAGTTAACACAAAATTGACATAAATAATGATCTTGCAAGTAAATACCAAAATTAACACAATGGCTGATATCCCTTCTGTAAGGTCTAATTCATTTGGAAACTACTATATATAATCCGAATTGTGTGAAATAATGCAACATAGTTAGCATTCTCTCTGAATTACATACATTCGCAATATAAGGTTATCCTATTTTCTGTTTTACCAAGCCTCTCTTGCCACTTGTACACTACAGCCAAATAACTTGCTAGTTGCTACAAATATAAGTCATCTTGCTTTTCCCTCAAATAAGGCAAAGAAATAACACTGTTCTTAACAAGTCAAGCACGAACACCTGGTGCAATTTCACCTTGAGAGTAGACATTCCCATACGCTATCTACCAACTAGGAGGTGACTACCTTCTGGGAAAAATGAACCTATAGTTAACAGGCTATGCAACATTTCTTCACCTGGAGACTACCCTATTGGAGAATCCATCAACTTTAGAAACATCTGGTAAAAATTATTGTAACATATCACTTGCCCTTCTTAGCATCTTGCGGGAACTGCACCCCCATGAGCCCAAGCAAATTGGATGCAGGACCGGGAAGCCCTTGTTGGGAAGAAAAGGAATCAAGCAAGCTTTTTAATAAATTTACATCCACGTCTACAGGCGAAAAATCCGTATCCATAGCTTCTGCGGCATGTGATGTTCCCTGAAAGTAAATTTTTAAAAAAGCATCAGTCATACAACTGCACTCAAGCACTGACAAGTTTGTCAAAGAAAATAGAAATTGAACTACCCTGCAGGTGCCCACGCCTTTCCTAAACTAGATAACTCATTAATTATTGTATACACTGGTAAAATGAGGAAATGCAGCAGAAGCAGTGGGAAGATAAAGAGAATCTAAGTTAAAACCGATGGCCAATATGAAATATCTTCGCATCATTTTTTTGTGTGTGAATAATATCTTTGCATCATTATGTGACAAAAACTTGTACTTTTCCCTTTCAATTGCCCTTGTGTGGTTAGCTCACATTTATACATCCATAAATATTAACGTTTAGAATTGGAACATTCTTTACTTGTGCAAAAAGGCAAAAACCTAAACAAAATACCTCATCCTTCTTTGGAATTTGTTCATCAGCTCGAACAAAACTTTTATCAAGGGTTGTTTTCTTTAGTTCTTCATTCATAGCATCAGAATAAGACCGTGTGAAAATATCCTCTTCATCATTATCCTCAGCAGATTCAACCCCACCACTCTCGTCAGAATCATCTATATAATCATCAATAAAAATATTAGAACCCAAAAGAGATACTTGTCACAAATATCGAGGCCTAACTCATCCTTACAAAACCGGCTTGTAAGGTGAGGAGTGCCCCCTCTTTATAAACTCTTATCAAGAATCATATCTATCCGATGTGGGACTAAATCCCACCGAGTGTTGGCCGCTAACAATACTGAGGTGGAAGGAAGACACGATAACTGAATGATCAAGTGTCATCTATTTGGTTGAATTCCTATAATCAATTAACTCACTAGTCCTACTGTTCTATGCATACTAAAACCAAGGTAACAGTTGCTTATGGCTAGTTAGCATATTTCATACGGTTCACAGCATCACAAACAACTAAGAAGATTTATTGGTCTATTTTACATTGCTCAATAGCAAACTTGAAGAGATAATCAATGCCCAACTTCAAACCAAATGGGGGGTCAAACCTGAGAGATGTAAACCCATGTGTGTGTGCATGAATATATCATAAAAACATAAATGTGATGATGCAATGCAATGGTCATAAAACAACTCTTTTACCAATAATCCATAAGCAGAAATGAAGACAGGTTGAAGGTAAAGCAAGTAAGACAGGGTCAGTTTAAAAAAATTCACTATAAACATTGAAGTGTATAAAGTAAACATAAACATGAAAATCTTACCGAAGTCCAGGTCAGATGATGATCCTTCTTCAATATTACTGTTGCCAGTTTCACCTGGATACTTCATTACTGATTCCATCTCTTTGAGAAATTGATCTACATCAAGGTCCACTTCCTTATTCCTGCACAAGTGCCCAAAATAAATAGATATCATCATAGTGAAGTATTATAGAAAAATCACAAAGGTAATGTTAGAAAACTAGTAATTTTCTTTGGATAGAAAACTGAGATTTTATTGAACATATACAATTTAAAAAAAAAACTAATCCCACTGTTGTTGGATGAACAATGGAAGGTGTCCAGTAACTCACTACAAGGAAACGATGAACATAATAGAAAAGCAATAAAAAGGACTTAAAAAGCAACCATTGAAGGGGCTGCAACCTTCCTACCAACAGAACCCAACCCTTAATACCCCCTTCTGCTTAGACTTCCCCAGTTTTCCCTTCTATTTCAAACCAATTCACCCATAATAGACTCTCTTATCGTCTTTCCACTCACTTTCTATTATAACAATAGTTCCTATTCCTAGCCACTCAAACATGTCATTATATCAAATTAACTGTAATAAAAGTATGGAACTTAATCCATGCCAATGGGCAAACAGCATGATAAATAATAGTTGGAACTTGGAAGCCTGAACATCAAATTTGTTATTGATAGACACAAATTAGTTTATAAGAGAAGAAACAAAAGAGGTGGTCCCTCTTCCAATCATGAGCTGTCAGCAATGATAGCAGCTCTAACTAATTGTGAAGGAGAGAATGTGAGTGGGACACATGTCACTCACTGATTGGGTCTTATGGATCAAGAGTGCTATAAGTAAATGCACTCCATGCATAGATGGTTATGCATGAATTTGGCTGAGAAGCACTAGGGAGATTGAGCATCTAAATTAGCTCATTTTATCGTTTATGCATCTTTCATTTCAGCTTATATCCATAATCACTTATTCAGCTAGATCCCGTTTGATCTCTAGCATGAACTATCCTAAATAAATTCATTATCCATTCACAATTATACTGTTTCATTGTTTTATTCTTAGTTATCTGTTTCTAGATCCTATCAGTTGTACTTAATTGAACATGCAAAAAGTTAAACTCACCTGTCATCGGGAGCTTCAGCTCCCTCGTAACTTGATACCATGTCAACAAATTCCCGCATGCTTTTTACTACATCACTAGGATCAAACTCATCAGCATTTGAACCAGTAGTTTGACCCTTTTTCTCTTTCCCTTTACTTTTGTGTTTTAAGTCATAAAATTCCATCTCCTTTTGTCTTTCCATGAGAGCAGTATTTAATTCTTCCTCTCCATTGTAAAGCCAAGAATCATCATCAGATGGAGGAACCTCCTGAACTTTAAATCCGTCCACCGAATCAGGCAAAGCAAGAATTTCATCGATGCGTCTAACAGGAGCACTCATCAAGTCACTGCAACAAATTTTCAACTTAGCAAATAGCAACGATAAAATAACAAAGGTCTACTGTTGGAAATTACAACATCTTAATACTCCACTTTCCTAGTAGCTTAGGTTATATATATTCAAGTATCCAATTACAGCATAGTTAAAATACATTGGACTCTAGGTCTTTAACTAGACCTCTAGTTGATGTGATTGTATAATCAATTTGTGACAATAAATTTCCAGAGTTAAATTAGGTCTAATCTATATGAAGGAGCTATTGAAATCGATCCAAATTTCTGTTTTAGAGATGAAAGCAAGCACGTGCTTCTTCTTTCAGTTGAAATATTTGGATGGAATTGGATCATTAGAGTGAATATGCTATAAAGACTCATTGTACAGCAGTCCTTGAGGAGTTTATTGAACAACATAGGGTCTATGACTTTCTTGTGGGACTAAATCCTAAATTTGATTGAGTACGAATTCAGATTTCTATCCATTCAAACGAAATAATAACTATAACATATCCTATCCATTCTAAATGGATCTCTCACCAAGTCATTTAACCAAATAATATTTCCCACCTTAGCTTAGCAATGATAAAATAACATAAACCAAGTAAACTTATGAGCTAAGAACAAATAATATCACAAGCTAATCCAACTTAAAAACAAGACTCGATTTGAAACACAATGGGTATATTCAATATTAAGACTAATGGTAAATCAAAGGAGTTTTGCTAGTATCAGTCTTTCTATAATTTATATTCATCCAATACAGATGAGTCCATATATATTAATCAAGCATGTGAGTGAAGAAGAGCAAAGAGCAGTTCACTAACCTGGCTTTGGAGTGCAGAGATGTGTTTCTATAATACTCTTGAGCATTCTGCAACAACCTCTGATACTCACCGGAACCCGGAAGAAGCCCTTGAAAGTAACCACTTTTCTCCAAGCTCTGCATAAATGTTTCCCAGGTAGAACCCTTCCCTTCAACTCCATCACGCTTCCGCTGCTGATACATCATTTCCATCCCGCAAGCAATCTTCAACCCCAACTCCGCCTCCGCATACTCCTCCCTCCTGTCTCTTCCCGGCAGCTCCGGGTAAACCTTTGGGGCCCGAAACGTTTGCTGAACAAGCTGGGCATACATAGCCCTGGACATTTTCACAGAAACGCAAACCAACTCCTCCTCCCTTCCTTTTTCCAAAAACTTCTTCATCTTCGCCGCAAATTTCATACCGTCGATATCTCTGTCATAGAAACCTTCCACCGCAAGCGAAATCAAGCATGGCTCATGCTTAAGAACCCGTGCAACTGACACCGGAACCCTAACCCTAACTCTATGCATGTTCTTCCTAGCACGGTCTGGGTAATCCTTAATCCGGTTCATAACAGCGGTCTGAACCGGTTCAGAGGCTCGCGATTCAGACTCGGAGGATGTTAGGAATTTGAGTGAATCCATTAGGGAAGGGGAAGAGAGACGGTTACGAGGGATGATATGGATATGGCCGTTACGGAGAAAGATACGATTGTCTGAGGTATCGGGATTTAGCCAACGAGGAAGATGAAAGGCGGCTTCAATGAGGAGAAACTCCCCATCGGAGTCCCAAAGCCGGATAGAAAGGGAAGGGAAGTGTTTGGAGATGTGGAAAAGGAGGAAGACAGTGAACCATTCATCATCGAGATTGTCGCCGTAGCGGAGATGACCGTGGAGGTGAGGAAGGTTTGAGGAGGAAGTGCAAAGACAGGTAGGGTTTGGGGGAATGGAGAGAGAAAGGGTGAAGGGTTGATGTTGCCAGATGTAGTCAGTGGTGAAGGGAGAAATGGTTTGCAAGATTTGGAGGTGGAGGGATTGGAGGGTGGTGGCGTCAAGGGAATCAGGGTATATGGCGTAGAAAACAGTATCGTGTGATAGCGTGGAGGAGGAGGAAGAAGAAGGAAACTCCATTCTATACTAACTATTCCCTCTTCTCCACTAAACCTTTCGGAGTTGTGGCTGAGTTGTAATCCCTTCTGCAATTACATAAACATAAGTAAATGAATTCATGTTTCAAGAAATATAGTGTTCAACACCAAGCACACAATCTTCTCAAGTTCATCAAATTAATAAAGACCATATTTAATTTAAGAAAAATGTTAACACATGTCTTTCCAAATTAGTATAGTGATTCTGTCTCAAAAATTGGGTAATCAATTTTTTAAAAGTACAAAAATCGCTATTTTCAATGCAAAAATTCGCCGTCCCAAAATAAGTGACCCAGTTAACTATTATGCACTATTCACATAATCTATTCTGAGTATATTTTTTACTAATATGTAAATGCAAATATTAGCATATAAGATGTTGTTTGATTTGTCTCAATGAGTATTTTTAAGAAATACTACAATTTTATAATTTTTAACAATACATAATTTAATATATTAACGATCAAAGTTGTGCATTGACAAACGTAAACTGGTCAACTGAATCACTTATTTTATGACGGATTGAATTCCTTAACACGCACTGTTAGGGCACAATTTAGCAAAACCCCTTAATTTCTTTCTAGTCACAAGTTACACTATATCATCAAACTCAGAAAGAAGATTGTACTAGATAATTATAAAAACAACAAAAAGATAAACCTTATTTGCAATCAGCTTTGCAGACTAACAAGAACAGAAAGAAATAGGGAAGAAGGGGAAGACAAACCTGGAAGTGCGAACAGTTCAGGGTGTGGCGGCGCGGAATTGTGGGAGAAGAAATATTCTCCGGAAAAAGAAGAGTGGGAATTGAAATTGATCTTTTTTGGGAGTGTTTCTTATAGATTTTGCGTGCGTATGTTTTTTTTCTTACAAAATAAAAATTAAAAAATATTCGATCATTCAAAATTTCAAATACATGTAAATTTGTTAAAAATGATAATAATGAATCTACTATCAATCTCACATAGTTATAGCATCCAAGCTATGAAGCCCAGACACGAGATACAATACGGATACGGCGATATAAGAAAATTTTAAAATTTAAGATACGATACGGCTAGGATATTTTAATAAAAATTAAATATATAAATGTAAAATATATAAACATAACTAAATTTGATAATAAATAAACATTTATATTATTAAAATTATCAAAATTAGTGAATTAGATATCTTAAGTATTATCCGAATAGAGAGTCATGCGCATACTCACTGATGACCTATATTCTTGTCGTTCATTTCCTATATTTTTCATCTTTCTTTGAAAAATGTTAAAAAATTGTATGCACATAAACCAAATATTTAGCCCTTCTTGGATCCATTTTATTTCTTTTCAAAGAATGGATAAAATATAAATACCGGATACTTCTCTGATACGTATTTAGAAGTATCAGACAAGTATCGCAGAAGTGTCTGTATTTTTTAATTTAAAAAATAAAATTTAAACATTGGATACTCCTCCGATACGTAATGAGGAAGTATCTGACGCGTATCGGTATCAGATACAGTATCTGACACGATACTTGGTCATTTTTGGAGTATCGGGGCTTCATAGCATCCAAGTTAATATGGAGTAACATAAAACAACATATTTTTGTTTATATATAATGTGAAAAATTTAAAGTAATCGAAATATCAATGTCTTTAGATTTGTATTGTTCATGAATTTGATCACTATTTGAATAAATAGTTGTTCATAGTTGATTTGTCTATCCGAATCAACTAAATACTGCAACAGAAAAGAAAAACAAAACACCTGCACAAGACGAGAAAGCAAAATACTGCCCAAGATAGGGAAACAAACGAATGTCGACAAAATTACAACAAAACCAAAAGAAAAATATAATCAATGTGAAAGTCACTTATTTAGATTAAAATTAGGAGAGAAAAAAATAAACAAGGGTGTTTTTTGATCGAAAAACACACTTCTTCGAAATCTAGAACAAAAAAATGAACTTTAGAAGAAAGAATAGAGTCGGGCGAGTGTAAGCAGGGGGTGCGTATGTTTAAACTATAAAGTGATTTTTTTTTAAATATTTTTAAAAATTTTAAAGGAAATTTAAAGCTATTTTTCATTTGTTTGCCATCATAAAAAATTTAGTTTAACTTTATCAAAAAGAGTTCATTTTGCTTTTATTGATTTCACTTTATGTTATGTGAAGTTAAAAAAAATAGATTGTGTTTAAAAAAAATTAGATTTTGAAAAAAAGCTAAAAAAATGATTTTTTACTAAAATAATTTTTCGGAAAAATTTGAAACAAACATTAATAAAATAAAATATAATAGTGATTTTTTTGGCTAAAAATACAAAACAAATGGGCAGGGTCTTTTTGGTAAAAGTGAAAAAAAAAACTATTTTGCATCAATAATATTATTTTTATCATTATTGAACCGCTTGAATTTGTCCTCGTAAGATAGGTCAAGTGGTAAGAGTTGGGGGACATATGGGTTGAGTATGGGAGGTTCAGGGTTTGATTCCTGGCGATAGCATTTTATATTTCCGATGTACCAAAAAAAAACGCTTGAATTTTAAACATGTAACGATATGACTCTGATTTTCTTTTGTTATGTTTTGTGTTATCATAAATTCATAATATTTATATTATTAATTAGTATATTAGTGATGATATGAGAATTAAAATTAATATTATGTATCAGAAGAATCGATCTCAAATCATGAAAATTGCTTATTAGTTTTTGAAGTCCCTCTGCAACATTTTATTAGTTTTGGAGATATAGTCAAAGGAAACAATAGCAAGCGTTTTTTCACATATCATTTTTTTTTTACTAAAAACAACGATATTCATCCATTCAAATTTGTAAAGTACATCAATCGACATCATAACATATTCAAATTCGCTAAAAACTAAAAAGGATAAATCGGCGAACAAGCTCACCGCATCCAAGTTAATAGCATAAAACGGCCAAATGATAAAGCCTACAATTGATATGACAAAATATAAATGTTCGGAGTCTTCATGCTTCCGAATCTGCAACGTTGAAGACGCTAAAGTCATTGAATTTGCTCTGAAGTTGAAGTTAGATTGAAGCAAATCTGCAAACCTGAAACAAAACAAACACCGTACGAAGAAGGGAAAACCAAATACCGTACGAAGACGGGAATACAAACACCGTACAAAAAAAGGAAATTAAATCAAACAGCGTACAAAGACGGAAATCAAACAACTCCACACTAAAGGGGTAAAACAACACTGAAAGAAGAAATTACGATGAAGAAAACTCAAACAAAACTTAAGAAAAATGTGAAAATCACTTATTTTACTAAAAAGAAACTAGAGAAACAATCAAGAGGGGTGATTTTGGATCCAAATAGACCCTAAATCACCCCTCTCAAGAGGATGAACAAGAAAGAGACAAAATGAAAATAGGGTTTATTAATTAGAAGGAGGGGCGGCTATTGTGAAAAAGAGGACTTTATATCATTTTGTTTGCTACTACATGGAGTATTTGGAACATGCGTATTAATTTTGTGTTTAGAGGTATTTGCCCTGTACCAAAAATGCTTTAGAAAGCGCTTTTTTTGGCCTTAAACAGCGCTTATGAAGCAGTGTCTATTCCAGCGCTGCCAAAAGTATAGACAACATTAATAGTTAAGTAAAAGTGATGTATAAAGTCACCCTTATACAACGCTTCCTTCTCATAAGCACTATCTTGTGGTACCTTTAGAAAAAGCTTATTTTCAATAAGCGTTATCTTATGGTACCTTTAGAAAGCGCTTCCTGTCTATAAGTGCTATCTTATGTTAACCTTAGAAAGCACTTCATAAACATAAGTGCTTTCTTAGATAGACCTTAGACAACGCTTCCATCTCATAAGTTATCTTATGGTACCATTAGATAACGTTTCTTCTTTAGTGGAACACATTCGCTATGTCATGTGGTTTTGGTTTATTGGCCGCTTCACGACTTCATGAATTAGACTCGTGTATCTTTTGTTGAATGATGTAACAATCTCTTAGCTTGCATTAATAACACCTAATGAGGTCTTTTGAATTGTAAGGGTTGAGTATCTTTTGTGCTCCTTATAATTCTATCTTGTTGAAACTAACTAATTAACTAGAGTATCAAATTATTGATTTAAGTGGAATATATATATCGCATAAATACATAACTTTAATTATAAATTTTATAATTTGTATGCTGTGTTTGTTTTAAATTTGAATAATATTTAACTTTTTCTTTGATTTGAGTAAAATTTATTATGAAACAATTACAAAAATTAAACTGACTATATTTTTTTATTAGTTCAATCTTTTTTCTTTTAAGATGTCAAACTAAAGCAATTTGTAACACTCTAACTCAAATCTCATTCAATTATTTATTTTATATATATGATTATAATTATTAATTAAATTTTAGAAAATACTAGGTGTATATGAGTGTATACAACTTAAGAAATAAAAGATCGACATTGATATGATAGACGTGACAAATTAGTAATATGATATGAAAAAATTTACAGAGATAAAATAATGTGTTGAATAAATACGTATAGAAGAATAAATGGTGTTCAAATATCGTAGTTATAGATTTTAAACATCATTATCAAAACAAAATTTAAATGTCTACACCCCCTAAGCCAGGGTCCTTGCTTCACCACTAGTTATTGAATGTAAAAATCACTCTTTTAATTTATAAAAAGATGATATTGAAATAACTTTTACTATTTTTAGTTAAGTATCACAAAGATCATTTTTAAAAACTACAAAATTTAGGTGTATTTCTTTAGGTACTTTTCATATTGTTTTTAACATAAAATTTATTTTTTATGGGTATAACAAACTTTGAAAAAATCATGAATTTGAGAAAATTATAGTTTGTTGTGTTAATAACCATACGAAAAGTACCTACAAAAATGCATACAAATTTTATCCTTTTAGAAATCCAAAGAATTTTTTTTTGCATTTATGGAACTATATATAATTATACTTAAAAAAGATAATTTTATGTACAATCTACTTTTTTTTGTCAAATAGCATAGTGGCTAAAAAATTCATTTTAAAGTGAATAAATAGTGTCCGAGATTTGAACCTCAACCGCTATATATAAAATATAATGTTTCTGCCAACTGAACTAATTTCACGGGGATTATGTACAATCCAATTTAACAATAGTTTTCTTGACCCAAAAAAAAGTTTGTTTAAGTCTAAATTCTATATACATTTGGATTTTCTACTAAGTTTATTTGAGTTCTAGAATATCGGACCCCATTTTTTTTTAGAACCAATAAGTTAATATAATAAAAGTTAAACCGGTCTCAATCAAAATTACATGTGTAGGTGTAACAAATTTTACTAAAGATATCATCAACTACATGCTTGCAATCAAATTTGATGGATACCACCACTAAATTCATGTTACTAAGACAAATTATCGTCTCTTTTAGACCACACAGTTTTGTTTCACGAGACTGTGGAAGACTTTAAAAGTAAGATGTTTTTGCTCCTACCTTGCTTCCCATTAAGTATTTAGCTTTGAAGACTCTCATTACTATAGTATTATGGTTAGTCACTAACTTCCAACCTTGCTTCCATAACATAAACAAATTAAATCATAAAGATGTTAAAGACTCATTCGACCGTATTCTTTTCCCATTGTTGATCCCAATCCCAATGTAGCCAAATAATTCCTTCTACACTTTGCCTATTTAACCCCAACCAATATGAGTTTAACATTATTTTTTATATCTTTTCGGCTAAAAATGTTAGTAGTAGTAAAAGAAAACTTGTATGTTAAAGGAATTTGAAGTGACTATCAAATGAGTGATGTGAATTATTATAAATCTCTGTGTTCAACTTTTATATTTTTTTTTTGAGTATTTATAATTATCTATCCAAAAATACAAGTGCATAAAAAAAATTATGAGAATGCTAGCATGTGCCAGCATGACCCAAAAATCTGAAGTCATAATTAAGAGCACCATCAATATCATTTGATCAAAATAATAAAAGTTTTAGACCCTTAAACAATTGGTTAAAAGTTTGATTTTGACTTTTGCATAGAGAAAAAGACTTAGTTAAAGTGTGAAAATCCAATTTATATATTTTAGACTAAAATATTATTTTGGTCTTCTAACTATTTTCAAGATTTTATTTTTGTCTTTTTATTGAGGCAAAATCTCTTTTGTACATGTTTTAATGACAACAAACCTTATAGAATAAATGTTAAGTTTTATGAATGGTAATCTACTAATCTTTGCACTGGAGTTTTTGTTGAAAGCTAAATAATGATAAAAGTGAACAAACTAAAGGTCACTCACATCAACAAGTGCATTATATATACTCAACAATAAAAGAATTTTAGTAGCATCAGATCATCATAACAATAGCATCACAAGCTTCATGAATATTTTCAAAGTATATTGTTTGAATCATAAGATGATTAATTAAAAGGTTCAAGAAAGAAAGTGATTTTCATGGTTAATAATCTTCTTCTACACCACAAAGTTTACAATGGTATTGAATGATCAAGGAAAATTATGAGGTTCATAAGTTGAAGAATAAGGATGGAAAAACTTGCATCATAAGCTACACAAGAATATATTTGATGTTGTATGACAAAATTCACAATGAGATTTGTGTTACATGCTTTGAGGATTTACTATCACAACTAACATAAAAAAGAATGATGCATATTCTAAGGATCTTCAAAATCTACTCAAAGTATTATCCTACCAAGATTTCTTAAGATGAGAACATTTGAGAATGATCTTCATGGGTTTTCATAAGAACTTATGCAAAGGGCATAAATGTTTTAATCATTCTCCAAATTAGAAGATCATGATTCTCATGATGAGTATACTCACGCCTCCACTAAAACATCTCAAAGATACTCAAGAGAATGTGTGCAAAATATCAATTGAATGAGAGGTTTTGCAATAAGAAGATTATATGTCTCATCACTAAAGAAAGCTTCAGAAGATCATTCTTTGATCAATCTTTGACATGCGTTATACTCTCTACAATAAGGCAAATCACTTATTTATTTTAATAGATCAATGGACAAAAACAAAGAAACACTTTATATTGACCTTTCATCATCAAGATCTCAACAGCAAATAAAAACTCTTTTGGCAAAGCATTTTTTGAAGACTTTCATGGGACTTTCCCTCTTATGCCATCACATTAAGAATGAAGTGAAGAATGTGCACAAGAATGTTCCTGACATCAAGACATAATAAATTGGAGTCTTGAATTTAATATGATGGAAAATATCATAGACCAATAAGAAGAAGACAACAAATCTAATTTATGAGTTGTCATGTACTTTCAAAGTACATTTAAGTGATCATTCTCCGATAAAAGGCTACACTCTATTTTTACCAAAGATGTACTTACAAAGTACTTTTCCATATTGTAAGATTACAACTGCCATATCAGATGCAACAACCTTACTTTTGTCCCAAGTAATCAAGGACAGTGCCAACTCAACAAATACGTTCCACTAAAGATTGATCGTCGGTCATTCTTTCAGACCTGTCTTCATTAATTTGAATGCAACGGCTAGTGCATCAGTCTCTACTCATTTATTACATACTCCAAGACATTAGAGGCTCCGTCATCCTATAAATAGCATGTCTCAGAGCAGAAACAAAGTAAGAGTTTCAAGCTACAACTCTTCAATCACTTGTTTTTTTTCTACAAGTGATAAAACTCTTCTTTCATCACTCACATTCAAGATCATCATGCTCATCACTACTTCTGAGTTTTAGAGTGATTTTATTTGCTTCTCAAATTAACCTTTGCGTTTCCATAAGAAAATATTTCAAGAGTTTGAAATCAACATAAATCATACAACACTTGTCTTTGTGGACAAGATTCTATGCAAAATCTTCTTTGATCTCTTTCACTCCAAAGATCTATATTATGCAGTTGGATCTGTAAATTCATTGAGTGATTTTCCGAGAGATTTTTAGTTCCATTAGAAGCTTTATAAACTAGGAATAATTTATTGTCAAGTTTCTAGATCCAAACAAACTCTTTGTAAAAAAGGAAAGAATACTTGCTCAAAGGTACGTGATTATTCGTTTGAGCAAGGAAAGAAAGTCCATCTTAGTGAAAAGGTGGCATATAAAGCTCGTGACATCTTGAAGAAACTTTGACCTTGGTTTAGATCAAAAAGAATGTTGTAATTTGGGATCGGTAGTATCTCAAGATCAAAACTCACAGGCGTGGGGACTGGACTAGCCCGGAGTTTGGGTGAACCAGTATAAATTATGTGTGTCAAACTTCTTCTCTTTACTTTTGCAAGACACAATCACATACCAAGAACATTCTGTCAGAATGATCAAAGAACATTTTTTGGAATCTGTTCTGCCAAAATGATGAAAGAACGTTCTTTGGAATCTGTTATGCCAGAATGATCAAAGAACATTCTTTCAGCCCAAGAACATTCTGCCAGAATAATCAAAGAACATTCTTTGGAATCTTTTCTACCAGAGTGATCAAAGAACATTCTTTCAGCCCTTAAAACATTTGTTTTAACTTTATTCACTCTTCTTAGTTTATTTTATTGTACATCAATCTTACTAACGTTTTGAGATTGTTTACATTTAATTTGGATTTTCACAAAGAAGTAAGAACACGTTTAGAACAAGTTGTTCTATAGAACACTCTCAGATCAATCTCTCATATTGTTTACTAACGTTTATCCAAGTATACACTTGAGATCAATTTAATTATGTTCAGGAATAAATTCTAAAAGGGTCACAATTCAAACCCCCCTTTCTTGTGACTATTTCTTCCACTTCACTTCTAAGTATTTTTTGTTCCATCTTAATTCTTTAACTCTCCATCCGTTTATCAAGTTGGTCATAACCGTTAGAAAAATTGAAAAAATATTAATTATTGCCTACGTGGCACTAAGTGACTCTGGCTATGACATGACATAATGTTTTTGTTGGTGTAAGTCCTAGAGGTCAATAGTTTTAATACTTGTATCGAATTATTTATTAATAATATAATTCTTCTTTTATTAATAAACAAAAGCGTTTTTCTTTATTATGTTTGTGTTTCCAAAATAATGAAGTCCATATAATAGAAAGTTTGTTTAATATTAAGTGTGACTTAATCATGAGATTACAATTAAATGAAAGGATATTATTCTTAACAGTATCCATACTCAAGATTCAAGATAACCTTAAAGCATAAAGGCTGACTGATGATCGCATCTCATGAATCATATGATAAGGAGTTATTAACTCTTGCATATGTAAAAATATTATGAGTAATATTTATATTGAATTGACCGGTTAGGAGAGTACTACATAAAATGTTATGTAAAGTGTCGTAAGTTACTCTCATGGATGATAAATGGTATAAATCAGCCTTAAACCTAAAACCACTTTGTACCCTAGAACAAGAGGTAATAACCCTAAAAAACATGATCATACCCATTCGTAAGGATTGCTTAAGATTTTTTTTTGAATTCCGCTGCTTATACTATCTCTATTTTCCTTTCAGTTTCTTTTAGAGAGATAAGAAGAGATAGAAGAGAAGAGAGAAGAACTCTTTAATTGGTATTTAGAAATGACTTAAATAATGCTTAGGTCCCTGTAAGTTCGTGTTCTTTTGAAATAAGTCCTGTCAGTTTTTTTCTTACAAATTAGTCTCTGTGAGTTCACTTTCATTTGATTTACATCTCTGACGTCAAGTGTCGTTCCAAACAAGCTGACGCGGCTAACAGAGTGACAGGTGGCATAACTGATGTGTTAAATGAAAGTTAAATGAGAGACTAGATCCAAAAAACAATGATATTACAGAGACCAAATCCAAAAACGCAACATGTGTAAAATTTTCTTATGCATAAAATCCCCAAAAACAAACTAAATCAAAAACATAGTTTTAATTTGTCCCCTTCTAATAGTTGAAGCTAAAAGAGAAAAGCCATTGTTAACTTTTTCATGATTTTCCACCGAAAAGATATCTCAAGTAAAATAAAATTAAACAAAAAACTTTAACACACAACCCACATTAAATTAAGGGTTAATTATCTTTTATCCCCTGTAAAATAGACTAAAGTTGTTTTACCTTTTTCTGTAAAAAAATTTTATTGCTTTACTCCCTTGTAATATATGATTTTGTGTTTTACTCTCCTTGAATCAAGTCAACCATAATATAATTTGAAGCGGTTTTATTTTGTGGCGGTTTAAAGCCCTCGCTAAAATTATATTTTGCGGCGGTCTTTTTTTGCGGTAGTTTAAAACCCTCGCTAAAATTATTTTTTTGCGGCGGTTGACTTGAGCCAAGGGGGTAAAACATAAAATCTTATATTACAGGAGGTAAAGCAACAAAGTTTATATACAGGGGGTAAAACAACTTTAACCTATTTTACAGGGTGTAAAATGTAATTAACCTTTAAATTAATGAAGAAAATAAAGTTTAACTAAACTTTAGTTAATTTGGTGGTGATTGGCGCCAAATTTTATAGAGATAACTATAGTTCAAATTTTCAATTATATTTGAGAATGAATTAAAATCACTTGACGGCAGAATTAACTCGTGTTAGTATTAGATTAAATCGGTGGTGAAAAAATAAAATATGGTGATGAGGCAACAAGAGAAGCGAATTTCACACATCAATGCAACCAACGGCCACCAATCACTATCACTTGTATTATATTTGTTTGAATTCACTCTCTCAATACTCACTGCAGCTACTCCTCATTTTTTTTTCTATACATTTTTTCCAAAATATACATGGGATTGATTTTATCACTAACATTTTCTTCAAAAAGAAAGAAAATGGAAACAGGTTCAAACTCAGAATCATTGAACAAAAAGGTTGTTTCAAAAGACTTGGGTACATGGGCTGAGAAAACCGGTTTTGTTTGTGATTACTCTGGTGAAATATGGTCAAGTGAAAGTGAAAAGTTTGAACTTGTTCAAGAGAGAGGAAAAGGGTCTTCATCATCTTCTATTGAGATAGAGATAGATAATGTTTCTGGGAGGATGAGACAGAATAGCTGAATAGGGATGCATGGTGTTGTTGTTGGTTTAAGTGTTTGGGAAATAGAAATGTTAAGCCTGTTTATAGGATAAATGGGAAATGATAAGTTACTTTATATGCAAGGTAAATCATCATTCATAAATTTGTCTCATGAAATTACAGATGCACTAAGATTATTCAATTTATGATTTAAAATGGGTTCATATATGTCAACTCAATGCTATGATACTTATATAATTTTTACTCTAAAAAATGATTTCAACTCTTAATGTGTTTCACTCACAAATATGATTTATCTCTCTTCATAATGTATTCTCTCATTTTTACACTTTTAAAGACATGAAATTAATACTTTAATTCTATGAAACTTACTATGAGATACTCCATTAAATCTATGATACCCAAAATCTTATGTGTCATGTCAAATCAATATTTTATTATTAAGAAATCTCTATTTCTCATTAAAGATGCTTTAATACTTTTAAATAATTGTGAATACAATAACTAAAACTAGTACTCCCTCCGTTCTTAATTACAGTATAAAATTAATTTGACAAAAGACAAATATAAAAAAAGTTGAGTTTTGTATTAAATTAGTTGATAGTTGGTATTGTTTTTACAATTTTATGACTTGTTGAGAAATTAGTATTTGAATTCTAGTGGTACCACTTATTGTGAAATCCATAAAAGTTAATAAAATGATCAAATTATCTGATACATTCAAAATTAGGGTGGTTTAGGGCCAATTTTGGTTTGGAATCAAATCTTTATATTATATTGTTTTTCTTTCTCTTTTAGTTAAATAAGATAAGATATTTTCATATATATTTAGTTTTTCTTTTGTATTTTTTTTGGGATTTTATTATCTTATCGTAATGTTGTTTGTTTTGATTTTTTGTCTTATCTGATATTTTGTTGATTTTATGTCATGGTGCAGTGCTCATTGAATTCAAGTTGAAAGATTAGTTTTGATGCGACGTAGATTCGGTCGGTAACTTTGACATCCTCAATGTTACAAATCAAAAGACATAAATATTATGAGTACTTGAATATAAACATATTTGTAAGTTTATGTATTTTTTCTTTAATCATATTAACCTCAATGTTGTGATTTTGTTTGTAAATCTTCATTCTTATTTTTAACAAGTTTGATTTTGTATTGTATCAATGTACTTTATTAATTTAAATAAATGAATATTATTTTAGTTAAAAACACAATTATATTGTGCAAACTGCAAAGGGATTTATTACGTAGTACTTTATTTCAAAAAGTTTGCTTAGGTTTTTTTTATAATATTATATAAAATCCTTCTAAAGATTTACAAGATTTTATGTAAATAAATCTCAAAATCACCAAAGTAAGTTTTTAAAATACTTTCTGCAAAAGGATCATTGTCAATGTCTAACAAAAAGTTTTTATAGTAATTGTTATTCTTTATTTTGAGTTTGACACGTCATCATTAGTGAGCAATTGATAATCCTTTCAACCGAATGAGTCGATTGTCAACACCACTCCAACAACCATCTGTCAATCTCTAACCATGGCATCTGATTATTGCAGCCAATTTCACTTGCCGTCACTACTCTAACCACCCTCCGTCACACTCTGCCTATTTTTTAAAATCGAGGAAAATTTAAACTCAAATAAAAATTAAATCAAATTAGATTTTTTCCATATAAGTCTAACAAGTTCAAATGAATATCCACAAATACGAGTTATGTTGTTATAAAGAAATGAATTCTCTCACGTGTAATTTAGACATCTAAGAGGTAAAATGTGATCTATAATCATTCAAACTCAAACTCACTTTATCTAAATTGTTTGGGTGTTCCAACTCCATTCCTCTCTCTTGTCAATTTGTCATCATGCAAACAACAAAGAGAAAGGAGAAAATGATGAGAGGCAAAAGAGAAGCTTGAAGTTCACACTACACACATCATTTACAACCAACGGCCATACTCCAAGGTCATTTTAGTAATTCATCCCACCCACCTTCACCGATCACTGTCACTTTCTAAAAAAAGCTCTCTTAACTTGTTTCTATGTATTCACACTCTCAACACTCACTACAACTTCTACTCATTTTTCAATACATGTAATAAAAATCCAATCTTTACTCTATTCAAAATACTGGGTCAGTTTCATCACTACCATTTTCTTCAAAAAAAGCATAAATGGCAACTGGGTCTAACTCAGAATCAGTGAACAAAAGGGGTGCTACTGTTGAACCCAAAGTTCCACCTTTTGTTCCAAAAACTGGTTATAATCCAAGAGATTTACGTTCATGGGCTAAAAGAACTGGTTTTGTTTCTGATTATTCAGGTGAAGCAGGGACAAGTGGAAGTGAAAAGTTTGAACCTTTTCAACAGAGGGGAAGAGGGTTTTCATCTTCTTCTCCTAAGAGAGAGGTAGATCCAGTTGTTGGTAGGATGAGAGAGAGAGATAATAGGGGTGTTGAGATCCAACCAGCTTCACATGGTGGGGTTGGTTTGGAGGAGAATGTGAGAAAAGAGAATGAGCCTGTTTTGGCTGCTTTGAATCATGATGGTGAGAGGAAAGTAGGTTCAAGAGGGAATGGTAATAATGGTAATGGTAATGGTAATGGTAATGGTAATGGTGGTAATGGTCATGGAGTATCTGCAGTTGCTCCTGTGCAAGATGAAAAGGATGAAGAGGAGAATGTGTTACATGATGAAGTTAAGGTTGATTTGTTTCCAGAAGGAGTGGAAACTGTTGATGGTGGATGGAAGGGACCATCTGAGTTGAAGTGTGGACTTGAAGAAAATCCGGGTTTTGGTTAGTGTTGTTTATCTGTTGGTTATGATTGTTAATCATCTCTCATATGGTTTATTTGACTCATTAGTTACAATAGTTTATATTTTAGAAAATGCTGATTTAGGATTGTTTGAAAGTAGTTTTGTTTAAATTGAATGTATTGTCTTATGAGTTATGATGAACATTTGAAATGTATAATGATAATACTGAGTAACCTTGTTTTATGCAATGTGAATTGAATCTTATATCCTCGTGAGCTTAGCTCAGTTGGTAGGGACATTGCACGTAATGTTCAGGGACCGAAGTTTGAACTCTAGCAACTAGGCTACCTGACCAAAAAAAACAAGAAAGTGACCAAAATACACGTGTTTAGATGATGCATATTATCTTGTTTAAGAATAAATCAGGAAGCAAAATTAGCGTAATAATGTTCCTTTAACTTGCGCAAAAATCAACAACTCATTTTTACTTACACTTTTGTATCTTCAACTGCAGTATATCTTATTTATTATGGCTTACAACACTATCTATCATTGGCTGGTTCACTTGTGTTGATCCCATTAGTCATGGTACCGGTTATGGGTGGAACCGATGTAAGCGTATATGCTGTTATCTACCATTTATTACTCTTTACGACAATCGATAGTTTTTCGGATTTTATCTATTTACATATTAACATTAATCACTGATGACAGAAGGATACTGCTACCGTAATTTCTACAATGTTGTTTCTTTCTGGCATCACAACTATACTGCACTCCTACTTTGGTACCCGACTGCCTTTAGTTCAAGGGAGCTCATTTGTGTATTTAGCACCGGCGTTAGTCATTATAAATGCTCAAGATTATCGTAATCTTACAGAACATGTAAATTCCCACTTCATTAACAAACACAAAATCTTAATTCATCAAATACTCAAGGATCTTATTACTGGTTATTTCAATTCCAGAAATTTAGGCACATAATGAGGGAACTCCAAGGTGCTATAATTGTTGGTTCAATCTTCCAATGTATCTTGGGATTTAGTGGCTTGATGTCTATCCTACTCAGGTAACAAAAAGTTTTACGTCATATCTTTGTTTTATTCACCATAAATATCTTTCTTCGTCTTTTCAATATAGTAAATATATATATTTTATTAGTATGATGTTCTGCTACCACATTGTAAATTTACGATGTGTGTGCAGTAATGTGTGAGATAAAGATATGCATGATATTGGTCAATGAAGTGATAAAAAATACTGAATTTTTATCAAAAGATAGTTGTCACAATTTCAGTCTTTTGCATGCCAATTCTTTACAATATTACAATTTGTTGTAGGTTAATCAACCCAGTTGTGGTTGCGCCAACTGTTGCTGCTGTAGGTTTAGCATTCTTTAGTTACGGTTTTCCACAAGCTGGCATTTGCTTGGAAATTACCGTTCCACAAATAGCACTGGTTTTATTATTCACGCTGGTGAGTCATGCAGCTTCTAAAGTGACTGCTTGATTTATAAACAGGTCACTGGATTTGGAATTTTGTTAAATTAGATTTTTATGTTCAGATACTCATTATTTTTTCATTTTGTCTTGTTTGAAGCATCTCCGAGGAGTATCTATCTTTGGACGGCACTTATTTCGAATTTATGCTGTAAGTATCTTCAATTTAGACATTCTTCATTTTATATTGAGAATATGTGGCTATAATAAGTAATAACAAACTCTTACAAATTCTTTTCCATATTTGCAGGTTCCGTTAAGTGTGTCGTTAGTTTGGATATTCGCGTCCTTTCTAACAGCAGGGGGTGTATATAATTACAAAGATTGCAATCCCGATGTACCAAGTTCAAACATTCTTACAGACGCATGTAGACAGCATGCATATACCATGAAGCATTGCAGGACTGATGTTTCCGATGCATTATCTACTGCCGAATGGGTCAGAATTCCTTACCCTTTACAGTGGGGCATCCCTATTTTCCACTTCAGGACTTCCATAGTCATGGTCATAGTGTCACTTGTTGCCTCAGTAGATTCAGTAAGTATCGCATTTAAATTTTTAGATGGTTTTTTGTTTTGAAAGTAAGGATTACATTTAGTGGCGTATCCGGGACTCTGAGTCACTAGTTTATCCTTTTTCCAGGTTGGAACTTATCGTACTACTTCCCTTCAAGTTAATTCGAGGCCTCCAACTCGAGGAGTTGTTAGCCGAGGTATTGCATTGGAGGGTTTGTGTAGTATATTGGCTGGTCTTTGGGGTTCAGGTACCGGTTCAACGACTTTGACAGAAAACGTCCACACGATTAACACCACAAAGGTGGCAAGTAGGAGAGTAGTGGAACTTGGAGCGGTTTTCTTGATCATGTTCTCATTTATAGGTAAAGCAACAACACTTGCTGTCGAAATCCATAATCGTACATTAAAAGCAGCACTATAGATTAACTAAAATTTTGATGCCGCGTACACCTGAATTGAAGTTTAGATGTTTCTATATACAGGCTGAACATATATTTGAATTGTATTTTCTTTTTGTAGGAAAAGTGGGTGCTCTTCTTGCTTCCATTCCACAGGCTTTGGCCGCCGCTGTACTGTGTTTTATGTGGGCTCTTACCGTGACATTGGGCCTATCGACTTTACAGTATTGTCAATCAGCCAACTTCAGGAACATGACAATCGTCGGCGTTGCATTGTTCCTTGGTATGTCTATTCCATCGTATTTTCAACAATACCGACCTGAGTCGAGTCTTATACTTCCCAGTTATCTGGTTCCTTATGCGGCAGCATCAAGTGGGCCATTCCATTCAGGCCTTAAACAAGTAAGTCACTTCTGTACGTAGAAACATTTCTGTCGCCAACGCCAATACAAAAATTGACCAAGAAAATGAACAAACAATAAGAAAGACTAGTTGTGTACTTCCTTTGTTCCTTTTTAGGTGTCGTTTATGGTTATTTACAAATACCAAGAAAATTAATAATTTTTTTACTTTCGATGAAATTATTTGTCTTTTTTCTATAATACTCTTACCTATTTATTGTCTAATATTCAGTAATAACTATATATTGATGGTGAATAAAACGTCGTATCATATTTTACGATCTTGACATATCACAATATTACTTAAAAACTTGTTTGAACTATGCTTCGATAGTGAAATATAATTGGACGGCTGTGTAATACTTATTGACTTATTGTTAATGTATAGTTATCAAAATCCTGTATTTTCTCTTTTGATAATGATGAGCTAAGTGGTCATTTTCTGTCTAAAACTTACCAGCTTGATTTCGCTCTCAATGCTCTTATGTCCATGAACATGGTGGTTACATTCTTGGTAGCATTTCTACTGGACAATACTGTCCCAGGAAGCAAAGAAGAACGAGGTGTGTATATATGGTCGAGAGCTGAAGATGTTGCCGCAGATACCTCACTGCAATCTGAATATTCGCTGCCAAAGAAAGTTGCGTGGTGTTGCTGTTGGTTGAAGTGTTTGGGAGTCTAATTCTTCGGGAAGGAAAAGGTAAATGTACATTGTAATATAGTTATTTATAGCAACATTGAATTGAAGAAAGGTTTGAAATATTCATTATGCTTGTAAAATTGCTTAGTTATTTTCACATGTCAGTTAAATTGTCTGTTGAAAAAAAAAAACTAATGTATTTAAAGAGTTAAGAGTTACTAATATATTTATTTATTTTTTATATCAATAAATGTTTCTATTTTAAGTTTAGAGAATCCAAATCTGAAAAAATGAAACTAAGTTTAGAGTTTTGGCTTGAAACTATCCGCCATTACAAACGACACTACTTTTTGTCCCCACATTTATACAAAACATTACATATTTCTGATAGTGTAATTTTGAACGACATAAATTATCTAGAAATGTACTTTCAGATGGTATAAAATTTGTGTTTTATCAGTCGACATAAAATTTGTGTTTTTTCAGACGTGTACATCCGAAGTCATGTTAAGGGGTATGAAAATATTTTCAACTATTTCAAATTTTCAGGCTAATAATTGTTCAAAAATGTTAATGAGAAGGATAAATGTCACAAACACAATCAATTATCAATCAACTGTACAAAATCTAATGAACCAAAAATACATTGGTATTAATCTGCAATTTTAGATGATTGTTTGCTGTGCCATTCCTCAAGGAAGGATCTTAGCGTGTAATTTGGTGTAAGTAATGTATGCTTCAGCCTTAAATTGGTCATTGGTGATGTATCATGTCCTGAATGGAACCACTGTTCTATTGCTTCTAGCTCATAGGAAAATCCATCTGCTGCTACATGTGGATTTTTCATCACCTCCTGTTCACCCACATAAAAATAAGAATGCTACTTCATTGAGTTCAATAATTATACATAAATGACAATGTAAGTGTTAAAAAACAATTATAGTGTAATATGATGATAAAATATCTATAAAACTTGTTTGTGCTAGTACTTTTGTCTAGTTTTAAGAAGTCTGGTGACGAAGCTCATACACACTAAATGCAGAGACGAGAAATATTGAGTTTGAATCTGCACATTAGCATAGCAAATGTCTCTGCAGTCTTTTATCATATAAGTTGCAATTACGAGGCTATACTGTTGTATAGTATGATAAAATCTCTTAACATAAAATTAAAAGATCAAGAAACCAACCTGAAGTATAGGGCAAAGGAAAACACTAGGAACATCACTAGAGCCCTCTCTATCAATGCATCCACCAATTATTACTTTTCTATCTTCCTTTGCAACTATTTCATCACCTTTTCTTCTTATCTTATTGAGTTCTTCCAAGACCCTTGCAATGCTAAGATTTGAGTTGGGCTTGCTTTTCACAGAAATGCAAATCATAGCAAGGCCCATAAGTTCTTTTGCTAGATCCAATGGCCATTGTCCAGCCATATCATCAAGAACATTGATCAATGTTTCCCTATCCATATCCATTGTCATGGGCTCCTCAATCGGCCCGGCCCAATGTCTTCCAGTCAAAAGTTGCATCAATAAAATTCCTATGGCTCGTAAATCCGACTCGATGTTACATTCGTTGTCATCGCAGTCTTGAAGCCCAAAGCCCGTGATTTTTGCGACTAAATTGCGGTCTAGGAGGACGTGTCCTGGGTTCAAATGACAATGTACAATGGGCCTTTGTGGAGACGAGTTAAGAAAGCCCAGGCCCGAGCAAACTTCCGTCGCTATTCGTATTCGATCGTGCCACCGTAAGCCCCGGTTTCTTCGGCTACAAAATAGCATGTCTTGTAAGCTTCCATTGCCCATGTATTCCAAAAGTATGCATTTGGGCTCAGAGCAAAAGCCCACCATGGCTACTAGATGCGGTTGCCTAATATCACCAAGAAACCTCATCTAAAATGCAGTATATTCACTAAATTAGTACTAAGTCCAAGACAACAGAAAATATAGGAAAAAAATGAAGCATAAATTTGTTTACCTTGGATTGAAAATCCTCTTGAGACATAGAAGCTAAAGAAGGCAACATCTTAATTGCAACACTAGAATGGTTGAACCGGCCTCTATAAACATTAGTCCAATCCCCACCAGACTTCAACCTCAACCGATCCGAAAAGTTATCGGTCGCCAACCTCAATTCCTCCTCACTATACTCCCTCATTCCACAACTTGCCCCATCGTCGCTCAGTCTCGTGGCCATGCCTATTATAAGATATAAACTAAGTCAATAGTTAATAAAAATCATTAGTTAAGAGTTAGTTATATTAGTTATCTTTCATTATGATCCTTACCTATGGCATCCTTTTGCTTGCAAAACTCGATCCGTCTATTCAGCACATCTCTTTGCTTCCTCAACTCTTCTATCTCTCTCACCATTTCGGCTCTCTCCCTCACCGTTCTCTCTACTTGTGTCTCTGCTCTTGATCTTGCTATTGATGAAATTTGAAGCTTGCTTGATAGTTCTGATTGAAGCTCTACCAATGAATTCATCCTCCTTTTTCTCTCTTCAATCTCTATTCTCAATTCCTCTCTTTGCTCTTTCTCCAATTGCAATTCCTTGTTTAGCTCCTCCTTTGTACTCACTTCTTCTCTCATTCTACCTTCAATTTCTTCAGCCTAAAATTGTACCATAACTAATTAATTATGATATGCTTGGAAGAAAAATTAAAATTCACATGTGTCTTCACTTTGATTTAAATAAAATAATTGAATTTAAGTGTTTAATAAATTTCAATTTTAAGGTGAATCATTCGTGAAAAATGAGAATTTATACACTTGACGCCTGACGGGTCAGCACATAAAAGGTTGTCCCGTTTTGCGACCACTAAACAAATATATGAAACATGTTATACATTTATGAACTAATTTTTGAAACAAGTTCATTCAAATCACAAACTAAATTGAATATTACCCTGGTGTTGCATAAGCTAATTGCCCATTCAGCTTTTGCGTGTCTCTCTATATTTTCCTTAGTTTCTTTCTTCTTCAACTCAATAGTTTTGTGAGCTTCATTTAGCTTATTTTTGAGGATCTCAATTTTTTCTGCATTATTCTGCATGTGAGAAAAAACAAGCAATATTATGATCAATAAATACATCATGTGGAAATCAACTCTAATGAATATATATATATATATATATATATATATATATATATATATATATATATATATATATATATATATATATTAATAGAAAAGGGAACCAAAGCAAAATAAAAAATTGAGTAATGATATTCACACATCCATTTTTTTCCTACACATGCGACCACTAGTTAATCATATTCGAAATTTCGAATATATGATTAATTCAGTTAAATAGATAGTTAGTTTAATTCACAATCAAAAGTTGTGGTTAATTCAATTCAACTACATAATTAATCACAATTTTACAATATTAAATGTGATCTAAATTAATCATTTATACAAATAAATTGCTCATAACTTTACATGTGATAAATTATGTGTAATATATATATATATATATATATCTTGCTCAAAAAAAAATTACGTGTCATATATATGTATGGAAAATTGTTTAAAAAAAACATATTAATGTGTATCAAATGTCAAGTGTTTGGTAGTATTGAAGAACATTTTGTACCCAAAAAGCAAAAATGAAGAGCTAATCGCGGATTTAGGACAAAATAGAGATTTGAAAAGGGGTTACATACTTTGTGACTTAAAGAAATCCTAAGTTCAAATTGGGTCCTTATCAATTTTTATCACATCAAATACTTGTTAGAGTCAAAGTGTTGTGATTTAAGAAAAGTAAAAAAAAAAACAGATTACTTTGAGTTGAATGAGATAGCTAATTTAGACTTTATTTTACATGTCATATATATATATATAAAACAAATCAGCAAAGTAAAATTTAGGAAAAAACTTGTAATTCCATACATTAACTGTGTGCCTAATAATATAAATAAAAGTATTATAGCGGCATGTTGCAAATGAACAACACAAACAACACTTATAGTACATTATCAAAATTTATATCTAATTTTTCATTATTGTACAGTGAAATCAAGAAGTATCTTAACAACTCCAAGAACAAACAAACAAAACAGCAAAGAACAAAACAGATAAATATTAACATTAATCAAGGGCCACATATTTTGTTTGAAATATCTATCTATTATCTATTGTTTAGTGTTACCTTGTTAGAATTGTTCAATTCAGTGACATGTGGCTCAATTGGACTAATGTGTGAATCATCATTATTGTCTTGCACATAGCTTCTTCCTTCTTCCAAATTTGAAGATAGCAATTCTTGAAAATAATTTTCTATGCCTTGAAGATAAAACTCCCATTGATTTTGGACCAAATTGATTGATGAAGGAGAAACACTTAATCTATTATGAGAATAATCATTTGTTTTGTCACTAAACATTTTGTCTAGCCAATCTTTAAAAGTTATCTTATCTCTCATTTTAGCAACCATTACTCCACTATCATCTTCCATGATTTTCTCATCATTGTTTCCCCTTAGAAAAACTTGTTTGCCACCACATATAATGAATAATTCACATGAACTAGGCTTGTGTTGATAAACATAGAATAATCCACTAATAGCACCTTTTGATTTCCTAATTAAAAAAATTAAGGAAAATTATGAAACATTCAAAGAAAGTCAAAGAATTTGAAAAAATTCCAAGATTAGTATGTATAGCAAGGAATTAAGATTACATACAAGGAAGGCTTCATGAATGAAAATCCCATAACCAATTTGGTAATTCCTAGCCCAATTATCAAGTCTATGACGCGCTTTTGCATAGGCTCGTCAAGTTTTTCAACTTCAAAGATTTCTGCTGACACCTGTGATCAGTAGCGGAGTTTGAAATTTTTTCAACTTCATTTTTTAGTCTGTTTAGTATGAGAAAATAATTTTTATTTTCATTCACTGTTTGATTAACACAAAATTGTCATCTTATATCACTTTATTTCCATAATTCAAATATATGAGAAATTGAACTTTCTTATTAAAAATACTAAGACAAACACACCTTGCCACAAAAAGCAACATATTTAGAAAACAATTTCTTGATTCTCTCTTTCTCATCTTTTCTCAAAGCTTCAAGTTTCTCATCATTCAAAGATCTTGCTGGAAGTTTCCCAACTGCAAAATAAAAATCACAAAACTAAGCTAAACCCAATTGAATTTCAAAAACAAACAAAGAAAAAAAAATCAATCTTATCCAAAAGCCAAACTTACATGGTGTATAAACATAATCCTTAGAAATATTATGAGTCACATGGAGAATAACAATGGAAATTGCATGATAATTCCATTTCTTGAGAGCCCAATTTAAAGTATTAAATCCATCTTGTGCATCATCACCAATAGCAACAAAGATTTTCTCTTTTTGTGTTGCATCCATTTTCTTTAGATTGTGTTGGCAAAGGTCTAGTGTGAAAATAACCTTATAAAAGAAAATGAAAAGATTGGAATGTTATGATGAATTTCAAAGCATTCTTTTTGTCAATTTTTTTAATGTGTTTTGGTTTGAAACTCTATAATATTATAATATAATGTATTTATCAATGATTTGGAAGAGAGTTCGAAGGAAACGGCAGCTTATTGGACTTTTGTGTATGGCATGTCATGATTTGCAATTGGAGATGGGGTCATACGTTGTACACCCTCCCTCCTTAATTAATTTATTGGAATTTGGAACAATGTAATAAATAATTATAAGAACACTCCTACTAAAAAGTAAAAATTACTTGTATTAATAAAATTATAGGAATAATAAATTTATTTGAAATGTGAGTGTTACTATAGTATTCTTTGTCTTAAATATATATATTTCTAATGAAGTAATAAATATATTTAAAATTTTGTATAGGATTATATATTTAAAGATTTTTTTATTAAAATACTAAAATAGTATAGTCTTATAAAAATTGATGGATTGTTTATTTTCAATTTCTATGGTAATACTAAGAATTCACTTTTGTCTTCTCTCTAGATTAAATAAATTAGCCGTGTGAAATTACTAGCTTCAGAAAGATTTAATGATTCTCGTTTTTGAACTACTACTTCACTAGCATAAATTGTCCAATACCTAGAAGACTGAGTGAGTATATGCAGTTTCTCATGAATGGCTTCAACGAGAATATAAGTCCTTCATTTCACATACATTATTAGGTACTAGGCTCTCACCCGCGTGATGCGCGGATTATATAAGCTGTTATGTGTAACAAAAAATTATTTCATAAAAATATATATAATATTAAAAAGTTGTGAGATTTTTAATAAAAAAATTAATAGATTTTATAATAAAAATGGTAAGACAAATATAATAATATTAATTTTGAAAATATAAAATTAAATGATAAAATGTAAGACACATGCATTTAATATTAATTAATTTTCGACAATTTTGAAAAACTTCTCGAGCACATTAGAATTACAACACTATTTCGGTTATTTAATATCTTTAACTATTCTCATAAAGTTACTTTTGATACAAAAACATATTTTTGATCATTCGAATGCATATGAGTCTATTAAAATTTAAAACAAACTCTAGACTATTTAAATAAAACTTTATTTCAGTTTTCAAGTGATAGTGAGAAAGTTCAGTTTTGATATATTGTATTCACCAATTTTTGCAAAAACTTAAAATGAAATGACATATACACAAAACTCTCAAAAATAAGAAACCAGTCAATACTCGTGAAAAAAAAAAGGAAAATAGAAAAAAATCATAGACGAACAATTATAGCAACAATGAAATCACATTTAAAGAGGATATTAAGCATTTCACAACAATCATCAATATCGAAACATGATTAGAATATAAAAATAAAAATTTCTATTATTAGTTAATGGAATGTTAGTCTATTTCAAAAAGGATAAACCTTGAGATACTAACTTTTTCAAAATGATTGGTTGCAAGGTCAAAAATAAATCATATCCTTAAAAAATTTAAAAGGTAAAAAAAAAATTAATTAAAAAAATAGTATTAGTAGAAATATTGAGAAGGGAGAACATCATGAGAGAGAACGGTGAAGAAAAAGTTGTTATTTTTATCGTAAAAAATGTTGAGAAGTGAACGGAAAAATGTTGAGAAAGTGAAGACAAAATAACATGTTTTTTTTGTTCCATGAGAAGTGGATTTTTATTTTTTTTACTAATAAGAAGTGGAAAAAATTGAGAAATGAGAATTAGTATTATTGGTAGTTGAGAGTAGTTAATGCTATAGTTTAGGAGGGAAAAAATAGGGTTAAGTTGTTGCTAACCTAACAACATTTATAAATAAGAGATATTTATAATAATAATAATAATAATAATAATAATAATAATAATAATAATAATAATAATCATAATAATAATATTATTATTATGATTATTATTATTATAACAATAATAATTTTTTGACGAGAATAATATAATAATTATAAAAGAGCATAGTTGAACGTACATTTCTACACTACATATTTATTTTGATACATGTGAAGATGGAAAAATAAACTTGTAATATAGTATAAGAGAAGGAGAAAATATATAGTTATAGTTAGCTACAAGAGAACACACAGTGTGTTACTTTGGAATACGAAGACATTATGTGTACTTTCAGGAATGGTGGGTCTTAAGTTCCAAATTTTTTAGCCAAGCTTTTAGTATGTTACTTAGCAATAAAAAAAAAAAACGAACATGGCATTATATAGTTTTTTTTTTGAGTAAATAGCATTTATATAGTTGAAATTGAAATTAAATATGTTATAACAATTATATATAAAGAGAAACTAATATTATTTTTATGTCTCTATTTTGTCTATGTTGCAAGTTTAGAGAAGTTTTTCATATCCATCATTTTGCCTATGTGGCGTACTCCAAATCAATAATCAAATTTATTTTTTGTTGACATTCATCTACTTTATTATGTAACCTCTAATTATTTATGTGTTATTCATTCATATTTCTCTAAAATTTTAATCTTTAAAATAAAAAGTTATCATTGGAAGATACGAGAGGATAAGTTGTTGGGTTATATATATAAGAATAGAATGTTCTACGCATATTTTATTCCTAAGAAAGTTAAATATATATATATATATATATATATATATATATATATATATATATATATATATATATATATATATATATATATCACGTACAATGATTATTTTATCATTTATAAAACATTTTAAATACAAATTTTAATCAAAGTAGTGCAAGTTATCATTATTCATTAATTCATTTCTAAGTTTTATAGATTAAAATATATTTTTATTATAAATTGATGAGCTATAATTTTAAATTATATAGAGAAGTAAAGTAAAAAGTTACATTATGTAAGACACAATTTTCCAACAAATATAAAAGATGAAGAAAAAAAACTAAAGTGAAAAATTTATTTAAATTATTTCATTAACATTGTTTCGTCAAATAAAAAAATCAAAGATAAAGGTTTATTTAAAATGAAAAGATATGAAAGGTTAATTAAAAGTTGTAAGTTTGTACCAAAAATAAATAAAATAAAAGTTGTAAGATGTAAATTAAAAAATAAATAATTATAATTACTTCAAATTTATTTAATCTACTATTATTATTTAAAGAGAAGCTTATATAATATAAGAGATGCAAATTTTTGTTATATTGAACGAAACTATAATTACTATTTTAGGCTCTGATACCATTTTGAAGATGACGGTGGAAACTAAGAAATTAAAATGTTCTTGATAGAAAAGAGAGGGTAATTATCAAACTCTTGTATTGATTGTTTTCACAATGAGAAAGATGAATATTACAAGAGGAAGCATTAGCTTATATACACATATATGACGGCTGTTAGATAACTAACTCACTAATTGTCTCTAACTAACTTCTATTGGATATGCTATGCTACCTACAATATTGCACACTAACTATGATGATCCTTAGTTCATGCATCAATTCCTTGCTTTGTAAGTAACTCTCCTTTTTCACTATGATCCTTTTCATTTGTCACTTTAAAGTGAATGATTCATTTTAGAGTGTAAAGTGGATAATGTTAATCGTTGATTCATAAATTTATGGTAGATATATATATATATATATATCATAAAAAAAATCATGACAATCATTAGAGTTGTTACAATCACAATCTTGAATTCTCTCACTTTGCACTTTGCTCACTTTAGAGATCCAATTCCTTTTTTTTTATTTAATATTTTTGATATTTTATTAAATCATTTTAATATATATATAACTTCACAAATGTTATTATGACAATCAAATATTTTTAATTTGTATCAACTTCACACTGAAAAAATTAAATTAACTAAATATTGTACTCTTTAAATATTTAAAATAAAACTCTATTTTTAACGTAACAAATATTCAATACATATGTCAAATTTAAATAAATTGAATATATTACACTACTAGAAAAAAGACTTTTGGTTAACGATTTTAACATCAGTGGAAAAAATACCTGATATCAAATTGGAATAAAATGTAGTTTTCGCATCAGATTTTAAATTATTATATGTGAAAAATACATAGGCAACATATTTAATATCAGTTAATTAAAAACAGGATGTGCAAACTAAACACGGTGGCATTCTTGTAAATAATTTGAAATTTTGTTTTAACGCATTACACCTCTGGCCCGTCTTCTCAACTGATGTCAAAACCTGATCCAGCAATAGAAACCCTTTCGTTTTTGCCTCTTCCCATAACGCGCGTACGTATTATACTTGCCCTAAACCTTTCCACGCACACGGCTCAAATGTTGGTTCTGAAATTCCAGTTGTTCAATCGATTTCTATAACGTTCGATCAAGCAAGCAGTTGTTCAATCGATTTCTTACCCTGTTCGTTTTTTATTTCGAGTTCAATCGATTAAGAAGTTGTTCGTGCGAGTTCAATCAAGCATATCGTTTTGAATTTCGAGTTCAGTCAAGTAGTTCGTTCGATTTCACCGCGCGAGTTCTTGTTGTTGTTTGTGTTCACTGTTTGATTTCGACTTCTTCGTTCTTTGTTCGACTTCGATTATTTGACAGGTACTTTCATCATCGAGAAACTTTAATAGACCACCATAGATATATCAATTTTAGTAGTTATTTTATTACTGTTACTTATTTGATTAGGGTTCAGTTTCATACAAATCTATGCTTATTGATTAGTGATTATGATAGTTTTTTGATACACTGAATTTGAAACAGCAATAACCTCTGAGTTTGATACTCTGTGTTTACATAATTACTGCCTGCACAATAGAATCTCTTAAAAAATTACTAAGCTTGGCGCAAGACCTTTCACAAATTGCGTATAAAATTTGTACATGTTAATTGCGCATAAGCTTGAATTGTTTTTTTGAGTCTAATGATAACTTAATATAACTAGCTTTGTGGCTACTGACATGGCATTTATCTCTGTAAACTTGTATGTTTATAATGGTGGTGTGAGAAAATTGTTAGTGCTCTCCTAGTGCAAGCTGCAAGAAGGTAATAGATGGTTTTGAATGTGCAGTGATTGAACTAAGATGAGTGCATATCACATGTAAGATGATTGAGTAGTGGATCACTCGCATTCATTAGGGGTATCAAATAAGAGAAAGTGATTTTGGAGGTAGTATATTTGCCCACATTATGCTCTTTCACCTCTAGTTTATAACTTATAAGTTTATCATGTAAATGATTAAGGGTCTGTTTGGATTGACTTATTTGAGGTTATCTATTGCAATAATCACTTATGAGACTGTTTCAACTTATTTCCATGAGCTTTCTAGGATAGTTTATGAAAACAACTTATAGCTTATATTAATTTTTTTGACCCTATTATATTTTTTTTTTGTCGTGCTGGAAATACCATATTTCTTGTGATAGCGTCTTATCCAGATGCTTTTGTTTATGCATGTGACTTCTCCCCATGAGCTGATGAATTGGTTAAGGTTAGAAATTTACTTTATGGTAACTTAAACTCTTTCTCAAATCATCATATGCTTGTATATGTGCTTGCATTGACTTGGTTGTATGTCTTTTGATTCAATCTTGATTTATACGTTTAAAAGTTTCGAGTAAGATTCATTTTGCAGAGAATGTAAATCGATCCAACTGTCTATAAACATTGGTCTTAATAATGCTGAGTATTATTCATAGTTTATTGATAAGTGGATAGGTCACTCCATCTTCTGTTGATATTGTTACAATGGTATTTTAAATTTTAACTTACCAATATAACTTATGTTCACAGTTTATGTAGAGTGATTACGTGATCACATTTAGTTCAGTATCATATTCTTGTATTATTCCAGATGAATTTTGTGCTATTATTATTGAAAATTATTTATGATTCTTTTATTTATGTACCTGACATGATAAACAGATATTTATGTTATCTGCAATGTCCCCAAAAAATGCATCTAGTTCTGCAGAATATTAGAAAATTTATCAAAGTAAGAAATTGTTACTGTGGTTTCATTATCATTTTTCTCAAACCTGGTTAGATAACTTTTGCATGTGTGATGATACTCATACCTTTTCTCCATTTGCAGCCAAATGGATATGTACTGTTCCAAGACTATGCTACCGGGGACCTTTCTCAGGTTGACTTTGTTGTACCTTTTCTTCTTAACTCTTCTGTTGTACATTTATTTTTATTTTTATGTTCTATATGAGAGATTCTCTGGCAAGGATCAAAAGATAAGTCCAAAACCATATTCACAACTAATCCCTCGAGCAATTAAGCCCAAAACCTTATTCACAACTATTATTATATATTGAGTATTATCAATTATCATTTATCAATATATTGAATTTAGAAAATAGAAAATAGTCTTCTAGTTCTAAGTACATTACCTGTAAAAGAGCTGGTCTATCATCTGCAAGTATGTTTCATTACTTTATTTAGATACTTCACCTTCTTTACAATAATGGAATGTAGCATAAGTAATAAGTCTGTAATTAATCATAGCATCTTTGTTTATCAACTATGATCTTCACATCAATCAAGGGAATAACAGAACATTTTAGGAACTTATAAGAAACAAGTTTTGAAGTAAAGCAATCAATCAAGCGTGTCTAGCTAATTGATGATTCAAAAGATAGATGAAAGTGAACTTCTCACCCTTTAGAGCATTTTCAACATGTGGCATATTGTAATTGTGCTAAAACGTTTTTAGGTAACAAATAAGCTATAGAACCCATTCAATCATAATACATGCCTAAGATTATCTGAGCTAACCAGCAAAATTACACTCGCTATCCTTTGAGCTTTTTCAGAAGGTTTCAATGTTGAATTCACCATCTATTTTTTTCTCTCCAAATCCTCTCTAGTTTATGCATTCATTTTTATATCTCTTCTATGTTTGGTGATTTCAGACGTTGTGTCCAAGTTGTATTCTGTGTTTCAGATGGTTCCAACTCTTATTCCTGTAAAGAAGTCGGGGCCAATCATCTTGATAGATGAGTTATATGATTTGCGACTCCGTTGGGCAACATATTTTTTTGAGTTATATAAAGCTTAAGATTTATCCAGTGAGTTATATAGAATTTTATGTCTATATTATATGTATTTATTTTGTTTCTAAGTCGATCATACTTATAATTTTTGATAAAATTGTCTAGCTATGAAGATTGGGGAGGCTAGTGAATGGTGAGTGATGATTGGAAATCATCGACAAGTGTTGGGATGAGTAAAAGACACTAAAGTTTCTCGCAAAGATTTGTATGAAGTGGACAAGAAATCAACAATTCATGATTTTGCATGTTTTATTTAATATGCATTTGTTTTGTTTAATATGCATTAGAATCAATTTGATGATAGTGTATGTTTTGTTGGATGCATGTAAGGAAATTAACAACTTTGAGCTATGAAAGTTTTTTATTATGGATTAAATTTTTTTGCTAGTATATGTGTGTTATGTGTGATGCTCAAAGAAATTTTAGGTAACAAATGACTACTTAAATGTGGTCTATGTAATACTAAAAAATATTCTTGAACCAAAAATGAATAAGAAAAATAAAGGATTCCACATCTGTCTATATATGTATAACTTATGTGAAAACTATACTTAATTTTAACAAAAATAAATAAAATTGTCATTTCACATCAGTGGAATACTTAACTGAAGTGAAATATGCCACTTTCACATCAGTTTTGATCAGATATAAAACTGATGTTAAAAGCGTTGGACTTACAACAACACCTGCGTTTACATCAGTTCAAAAGCTGATGTTAAAACTCATTTTCAACTGATGTTAAATGTGTTTTTTTGTACTAGTGTTATATTCTTTAATTCAAGATTAACATAAAAAAAAAGTAAAAAAACTAAATATTACATACTTTATATATTTTTAAATTTTCTCCCTTTTTTAAGATAACAAATATCCAAAATTATTTTGATCAAAAATAAAATATCAAACATTTTTAATAATCACATTTTAAAAAGAATAAATAAAAATATTTTTTATTTAGCAATGTCATTATACTTATCACAATTATTAATTTTCATTTATATTTTTTTTATAATATAATTAAATCGAACCCGCCCAATACTCGAGTTTATCCCCAGTTTAATTATTAATAGAAAACCTTTGAGAAGTAATCGATGAAATCTGTATTATTATGAAAATATATAGTAGACAACCGTAAAAAAAAATATAGTAATTAGATTATGATTTTAAAGTCCCGTGAGCTTAGTTCAATTAGTATGACATTGCATTGCATTATATATATTGAGGGGTCAGGAGTTCAAACCATGATTATCCCACTAATCCACATTAAAGGTGGATTTTCTGGCCACTAAACTACTTGACAAAAAAAATTATGATTTAAAAAAAATTTCAACTAGATAATTAAAAAAAACGACCATTGAATCAAATGAAGTAGTTGGAATTCAATAAATTAAAACTTTGAAGAGAAATGGAAGTATAAATAAGACGTCCTTTATTCAAATAATACATAATAAAAAACTACTGTAATTTTAAAGACAAAAAAATCTCAATCATCCAAAGATTCAATCTTAACTAAATCATATACATGAAATTAGTTACGTTTGTGTGCTCTAATTAAAAATAATTCAAAACAACATTAAAAAAAAAATCTAATGGCATTATAAGTGGATCTAAGCTAGATTCCACCGGGTCCATATCCTCCTTCCTCCTCTCATTTTGTTGAAGTCAAACAAACGAGGTTACATAGAATTATATAAAAATTATGCTTGGAAAAATTTGAATAAGAAGAAAAATGAAAGCTAAGGTCTAAGGATGGCTCTTGTTATAAGAACGTACGTGAGATACATGCTGATGTAAAGTTGCTTTTTAATAATGCAATGAAATACATTGATACATTTTTGTATGGGTTTAAATTTCATGTTTCAGACACGGATGCTCCGACAAGAGGAAGACTTTCTTCTTCAGCTAGTCATGAAACATTAGATTAGAGTGGCTATTGAGTACTTTATAGTAGATTGGTCAAGTACTTTAGTATATTTTGAAATACATTGATATTTTTTGAAAGATATTTTAGATGTGAACGATTTGATATTATAATATTTTGCTTGAGGTTGATTTACTTGGTATTTGAAGTGGTTAAGAAAACATTAATATTTTGAAATACTTAAATTATATGAAATTTCTTATTAAGTTTACTATATTATTTCTCTTATATTTTGAGACAGCCGAAATATATAATAATAATAGTAATAATAATAATAATAATAATAATAATAATAATAATAATAAAATTATTAATTTATAATTTGAATATCCAAAAATCGATCCAAAAATATTCACACTAAATTAGATTAGAACGAATCAATTTGTTTAAATTATTAATCCAAAAATAAACTGTAATTAAGTTTATCTTTACATCATATGAGATCTTAGCTTAAAATCGATTTAAACTACATCGCCCGTGGTTGCTGCTAACGACATGATTGGGCCATGGGCTGAATTTAGACTTTAGGGATGAGTTCTTGGACCAACAATTTTTTTTGTATTATTGATCTATGTATGCAAGTCACAAAAAAAAAAGTAAAAAGAAAGATCATTAGTTAAAAGAATATATTTGGGACCCCTACACTTATCACCATACCCCCGCAAACTATATGAAATTCCGAAAATTCTTTTAAGTATTTCAATAAAAAAATAGGTTTCAAATTTTGTGTTTAATGAGAAATTCAGAATTTTGATTTTTTTTTCTAATATTAAAAGAATATTTGGACTGTGTTTTATTTTCTTTATGGATTGTGGTAATACAGGAGACATATTAAATAGTTAGTATTATAAATTAATTTACTACCATATTTTTGTTGATATACCAACTACGAAGTAAATTCATAGATAATGATTAGTTGGGGAGGTCCAAGTCCAAGTGAATTCTTTTATATTACTTCTTCTGATTTCATGTATAAACAACAATAAAAAAATTCAACAGTCATAAACATAAACATAAACAAAAACCATTTTTTATTTATTACATTAAATATTATTATTCCAAATATACTTTTACTTTTTTTCACATTCCATGTTTTTAACAATTTTCAAAGAAAAAATAGAAATTATATATATTAAAAAGAATGTATTATTTAAATGTAATTAGACATTTTTTTAAATGGTAAATTTTTGTATAAATTTACATATATATTACTCCGTCTTAAAATATAAAAGAAAGTTGATCAAATAAAGTTAATATATTTAGATCAAATTCTTAATCAGATATATCAACTTTTATTGAACAATTTTTTCTTATATTTTGGAATGGAGGGAATACGAGATTAGAGAGAGTAGTTTAGTGTGAAATGTTGTTCTTTACAAAAGTTATAGTAGTGTGTAATGTTGAAAGAGGTGTTGAGCAAGCAATAACTACGATACTTATCGATTGTCATGATAAATTAATTACTATATAGTTCTACATGGCTTGCTACTCCAAGGTTAAAAATATAAGCTTTAATATCAAGTTAGCTAGTTTAGGCATGTCACGTGCATTGTGGGTACCACTTAAATTACTACTACTAGTATACAATCATAGTATTATTTTATTTTCGTCGACAGATAAAAATATTTATCGTTAAACATAATGATTATTTTCTTCGCTAAAAATAAAAGTCTTTCAAAATATGATATAGTTGATTTAAAGATTTAAAATTGTTTCACATAAAAATATTGTTGGTTAAAAAGTAATGAATACACTTCTAAATTTATATACTACCATTATATTATTAACGTGTAAAAAAATAACAACGGGATTAATTTAAGGGAGGAGGGGATATATTCAAAGCAAATTAAAATAAGGGTTATGCTAAATAGTGCACCCCATGCACTAGTTAAGAATACAAAAAAAGTAAGTTTTACATTGAAAACAACATTTTTTAACTTTTGCAAACATTGATTATACAAGTTTCAATACAATTATACTATATTGAGGTTCCTTATCTAGTGCATGGGGTGCACTAGTTAGTTTTTTCCTTAAAATAACGAAGGAGTAGAGTAATAAACAAAGATTTAAGTTAAACAGTTTAGGTATGATTATGTTAGTACATGTCGGGACAAGGGAGTGCACGTGCGACGCCGAAATCATCGTTGTGAATTTTTGAAAGATAAATAAAGATGTGAGCACGTGCCTTTCAGTCAACGGTCAAAAGCTACTAGGGTTTAATTAAGCTTTACAGAAAGAAGATGAGAACGATGATTAGGAATTAGGATCCCTTGGTATAATCAAGTCTCATTTTAAGAATCTACTTCCTCATCATCACCGTTCAATTATTTAATCAACATACTTATAATGATCAGGGGCTTCACTAATCAAATTATGCCAACATATTGTTTGGACTAGTTACTTTAATTACTACTACTATTTCTACTTTTTTATTTTTAGGGTAAATACAATATTTTTTGCGTTAAAACTACTAATTCTTTGGCTCCGTTTGTTTAGAAGTAAAGAAAGTAGGATGGAAAAAAAATACGGAAACCAATACATGTATTTGGACTATTTTATAATCTAAACACATTCCTCGAATTCCATGTTTTTCTACTTTCTTTCCTTCCAACTAAACGAAGTCTTAAAATTTTGAAGGAGTATTCAATTGAATAACAAACTCTTTATAAGATTTGTAACGCTACTGCATATTCAAATTAAAGATCAAACTAATGATATTGATTAAGTTAAAAAACGAGTGTTTATATTTTAGAAAAATATAGTATAAGTATAAATAATCAACAAAGTTCAGAATTATCACACTATAAATGACCATAAAATGTTTGAATTTTAAGTGAGAGAAATATATATTTTTTGGTACAAATTAAAATATTTATATTTAAGGTCCAATTAATATATTTAGAATAAGATTACTTCTAATAAAGATAATATATGAAAATAAAATTTATTTAAGTATTTTTTCTTTTGACGGAAAAATATATCAAAGTTTATTTATTTTTAGGCATATATTAAACAGTGTCCATGGGGCATTGGTTAATCATATTTTCTCTGGACTTAAATATAAGCAAAAGTCAAAATGTATTTGGTCTAAATTTTAGACCAAATACATTTTAGACCAAATACATTTTGACTTTTGCTTATATTTAAGTTCGGAGGGAGTATAAGTTAAAAAACTCTGTCTTAGAACTTGTGCATTCAATGCTTCAAAATTACAAAAAACATATTCATTTTATCTTATATTTCTATTTTTAGTATGTTTAACAAGTGCCCCCGGTGCCCCGGGAGCACTGTTTAACATGACCTTTATTTTTATAATCTTTGATCATTTTTTGATAAGTAAATATTAGTATATAAGTAATACGATGATGGATATTCAACCCTTACATGAAAACAAAAATTTAAATACTTTTTTTTGGGCAAGGAAATTTTTAAATACTTTGAATACAACATAAATGATTTACATACCAATAAGAAAATGAGAAATAAGAATTACTTTCAATTCTTCCAATAAAACCACACATATGAAATGAATATATTCTTTGATGATTAATTTATTTAGGGGTAATATATGAATTTCAATGGTATAATATTCTAAAATAATTTTTACTTTTTCTTGAACAAATGTTACAAATATATATTTTTATAATTTAATTATATTATATTATGATTAAATTTGATGATTTTAATTATATTATGCATATTTTCCCTTTCTTTCTCTTGAATTTTAAAATTTGTTTTTTGTATCATATTCCTTTCCTAGTTAACTTCCAAATATTGCGAAGAGTCGAGCATATATATCAAGTTGTTAGTAATAATTGTTTGGAAAGATTACATATTCTATTAGATTTGGTTTAGCTTAATTAAAGACGTGGACTTCAAACTTTCAAGCATGCTTCTAAAGACTAAAACAAAAATCCAAATCAAGTTATACCCTTTTTTAATTTGATCTTTATATGCAAAACCAAAAAGAAGAAAAATATGATATGTATGAGTATGACGAAGCAAAGATTTGGACACGAAGTAGTAATAAAAATTGATGATGTAAGGAAACAAAGCCACGTTTTAATTTTAATATTTAAAGTAACATATAGTACATGATTAATTTAAGTTTAACTAACCAAATTGTATATATATATAGTACGTATAGAGGCAGTTTGCACATTCCTTTTGTCTGGGGTGTACCACGTGTGATGTCACATGTGAAAGGGCATAGCTAGACAAGAACAAGCAAAGTTAGCTATAGTAACCTAATTTGCAACTTGATGTGTAAAAGGGAATCAATGTAGACATTACTCAAAGATAGCAAAGGTGTTATGAATATGTAACCAAGTTGTAGCTCCAATCAAATAGTAATATATTCTTCTATGGTTAATTTGAATAAACTTGGAGGATATATATGTACTTGATTCGATATATATATATATATATATATATATATATATATATATATATATATAGTTGAACAATAGTTTGAAAGCATTATTGTCCTGTCAACAACAAAAGAAATATAGTTTGAAAATTGAAAGCTAGCATTGTAAAAAATGTTTACATTATATCAAGTTTTCTAAAAATAGTAGTATAACACCAAAATAATTGACTTCTTGTGATCGAAAAAAATCATCACTTAAAGACTTCAATTAGTCAAAGCGGGTTTTACACTTGAGCTCAATTTAGCTATGAATGTGAACACTCTCCTAATTTTCAAGAAAAATTCATAGCTTAAATAATTATTTGATCCTTGTAAGTTTGCGTGCTTTTTGTTTTAGTCCACGTATGCTTATTTTTAATATAAATTCATCTCTTAATGTTAAAATCATTTTGATTTTAGTCCCTAAAATCCGCAGGAAAATTCGTAAATTTCTTACGAATTTTAGCTTTAGTGTCTTAAACCAATATTATTTTAACAATCATAGATTAATTTTAAAAAAACTAAACATACAGGGACTAAAACTAAAAACGCACGATCTTCTAAAGACCAATTGATTATTTAAGCCAAAATTTATTAAGTCCTTCTATATGTACGTCTTCCATTTAAAAATATAAAAAAAAAATTGGTCAAAGAATATTGATGTATATTGTAAAATTTTATAATAAATACATCAACTTTATTTGAAATTTTTCTCTTATATTAGTGACTCGCATGAACCTGTTTATTTCATTCGGACATCAAATTTTACTTCTATAAACTGTAAATTAGTCTTACAATTGAGGCAAATTCGGAACTTGGTTATCAATATAATAATAGATAGATATTAACCTTTGAAGAAGATTTAGATCATGGAGGAATATACGGCGCCTTTGTTTTGTAGCTTCTCTTCTACTAGACTCTATTCATTTTGTGTAGAGATTTGACTTTATTAATAATATTTTACCGTTTAAAAAAAAATCATAGAGGAATATATGTATGTCACTATTATAGTAATAGGTTATACCAATTGAACAACGTAACATTATAGTTAGACAAAGTTAAATATATTTTTACTACATTTTTCTCAACCTCTAATTTCTAAAAGAATTGACTAATAATTTAGAATTTGGGACTATTTTTAGAATTAAGTAGTTTCAGTACCCTTTAAAATATCTTTACTATTTTATAAATTAGATTTGTATCCAAACATAGCTCATACTAATTAATTAATATTGTCATTAGAAGTATAATTATTTATAATTATCTCTCTTACTTGAAGATGTTAATGAAAGTGTAGAAAATAATGGTCAACATTTAGAGAAGGTTCTTATGGGGGATCTTGAGGAAGAACCCAAATAAATATCTCGAGTCATGTTATATATATACTCCCTCCGTCCCAAAACTATTGTCCATGTTGACTTTTGAAATTTATTTTGACCGCATTTTTCTATTAATATATAAAGATAAATATTAGCAAATAAAATCTTATTTGATTTGTCTCAATGAATATTTTCACAATATTAAATTTTTATAATTTTTCATGAAAGAAAATTAAAGATATTAATGATTCAAATTATGCATTGGTATACGTAAGGACAATAGTTTTGGGACCGAGGTAGTAATATAGTAGAGACCCAAATCAGAGAGAGGCTTATGAATTAATGTCCTAAGATTTGTTAACCTAATTCTTCTTGCCCAACGGGAGGTGGTGCTTGTTGATGGATAAACATTCTCGTTGAAATTAAAATCTCACTTTGGATAATGATAATAAAGGGTAAACAACTAATGTGAGAGAATTAATAAATTCAATGTTTTAAAGTTGTTTCAAATATCTGTCAAAAAAAAAAGTTGTTTCAAATAAAAATGTGATGTATGTTCAACTTATTTGTGTAATTGTTATATTCTTGAGTCTTGACCCAACAATACTAGTATGAATGATTTCTTGGTGGTTTCTATCATAAAAAATTTCAACTAGGTACAACTTATATATGAGAATGGTTTTGGAGATATCATGGATGCACATTGTGTTCTCTACTCTTGATTATTACAATAATTATTTTTTTGGTAGAACTTGATTACAATAATTTAAACATCATTTAATTTGTTTATTGCTTGTTAATCATCCTCCTATATTTTGTAAGATGCTTGTAAGTGGCTGATGTTTTGTTATGCCAAGGAATGTTACTTACTATAAAAAAAGGAATTAGGATTTGCATAATTAATCCGACTCTATAATGTGGGCAATATGGGTTGAAATAAATTGTAAAATTAACTAGGTCTAACAGGGGGTCATTACTATGAGTTGTGACTTGTGTGTGTGAGTTTTTTTTTAAAGCAAAAAATGAATTATAAAGGAGCACAAGATAGGACGGTAGGAGTACTCGATAATTCGGAATATAAATTTGAATACATCGTATATTTATATACTCATAAAAATTGATATTATATTAAACGTTAGTTGGTCTAGTGATACTTCTTCTATAAGTGTCATTTGAGTTACATGCGCACTATTTATATAACATATTTTGACTATATATTTTTTTATTAATATATTAAAACAAATATTAACATATATGATGTTCTTCGATTTGTCTCCATGAATATTTTCAAAATATATAATTTTTAGAATTTTTTACAATACATAGTTAAAGATATTTGTGATAAAAAATGTGTATTGGCACGTAAACTGGTCAATTGTGCACTTGATATCCGAATCAGATTAAACAGATGGTGAAAACAAAACCAAATAAATAAAAAATGTGATTATTACATGAAAAGGTTTCATGAAAATTGTAGTTCATCTTCTCTTAATCAAATGTCGAGGGTTCGATCATTGTTTAGAGGACGGAACAACTTTAACTTTCTGGATCAGCTATTTCATCCTTTGAAATGTTTTCAATCTAACAAGGGGAATAATCACTATATTCGGCGACGGATACTCTGATCTTAACAAAAAAAATAGGGGGTTTCAACAAAAAATATATATACTCTTTTTTTACTATAACAAAAAAAAAATATAATTAATAAAATATAGTAGTACTATAAGTTAAATTGAAGAAACATTGAATTGAATAGTAATACTAGAAGGGATAGTGAGAAGTAGAGAGAAGCGTAGGTGCTGCCGGTATGCAGAGGATGATGCGTATTCGTCGGCACTGCTTTATGCACTCATGTTTCCCGGCCCGTCGATTTATATCTATCTTAAAGTACCACATCCAAATTACTAATCAATCTACCTTATATTAAATAAATAAATTAACTCTATACTATTGCTATCAATGTAATCAATCAATTAAGCATTTTACTGCTCATGTTTCCCGTTTTTCTGGCTTGTGGTCTAGTCGTATTTTGCGCACTTTACGTTGCACTTCTCTTTTTAATTATTATAATTTCTAACACAAACTTTGATCCATCAATGTTGCCATTTCTTAGGAACCAAGAGGCAAAAAGGAGTAAAGTTGTAACTACTATGTTATGGACACAATGCCTTTTTTATTTCATTTAAATTATTCATCCACGTACTATGTTTAGTTAATTGCATGTCACTATGCTGAAAATCATTTTTTAACCAAAACTTTATTGTTTTGTTTTTATTATGTTGTAGATATAAAACTTTCGATGTTATTTAGCGGTGACTAATATATGTCGGAGAAACTATGAAGTACACAAAGTAATTTTTACCTTCTTAATCAAATTTTGTTCATAGGTAATTATGGATCGAGCTTTTGACCATTTACTTGAGTAATTAAATTTTTCATTAACCAATTCAATGTTGTTGGTTTCCTCCGTTCCTTCTAAATTTTTGCATTTGCGGGAAAATTTAGTTCCTATTCACAAGTTGTTTTCAAAATTTGATCTGCAATTTTTTCTCAAGAATGTGATATCCAACTCAAATACTGACTAATCTTTTTATTTAATCTATTTTCAAGAATGTGGTATCCAACCCCACATTGTTTATTAAATAATCTATTTCTCTATATTAAAGGGAAATAGATATTATTTATTTTTAAATAATAAAAAAACGGATACTTTTGTGATACTTGTCAGATACTTCTCGATACGTATCAGAGAAGTATCCAATATTTATATTTTATTCATTCTTTGAAAAGAAATAAGATAGATCTAAAAGAGCTAATGATTTGGTTAATGTGCATACAAATACAATTTTTCAACTTTTATCAAAGAAACATGAAGAATATATGAAAGGAGCGACAAAATTCTAGGACATTAGTGGAGATGCGCATGACTCGCTTTTTGGATAGTATTTAAAATATATAATTTACTTGTTTTGATAATTTTAAATAATGTGAATGTTTCTTTATTATCAATTTTGGTTATGTTTATATATTTTGCATTTATATATTTAATTTTTTATTGAAGTATTCTAGCTGTATCGTATCTTAAATTTTAAAATTTTCTCATATCGCCGTATCCATATCGTATCATATCCGTATCGTATCAAGTATCTGGACTTCTTAGAGAGTAACTCATCACTCCCATCATTTTTAAAATATCTCCAAATAAATGTTTTGCCTGGGAAACAATGCATGCACCGGCTTCTCCTTTCATTGGTTACTCCAATGCTATTAAGTTTGATTACAACGGCTCTTAGTTACACATAATAAAGAGTACCATAAAAAAGAATAATTAATTTTAGTTTAACTGTTAAATTAGTGAAATTAATTTTTATAATAAATTATTAGTATAAATATAATTAGTGAATTTTAAGATCTTTAATGTGATTTTAGTTCCATTTTTGAACTTTAATGTCTACTTTATTTCGATTGTAGTCATAATCAGTTTTGCATTAATAACCTCATTGAATAAAATGATGCTTTTTCTACGCGACAAGTGCGAGAAGTTCCTTTCATTGACAGAAATATGGTCTTAATTAATTACTTATCCCGATCCGTCTTAACGTGAATAATCAAAGCTTTAAATGATCTCTTATTTAATTAATAACACACGAGTTCAACTTATTTTTCCAAATACAAAAGTGACTATAGATTGTTTCCGATGCACAACAAGAGTATATGTGAATCCTAATTTCCGACATTTAAAATTTTATCTTAACGACAAGCTACATATAGTTGATGTGGATGTAAGTTACGTTGTGGCTATTATTACATTCTATCTATTCAATACTAAAAATATGGAGTTTTTTAATAAAGTTTATTGAATAACATATATTTTTTTTTGTCGACACCGGGGTATCCACCGCCGAACGCGGTGACTATTCCCTCGCTAGATTGGAGGCACTTCAAAGGATGGGATAGCTGACCCAAAGATTTAAATCTGCTCCATACCTAAGGTAAGAATCGAACCATATTGAATAACATATTTGCGAAAATGCTTACCATTAAAAAAACATATTTGCAAAATTTTTTAAAAAGGGATCTTCCAAACATGTTTTCTCTTTTTTAATTTTTAACACCTTAATTAAAAACAGTTTTTGAAAAATCTTTCAAACAAGTCTTTAGAATTTGTGTATTTTACTTTTTTAAAATATTAAAACACAATTTTTTAATATAAGTAATATCTTTTTTGATAACCTTAACTAGTGCCCTTAGTGTCCCAATGACACTAGTTAGCAAGACCCTATTAGGAGTAATATTTATACTACATTGATCGGCCGTTATGAGAGTACTACATATAGAATCTTATGCAAAGTGTCATAAGTTATTCTAATGGTGATAATGGTGTATACCACCTATAATTAGTGGCACAGAAACAAACATCCAAAACAAGGTCGCCACCAAACTTTATTTATCCCAAAAATGGAAAGGAAAATATTGATAAAACCTATAACCCTTGGTCTAAACCGTGAGACGGTTCGGGAGTTGGTCATGCGAGATGAAGGTATTAGCACCATTTGCATCTGTTGTACCCAACGAAAATCATTTGGGGAAGATGCTTACTTTTACAAATTAACGGATTAATTACTTTACCGCTCATTTTCTACTCAATTTTTAAACAGAAAAAGATTTTTTATTAGGTAGCTTGACGAGATGTTGATCTCGCTCCTACATATTCTCCGCTACAATGAAAAATTCAACGCTTGCATAGTCCTTTCTATGAAAAGATTTACGTGTTGGTTGATTTTAGCGAATAACACTTAAGTTGCATTCCGCTGATACAACAATTGCTTGTTTGCTCGCTTTTCGGAGGTTTAAGCTTGTATGTGTCAGAAGAATGAATAAAATGTCATCCATTTAAGAAAGTAGTTTGAAAAAGAGTTTACTGCAAAAGGGCAGAGAAAAAAGTTTACTGCACAAAGGCAGAGAAAAAGTTGAGTGAGTTGAGTTGTTTTTAAGCTTTTGAAGGTGTTTGGAGAATGAGGATAGTCCACCATCACGAGACATACGTCATAGATTGTTCTATTCGAGCCGAATGAGACATGTGTCACACTCCCTCGTTTTCATTCAATTATTTATGGTTTAATCAATTAAGGTGATGATAGCCCACCATCACGAGACATACATCACGTATTGTTCTATCCGAGCTGTCACACTCACTCTTTTCACTTTAATTAATTAATTATAGACTTTATCGATTAAAGTGAGTATAACCCACCATCCAAGACATACGTCACATACTATTCTATATGAGTCGAATGAGACATATGTCAGACTCCCTCTTTTTCACTCTAATCGATTAGTCTATTTTAATTTAATTGAGAAAAGAAAAAAGTTCACAATTCAACTTTCAAATAGATAACAAAAGAAGAAAAAAAGGTAGAAGATGAGAGATATGCAAGTATGAATGAATAATGCATGAGATAATTATGATGATTAGTTGCATAATGCATAATGCTTAAATAAAGCATACAATAATATATGATTAGTTAAATAAGCAAGCAATAAATAAATGAACGCAAAAAAAAAATCAATGAACATAAAATAAATTCAACGAACATGAAAATAAAGGGACATAATATTTTATGCATAAGCAATTATGTGAATAAAACATTTTTGTACAAATAATCACTTATTTTTAAGTTGAACAGGATTAATAAAAAATTAAAATAAACATAAAAAATGCCAAATGAAGAAATCAACACTTATTTTTTCAATAAGCATTTTTTGAGATAAGTGTTTATTTTTCAATAAGCATTTTTCACCCAAAAAAAAATGGAGGTGCATTAACAAAAAAGCGGGTGCAAAAATCAGAACATAAAAGGAAAAGAACGGGCCCAAGTCCAACTCAGCCATACCCAGACCCAACTCATAAATTGGTTCGAATCGATTCGACCCAAGGGTAGAACCAGACCAGTCTCATAGATCTGGTGAGACAAAACTACACGATTGCACCATAAACCCTAACACATCACCGTCTGATCAAAATTTTAAAACGATCATACGGTCACGATTAAAGAGAACCAGAGAGGGTGCATATTATTGTGCACGCGCGTCTGGCTAATGAGAAAAGTTTTGAAAGGTTCCAAGAACGAAAAATCCTCAACAAACTACCTTGTTTGTTGTGTGAATCAGCCAAAACGAGTCCTATAATTTATTCGACATTTTGAGGTTCAATGATGATTTTTAGGATACATTTTCTGCGTATTTGTCGATGGTTTACTTCATTTCGGATGTTTAGGAAGCTAATAGGTTGAATTTTTTGTGAGAATTTGAGTGATCCTAACTTTTTTTTATAAAAAGGGTTTTTGGTGTGAATAGTAACTCCGATCTTCTCTCTCTTCTTCGGATCTTTCTATTTATCCTCCCCCTATTAGGTTAGAATTGGTGTATGAAGTCATTTTAGGCTAGCGGGTATAATAGGATAATGAACTTGTGATATTTTGTCTCTTTTTTGAATGATCACAATGTGTTTTTTTGTTTGAATGGCGATGAGGTGTGATGGTCTAGAGAAGCCTCTAGAAGATAGTAGAAATATAATGGGAATATGCTTCATGAAGTGAATTTCACTCATTTTGCTATTTTTTTGTAGTATTTGGTATTATAATAATATAATAATGTCAAAAAAAATAAATGAAATGGAAATATAATTTTTTTGTATTTTGAAATTATGGAAATAAAATAAAAATATGGAAAATGAAAATGGATGTGAAAAAGTATTTTTGAAACTATTTTTGGCGTTTCTTGAAACTTAAGAAATAATTTTTAATGTAAAAAAAGGAAAAGGGCAAAATGGTCAAAATAAAATTCTTATGTGAAATGAGGTACAAAATTAGGGTATTACACCACCCTTCGATCAGAAACTACAATGGACCTTAGATGTAGGGTCAAGTATTTTATTGCTGATCAAACATTGTTCTGTAAATGGATGACCATAAAGACAATTGATGGGTGCTTCACAAAACATGTTGAGGGACATGAGTGACCTAGATGAAATTTGTCCATCCTGCATAACAAGATAAATATCTAAAGTCCCAACATTCAACTAGACAAGGATGACAAGATATATGCCTCGTGTTCAATATAGACATAAGGGCAAAAAAGTAATTATACACACAAACATTATCACAAAAGGTTATGCTCAGATCACATGACATTTTCATGACTTGGGTAGCAGTGTTGTGTTGATAGATACCGCTCATTGTTTGCTATGTTAAACACATGATTTAATATAATTGTTAACTTCGCGAAAACCTAAAGGATCACACACATAAAGACAGTTTAATATGAGGTTGAGATAACTAAGGAGCACCATAAGGTACAGTTCACTTCACTTAGGTGAGTATAGAACATCGTTAGGTACGGTGTACGTACGAGGAATACATAATGTGGTAAGGTGCCACGTGCTTAAATGATATACGGTAGATATGGTGTGCACACACTTTAGTGGGCTTTTTGTTTGCAGGCCAAACAAGTGGTTCTATAAATAGAACCCTTGTGCTAAAGCAAATTATTGGATAAAAATCAGAGTTCAAAACCCTAGAACTAAATTCCTCTCCCCTCTAACTAAAAGCTTTCATTCATGCAGCTAACACTGTTACTGAAGGAATTTGTTAGTGTGGACAAACTCGAGACGTTGTTATTCATCATCCAACGCTCGTGATCTTCCTTTGATTCAGAATCAAAGATTTCACCACTATAAGAGGAGAAAAAATAATAAAGAACAAAGAGGAGAAAAGAAAGTAAAAAAATCAAATAAGTATTGAGATCAATTAAAATTACCAGTAATCAATAACATATTAAATAATTTTAATGATAAATTATAAATTTTAATTTTAATGTTAAATTTTGTTAATACTTATACTCGTTAAAACATCACCGGTATTATAACTACGAAAAATGTCACCAGAACAATTTAAATTCTCGTAAACATATTGACCAATTTGTTTTAGAAAAAATAATTTGACCACAATTATTGTTCTTGATTTCTTACTATCATTCTTGATTTTTTGTGGTGTTGTAACTTTAGTAAAATTCCAACATAACAATTCAGTTGTAAAATATTCAATTAAAAAATAAAAATGCAAAGATAAGGAATACAGAATGTGGAAAGATACCACGTTCCGAATTACTAGATGAAAATGAGAGTTCTAAACCCTAGAATCGAATTCCTCTTCCCTCTCATTAAAAGCCTTCATTTGTAGCAGCTAGCATTGTGGAAAAAATAATAAATAACAAAGAGGAGAAAAGAAAGTAAAAGAATCAAATCAGTATATATTGAGATCAATTAAAATTACCGATGTTCAATAACATATTAACTAATCTTAACTTTTTGTAAAGTTTTATATGAATTATGTATATGATATAAATTATAAATTTGTTAATTTTTATACTCGTTAAAACATCACCAGTAGTATAACAAAAAAATGTCACCTGTACAATTTAAATTCTCGTAAACATATTGACCAAACCGTTTTAGGAAAAATAATTCAACCGCAATTATTGTTCTTTATATCTTACAATTGTTCATGATTTTTTGTGGTGTTGTGACTTTAGTCAAAGTTCCAACATAACATTTTAGTTGTAAAAAAAATCAATTAACAAATAAAAAAGCAAAGATAACTAGATAAGGAATACATAATGTGGTAAGGTACCACGTCCTAATTACTGATGAAAATTAGAGTTCAAAACCCTATAACCAAATTCCTCTTCCCTCTCACTAAAAGCCTTCATGCTTAGCAGCTAGCATTGTGACTGAAAGAATTTGTCCGTGTGAACTAACAAGAGACTTTGTTGTTCACTATTCAACGCTCGTGATATTCCTTCGATTCAGAATCAAAGATTTCATCACTGTAAGAGGTAACCATTTATATCATGATCATGCTCATTCGTAAGGATCACTAAATGAAAATTTTAATTTTCGCTACCTTTTACATCATGATTTTCCTTCATCCTGAACATAAATACTAGTGTGGCTGAACAAAACACATTCACAAATTTTATAACATAAAAAATGTGTTTCATATGCTTGCAGGTTATCCAAGAAGTAGCCTTGTCTTTAAAAAAAACCCGGAAAAATATAATAAAGAACAAAGAGGAGAAAAGAAAGTAAAAAAATCAAATAAGTATTGAGATCAATTAAAATTACCAGTAATCAATGACATATGAAATAATTTTAATGATAAATTATAAATTATAAATTTAATGATAAATTTTGTTAATTTTTATACTCGTTAAAACATCACCGGTAGTATAACTACAAAAAATGTCACAAGAACAATTTAAATTCTCGTAAACATATTGACCAATTTGTTTTAGAAAAAATAATTTGACCACAATTATTGTTCTTGATTTCTTACTATCATTCTTGATTTTTTGTGGTGTTGTAACTTTAGTAAAATTCCAACATAACAATTCAGTTGTAAAATATTCAATTAAAAAATAAAAATGCAAAGATAAAGAATACAGAATGTGGAAAGATACCACGTTCCGAATTACTGGATGAAAATGAGAGTTCTAAACCCTAGAATCGAATTCCACTCCCCTCTCAATAAAATCCTTCATTTGTAGCAGCTAGCACTGTGATTGAAGGAATTTGTTCTTATTGACTAACTAGAGACGTTGTTGTTCATTATTCAACGCTCATGATCTTCCTTCGATTCAAAATCAAAGATTTCATCACTACAACAGGTAACTGTTTATATCCATGATCATGCTTATTTGTAAGGATCACTAAAGAAAATTTTTAATTTCGGCTGCCTTTTACATCATGATTTTCCTTCATCCCTAACTTAAATATCAGTGTGGCTGAAAAAAACACTTTCACAAATTTTATATAACATAAAAAACATGTTTCATATACTTGCCTTGTATATAAATAAAAACGGAAACAATAACAAGAACAAAGAGGAGAAAATAAAGTAAAAAAATCAAATCAGTATTTGAAGGTGTGAAAAACACAAGAAGGGGTCGGGGGGTTGAATTGTGTTTTGGGTATTTGAAAACTTCTTCTAATTTCAGAGAACCTATTAGAAGCTGCAACGGATAAACAAACACAATAACAATAACGCAAAGAAAACATAGTGAGAGAGAAAGACACAAACAATTTTATATTGGTTCCTCTCACAAACCGAGAGTTGTTCACTCCCCTTGCACTTCCAAGGGATTTCACTATAATCACCAAGATTACAAATTGCTGAAACACACTAGTTAGAGACTTCCTAATGCTCAAGCTCACTAGCAAGAGACTTCTCACACAAAACTTAATATAAAAGTGTAGAGATGAACACTTGATGTAAAATCAAGAGTTCACAAAAGGTTTTAACATAAAATGACAAGACTCTAACACTTGATTCCTAAGAAAATAGAAAACAGAGTGTAGGAAGCAAAACAGAAATGTTCAGAAGCTTAATGCTTTGCAGTTTTGAATAAAACAGAGTATGCGTTGTAAGCTCTCGTGTGTGTGGGGTGTTCTACACACAGCCTTCAAATGCAACTCTCTATTTATATGAGTAGTGGAATAGAGACGTTTGAAGATTATGACCGCTGCATATATTATGAAATTCTGGCGACCAGATAGAAGAACACTGTGAACAATGTTGCCACAACTGTCTCAGCGCGTGTCTAGCTTAGAACTTAAAAACAAAGATAACGTAAACTAAACGCAGCGGAAATGTAAATAACCAGTAAGTTTGTTAACCCAGTTCGGCGCAACTGCCCTAGTCTGGAGGATACCAATCCAGGAGTGAACTCACTATAATAATTCTAGTGAAACGACCAACGTAGCCACACTACTTGTCTTGCACCTAAACCTTACCCCGTGACAGCCCTACCTAGGAACTCCTAAATATGAGACCCCGTCTCAACTCCAACCAACTACACACTCAACGTTGTTATCAATTCACACAATTACTTGGACAAGAGACACACTCTTATGACACAAGCTTACTCCGTACCTAAAGGCTTAGGAGAAGTTACAATTACAACTCTAACAAACACAGTCCTTAACTTGAATCAGGAACATGCAAGCAAGGCTCACAAATAAAGAACAAAGAACAAAACACTAAAACCTTAAACACACGCTTTGAGATCACACACGATTTTAGCTTACTTTTTAGGGTTTACCATTACATATATTTATACTACTAAGGTAGCACGGGTTTGGGCTTCAGACATCCCTTAGATGTTGTATGGTCTAGCTCTAGAATCTTCTAGCACAAGAAATCCTCTTCAAAAATATATCAATATCACCATTAGAAATATATCAAGACAAGACCGCCTTAGACACATCATCAGAACCACGCGCCTTGGTCAGCAAGTTAGATTAAAATAAACTTCAAGCGAATCTGATAAAAGATTGCATATAAAAATAAAGCGCTAGCTGACACGAAAAGTACCGGTCACCTAATGTTGTTCCATATACTACAACATCTGACCAAACATATGCGATCATATAAGCAACTGACCAAACATCTGGCTAATATATGTTTTTGCAAAATGTAGCGAATCTTCAAAACTCAACATATTATTTTTCAAGCCAACTGTGAAAAGACGATAGTACAATGAAGGTAACATGAGATAATTGTCATTTCCAGTAATGCTTATTCATTCATTTCATTTGTTTGAGAATATTCGTCCAAATGAAGTAACAGTAGTACCAACATCACTATTCTTGATGATAAAGATGTTGTACTATGATTATTCCTTAATCATAACCGTTAATTCAAATGATTTCCAATTATTGAGAATTATCAGTTAATTCTGTCAAAATCTTGCTTGTCATTCAGAACTCATGTTCCCAACATAGCTTCTGAGTCTTCACCTTCTTAAACAAATTCGTTTATGACCAATGTAGCTTCTGATCAGCGTAGCTTCTGACACAGAGATATATTCTGACGAGAACTAGCTTTTGATTTTGTTTAAACTTGTTTCAGAGCTTCTTTTACTCAATGTGTGAATGTAAATAAATTACTTATATCTTGCACACATAGAGTAAATATTAAAATACTCTATTGTTCATTAATACTTTGTTATCATCAAAACTTAAGGACTAAGTTAGAACCACTTTTGTTCCAACAATATTGAGATCAATTCAAATTTCCGGTGTTCAATAACATATTCAATAATTTTAAAAATTTCTAAAGTTTTATATGAATTATGTATATGATATAAATTATAAATTTAATGATAAAATTTGTTAATTTTATACTCGTTAAGATATCACCGGTAGTATAACAAAAAAAAGTAACCGGCACAATTTAATTCCCATAAACATATTGACCAATCCGTTTTAAAAAAAATAATTTGACCACAATTATTGTTCATGATTTCTTACTATTGTTCTTGATTTTTTGTGATGTTGTGACTCTAGTCAAAGTTACAACGGATACAAAACTTACAAAATTAAGACAATCTACCCTTGGACATTTTCAAATAGGTTATTGATTTTGTGAATATCTCAAAGCTTCCATAGTTTTTATACTACATTCTATGTTATTTAAAAGTTGACACCTGATATATCCCTTCATGATCTGAGAGTATTTACTCTTGAATTATTTAATAATATTTTAACTGATATGAATTTTATAAATTACACATTAAATTGAAAGTTTAATATGTTATTATTGTGACACATAAAGATTAACAGCGTTTAAAAAAAATTACACAAACTATTAATTTTGATGTGTCTCAATAACTTAATGATTTTGGATTTGTCTGAAATTTTACACAAATTATTTATATGATATAAACTTTCAATCCAACGATGTATTTTATAAAAATTTATATCAGTTAAAATATTATTAAGTGGTTCAGAGGTAAATAAGCTTAAATCGTGAAGGAATATATTAGAAAAAATCTATTTAAAAATAACAATATATTAGTACTCCATCTTTCCTAAAATATAAGAGATAAAAAATAAACATTTATTTTTTTGAAGAAAAATTTACTCTCTCTTATCTTTCTATATAAATTACTTTTATAGTAAAATACAAAAGAACATAATTTCAATGATTATGTTTAAATGTTTCTTAATAAATGTGATTCTTATTTTTTTTCTTATAATTTAGGATGGATGGAGGTTATAAGTCATGCTAATCAGTATACCTACACTAAATAAATACTTTCTCTGATGATTATTATAAGCAAAAAAAATACTTCAATTTTGGTTACTGTTATAAGTAAATGTTAACTAATTTGAAAATAATTAATACAACTTTTTTAAATATACTCTTATTTAATTCTGCTACTTTTTAGACAATTATTTCACTTTATATTTTGGTACTTGTGATTTAAAAGAGCAATATAGTAAACATAATTCTAACTCATATCTTACATCAAATCAAGAAAATTAACTATAGTTAACTAAATTTCTTAAACACTGCATAAATAATTTTTTTTGCTTATAATAGTGACAAAAAAAAATATACCATAAATAAATTTTATATCAATAATAACATTTTTATATTTTACACACATCGATAACACAATTTCTAATATAATCTTACGATGTTAAATTTCATTAACTAATACTACTTTCTTGTCCTTAACAACATCAATATATGTAATGTTGAGTCCGTCTCTAATAATCTTAATGAGTTGCATGACTCTGTTCTCTCCAAAAGCATAAGTTTCTCTTTGACCAATACAAAAGTACTGAGTTACTCCCTATTTATGGTGATTAATATATAAAATGACAAAAACAAATAGATCAAATTAACAAGAGCAAGAAAAGTGTGAATACACAAGAGTTACACTAGAGCTATGCATGCAAGACAAGTGTGTGAAACGCCAAAGAACTTTTAATCTTAAAAAAAATAAAATAAAACACGGGACAACCAATAATAAATTAAAGTGATAAAAGTTTTAGTCCACCTAAATATGCGGTCGGACAGATGTTCGATTCTTAATTTATATGTATACAAAAAGTTTGGTTAAAAGGGTAAAAGTGTCTCACAAATTTCTGAACTAAAATTAATTATCATGAACGACAATGAAAATTTCACATCAATATAATGATAAAAAAAAAAAAAGGAAATGTTAACATGTGTCCTTGGGGCACTTGTTAGTATACTAATAAAAGAAATTTAACATTGAAATTTGTGCATTTCATATTTTAAAAAGTTAAATATTGTTAATTTTAATACAAAATTACTATTTCGAGTATCTTTAAAATGTGCCCTTAGGCACATGTTAATATGACCCAAAAAAAAAAACAAGGGTATTTTTGGTAAATAACAAACTATCTTCTAAACTAAGTACCCTATCAAACAAAACAAATCCTTCAATTTTCCTCTAGCCCGGATCTTTCGCAACCGTGTTTCAGACCATTTTTCTTCCCCACAGAGCCAAAAGTCACTTCTCTTAATTTTTTAATATTTCACATTTCTTAATAATTTTTAATTTTTTTAATAAATAAATAATAATATTATTATTAAATTTCCTTGGCTTTCTCTAGTTTCCACTGCCTATAACTCGAATCAAACTCTCTGCTTTTACGCTGAAACTCTTGCTGTTCTAATTATAACTTTTTCTCTCTCAAACCAATCTTTCTCAATCCTCACTTGCATGCATTTACACCTTCATCTTCTTCATCACTTCATTTTTTTCCTTTTACTCTCATTAAAATCATATATCAAAAATAAATTAAATAACTACACTACACTCCAGTCAATCATAGTAACTTGCAAAACGCCTTCCAGAGTGTGTGTTTATTAACACTTTTGTTTTTTTGTATCTTATAAGATGTTCTAGAAACAAACCGTTATTATTTTCTCAACGTTTAATCATCATAATAATAAGTATAAAGTTGATCATCAAAAAATTTACAATGGCTCGTGCTACTACTACTAACTTGAATAATAATTGGTTATCATTCTCACTTTCACCTATGGAAATGCCTCAGTTTGTTCCATACGACGTCGCTTCTTCCGTTACAGATCACAACAACCACAACAACAACAACGCTACTCAACAAAATCATCATCACTATTTCTTTGACAGCTTATACACTCACAATGGTAAGTTAGTTAGGTGGTTAAGTTACTTAACGTCGTTAAACAACCGTTAAAATAACCGCAAAGATAACGATCCACGTGAATTTAACCGTTTTTATTTTTTGATTTACAGGATGGGGGAGTATAAATGGACACACTAAGAGTGAAGCAGAAGCACAAGAACAATCGATTTGGTTTTTGGATTCAACAACGCCGCAATCACAGAGCGTTGTGAACCACGCGCCACCACCTAAGCTTGAAGATTTTCTCGGCGACAACAGTCAAACGGAAACACAAGATTCTTCTTCACTAACTAACATGTATGATCATCACCATTACTTCGGTGGGGACCACCACCAGCACCACCACCACCACCAGAACGATCTTGCCATTACTGGTTTTCAAGCTTTTTCTAACAACTCTGCTGGCTCTGAAGTTGATGATTCTGGTTCGATTGGAAAATCACAAGGTGCATGTGGTAATGAGTTTGGTGCTCATTGTGTTGAGTCTGGGAATGAGTTTGGTTACTCGAATGCCGCGGCTGCTGCTGCCGCGGCTAACGGTGCTTTGTCGCTCGCTGTTGTTCCGAGCTCGGAGGAGAATAATGCTGTTGCTGTTTCCGGTGCTGATTCTGATAGCTCGAAGAAACTCGTTGATACTTTTGGTCAGCGAACTTCAATTTACCGTGGTGTAACTCGGTATATTAAACTAAACTTAACTTCGTATTTTGATTTTTACCGTAAGTTTAATCTGGTTCGAGATTTATTTGTTATTATGTGTGTGAAAAGAAAAAAAAATACACATGTTTTGTATCCATAGGATCTTTAGTTGATGTTGTTACTGTTTTGTAGTATGAGAAAAAGATGTGTAGATATGAGCTAGCTATTGATTTACTTGTTGTTGTCAATCATGGAAATATTGTGATAGTGATTTTTAGTTTTATTAGATTTAATTTATTTATTTATTGACTATGGACTATGGACTATGGTGATGTTGGTGTTTGTTTGTGTGTGTGTGAAAGAATGAGGTCAAGTTCATATAGATTTGATTTGGCATCTTTTCAGTGGTATTTCATTTTCATCTTAGATTATATAAATAAATAAATAAATATAAGATATGGTTTTTAATTTATATATTTTGGGGATTTTGCAGGCATAGATGGACAGGAAGATATGAGGCACATCTATGGGATAACAGCTGTAGAAGGGAGGGTCAAGCAAGGAAAGGGCGTCAAGGTAATTTTCTTTCTCTGTTGTGATAAATTAAATCTTTTTATTCCCTCGATATAAATATAGTAAAATTGACATTTTTAATTATTTGATTATTGATGTATCTGACTCATAACATAAACCATATACTTTAACATTTAAATGAATTAAAAATATCACTTTTACTTGTATTGGTGGCCGGAAGGAGTACATTACTCCATTAAAAAGAGTTGATAAATAAAATAAAATAAAATATTGTTTTGATGCTGGGAGAGTGAAAAGTGTCTTGCATGCATTGAAGGTGCATTAATGGTTTTAGAGTAGTAGGACACCTGGGTTACTTATTAGTACTATGATTGATTTGATGGTATAGTGGTATTATAGTTTTTTATATAATACTATGATGATATGATTTAATATTAATATATGCTTCTTTTTTTCATTTGGTAGTACTAGTACTTTGTTACACTGTTTTTGTTCTGCAAAATTTCTTTCATTTTTCAATTGATTTGATAAAATGTGCCGCCATTTTGTATCTTTGCTTTCTTGTCTGTTCAGATAGTTGAGAAGGGACTAGACTCAAATATCTGAATAATCTGAATTTCTCAGTTCTTCTTCCTTTTCCAAGTTCTTAATTCCGTACTCATAATATAACAGTGATCATAAATAAATCTTTGTTAAAATTAAATTAAAAGGGTACTTTTATTTTTATTTTTAAATTTTTTTAGTTTTTATTTTTTATCTTTTGCTTTTTTGCTTTCAACTTAGCAGAGAAAAAGCTGCGTTTGACCACATCACCTATCACACCATAATATTGAAATTTGTACTTTTACTTACACTTATGAGGTAGTGAAGCGTTCACTGTTGGATGAAAGGTTTTGTCACATTGCCTCACTCAGAACAAACTCACGGGACTTGTAATTAGATCTCATAATTTGCAGATAGATACGAATGACATCAAAATCATGTTTGATCTGTCAAGTTTAAGCCAGAAAAAAAGGTTTTCTCAGTGTTCATTATTTATCCAATGAGAAACAGACAATTCCTTGTTTCAGCTATGTTTTTTTGATTAGGGACCAATCAATACTTGAAATTAACAAATTTTATATTTTTAACCATATTTTCAATTTTAACTTATGTTTGATATCATGGTCGGAGTGTCAGACTCACATTGAACCCACCTAGCTTCTGCAAAATTACGGTATAGGTCACCTTGTAATTCTGACATCTCCATTGCAAGTTGCAACATCCATCATAATACCAAATGTGGACTTAGTGCATATTTGGTATCATAGTGTATGTGTCAGAATCACGGTGATCCACTGTGATTTCCAGAAACAACAAGTTGTAGCTTCTACAAAATTACGGTTGATCGCTGCAATTCTGACAAATCCACCGTGATACCAAACATACCATTAATGTTGAGTTTTTGTTGTTGTTACTAGTTTGAACTTTTGAGGACAATTTAAATTTGATGAGTCTTTGTAGTAAAAAAGGGGATTGGGTTGATAGAGTTCATGATTCTCATCCAATGTACAGTAGTTTTCTATCCTACGTAGCACCTATAAAGGGTGAGAGAGAAAAAAATTAAAGAAAAAAAAAAGTTCTATTGCGCATGCATTTTGATTGGCAATCTTACTTTTTATTTGGGTCATTTTACATTTTTAGATTATAAAGTAGTAATTTTTGGCAGATAAATTTGACTATATTCTATAAATTGTGTATTTGATTTTGTTGGCTTTTCCTTTGCATGGAACGTCACTTGGTGCATTGTTGCCTGTCCTTCATCTCTTTTTGACTCATCTACAGTCTATTTGGGTAAGCTTTGCCTTTTACTTCATTTTGTTTTATTTCTTAATTATTAAATTAAGCCTTAATAATGCTTTTCAATCTATCATAATCTTATGTATTCATATTGTAATTGTAATATTGTATTTTAGAAATGGTTTTGTAATATTGTAGTTGTCTTGGTTTGTAGGTGGATATGACAAGGAAGAAAAGGCAGCTAGATCCTATGATTTGGCTGCTCTAAAGTATTGGGGTCCCACAGCTACTACCAACTTCCCTGTAAGTCATTTGTTTGATTAGATTCCAATGTTCAAATGAATTGAATTTCATGTTATAGCAAGATTCAAAATAAAATAAAATAAAAGTTTAGTGGGACTACATAAGGAAATATTCCTCCAACATCATTTTTAATTCATATTCATATTTAAGTATGTTTGAGAATGTACATTTATATAATTGTTTGCTTAAAATAATTTGGTTGGTGTGAAATGTGAATGATATATGCTTTACTTGGTATACAATTTTTTTTAGGCTAAGGTGTTAAAGTGAAATTGGTATCATGAAAAGATGATCGATTTAGAGATATAATTTTCTATCTCGTAATATAAATGTGTATAGTTAGATGCATCGTATGGATGAACGATTGATCGTAGACTCTTATATTTGAAAAAAAAAATTAAGGATCTTTGCGTGGAATGCAGATCGGTCGGATTTTGCATATAGAATTAAAGGGTCAGGCTATCCATATTATTATAAAATAAGAATTGAGATTGTGCATGGATCACTATTGCACCTTTCATGGCTTACCTTGTTATTGTAATTTTCTTATATCTTAGGTTACCAATTATGGAAGGGAATTGGAAGAGATGAAAGCTGTAACTAAGCAAGAATTTATTGCGTCACTGCGAAGGTTTGTCTGAGTTGGCCTATTCAAATTGAGATTGAAATTATAACACATATATACAGCTACTAAATATTGGATTATCTGTTGTTGCAGGAAGAGTAGTGGCTTTTCAAGAGGAGCTTCCATCTATAGGGGTGTGACAAGGTTAGGAATAATTGACACAACATGTTGAAGTGTTCAAAGTGTGTTACATGGTTTTTGTTTAACACTTCTATTGTCCTGCAGGCATCACCAACAGGGTAGGTGGCAAGCAAGAATTGGCCGTGTTGCCGGAAACAAGGACTTATACTTGGGAACATTTGGTAAATATTTGAACTTTCAAATGATTCAATTGTATGTTATATTATTTGTAAATGGTTGAGTTTTGCGCATACCATTTTTTTCATTATTGAAATATTGATCTATTCATCTAACATGATAACAGCAACTGAAGAGGAAGCTGCAGAGGCCTATGACATTGCAGCCATAAAATTCCGAGGTGCAAATGCGGTGACAAACTTTGAGATGAACAGATATGATGTGGATGCTATAATGAAGAGTTCTCTTCCAGTTGGTGGGGCAGCGAAACGCATGAAGCGTTCCCTTGAATCAGAACAGAAAGCTTCTGTCATCAGCAATACTCAGCAGAACAGCCCACAAGAGCGTGCGGAAAACGCGAATAACAGCCCTGTCAACATCAATTTCTCATCCATTCCACATCAGCTGCCAGCTTCAATCCCTTATGGAGTTCCGTTTCCATATGATGCGAATCCTACGGCTTATTATCATCACAACCTCTTCCAACATTTCCCTGCAGAATCTGTTGTGAATTCCACCAATGCAGCACATGGTGGACTCAATGCCATGCCACCAACATCAGCAGCTGAGTTCTACTTATGGCCTAATCAGTCTTATTGACTTTAATTAGTGTTATCAATTAGTTTATCTTTTCCTAATTTCCTGCCTTGCTGACTAATCAAAAGGTTAAAGTTATTGTTGCTGGCACAGTTTCAGCAGACTCTTTAGGTACTAAGAAAGATGATATGTGGTTTTTTGAGTATGCTAATTATATAGTTACAGTTGGATGCTGGATTAAGTAACTAATTAATTACTCAGAAATTGAGAATTATTTTTAGTGGTGCATATTATAGTTTTGCTCAAGAATTATTATTCCTAAATGCTTCTCTTAACTTGCAGTATTAGTGTGATGATGATCACATTTTCTTATGTTTAGGATATAGGAATGTCAAAACATGTTTCTGTTTGATGTTACATATTTGATGATATTTCTGGCAAATGTTTTCTAATTTTTTTTTTAACCTAAAAATAGTTTTCTAAATGTTTATAAAATAAAGTTTTGAAACCAAATACGGTGGATACAACAGTAGATGATTTGATTCACTATAGAATTTTCTCATCTTAAAAGTAAAGGTTTTGAAACCAAATTGATGACTATATAGAATTTGATACTACTCTTTGAACACGTTCATGGCTTTCATTACTAGATTTTCTCAAGAGAATGTCAACCAAATTGTGTTTCTTTGTATAACACTTCAAAAAAAATGATAATGCTCAAACAAGTGTATAATAAGTTACTCCGTCCAAACCACAATATACAATATATGTCGTTTTGAGAAAAAAGTTTGTACTAAAATATGTCACTTTATATTTTGGGTTAATAGGTATATACCCCATGTAAAATACATGATTTTTGTAGTACCCCTTATATAATATTTTTTTGAGAATACCCCTATAATATTTGAATTTTTGCAATAGCCTCTGGACTTTTTCAACCATTATATTTTGCGGGGGTTTTGAACCTCCGCAAAATATAATTTTAGCGAGGGTTTTAAACCGCCGCATAAAAAAAACACCCGTAAAATATAATGGTTGAAAAAATCCAAGGGAATATTGCAAAAATTCAAATATTACAGAGGATATTCTCAAAAAAATAATTTACAAACCCTTATATTTTTAAACTAACTCACAATTTGTCTTTTACATTCAACAATAATTATATTTTTTAATTTGTATAATATAGTCAAAATCACATATTTTGGTGCGGAGACGGTAGTTTTTACTCCCTCCTTCCCATTTTAAGTGTCGCAGTTGACCAAATCACACGCTAAAAGTGTGTAAAAGAAAGAGAGAGAATATGATTTTTACTAAAATACCCTCCATTTTTATTGGTAGTAGACATTGGAATACTAAAAAGTAGATTTTTTAGTGTGTTTTTTCTTTTACCTAATGATTGCTTTAAGGGATAAAATAGTAAAAACTAATGTTATAAATAGTATATGACACTTATTTTGAGACAAACAATTTTGGCAAGTATGACACTTATTTTGGGATAGAGAGAGTAATTGTCTCAACAAATAGACAAATTTTCTAATTGGTTATGTATCTTATGATTTCCATCAAACATGGAGTAAACACTCTCTTGGTTCTCTAAAATAATTGTCTCTTGCTTCTCTATAAAAATATAGCCAGGTGTGAGGTTTTGCACAAGATTTGTTGTATTATTCTACTTTTTTATAATTTATTTTACTCGGTTACTAATACTATAAGTATAAATTATAATAAGTCATTCAATTCTTGTTTTACTACTTGGACTTGATCTAAATAAAGATTGCTTCTACTTAGAGCAAGCCTTTAGTTTATGCAAGATACACATCCTTGTTAAAAAGATTGATTAATTATTCATTCATCCAAGTTAGATTTGAATTTATAAACATAGTATTATTCAATCTTTAGCATAGGTAAACATAACATTCCTTACATTACTTTTAGTTTGTTTATAAAAATGCTTTTATCAAGTCTTGATTTTAATGTATTGGGCTTCAATACTTGTAGTCCAAGTGCAGTGCAGGTGTGGCAAAACGGGCTGTCCGCCTCGTTTAAACCCACCCTATTTAAGCTCGTTTATATAAGGGTTAGGGCGGTGTGGGCTTATTTAAGTGTTCGGACTCAAAATTCAAGTCCGCTCCATTTATCGGTGAGTTGGCGGGTTAGCAGGCTGGCCTGTCAAACTCTTTTTTTTTTTTACAAATTGATTTACTATAAAATTATTAATCATTAGCATTACTAAAGAGGCTGAAAAAAGATAGTTTTTAACAACACATAATAGAACTTCAATAAAAAATGTCAATGTCATATTTTTCGACATAAACAAAACAACTTAACTAACAACACCAAAAACTAAAAACAAACGCACTAAAACATCAAAATAATCCAGAAAGTATTCAAAAAACTAATTAGCAAAATAAACTAGCAAAAATTAAACATAGACAACCAATAAAATAGTACTCCCTCCGTCCTATTTTAAGTGTCACAGTTGATCAAATCACACACTTTAAGAAAATTGTGTAAATGATAGAGAGAGAATATGATTTTTTCAAAAATATCCCCTCTTTTTATTGGTAGTAGACATTGGAATACTAAAAAGTAGATCTTTGATTGTACTTTTTTTTTACCTAATAATTACTTTAAAGGATAAAATAGTAAAAATCAATGTTATAAAAAGTACTCCCTCCGGTCCTATATATAAGAAACAATTTGCTTTTAGATACATTGAGAATTTAATGTATTTAAAAAGGGAATCTTTTCTTATATATAGGACCGGAGGGAGTATATGACATTTATTTTGGGACAAACAATTTTGACAAGTAGGACACTTATTTTTGAGCGGAGAGAGTATCAAAAAAACAATCGAAAAGCTCCATGACAAAAAAACTCCGAAAAACAAGAAATATTATAAAAGATGCAGGCAGCCCGCTCCACCCGCTCCAACCCATTTAGGGGTATATTGTGTTGAGATATTAAAAGACTTTATAGTATTTAGGGGTATATTGTGTTGCCAATTAGCTTTGATGCTTGCCAAGAAATACTATAAAGCTAATTGGCAAGCATATAATATTTAGGGGTATATTGTGTTAAGATTGAGATTTTGAAAGACTATTTTATCAACATTTTAAAAAGAGTTTTGAAAAGATTTTGTGGAATGGTATTGATTTTGTGAGATTTTAAAAGACTTTTTACAATAAGATTCTTATCTCTTAGCAAGTATGAATTTATAAATCATCACAAACATTCGTCAACATTCATGAAGCATAAAGAACAAGATTAATGGAATAGTAAATTGAATCAATCATAAGAGAATTAATACAAACTAACATTTATTCCATAACTTCATACTAGTTCTTCATACAAAATCTAATCTTAAAAACTTAGAACTTCATAGATACAAAAGTTGCAAAAGAATTAAAAAAGAGATACATGAATGATGGAAATGAAATTGAATGAGAATGAATCTTCAATCTTGTCTCCAAGGCTTTCAATCTTGATTCTCCATATTCAATCTCAAGTTTCCAAGCTCCAAATAATGCTCCAAAACTCTTTTTTCTTCCAATTTTCGTAACCCTTTCACAATAAAATGAAATTTTCTTATATACCACTACAGGCCAAGCGTGACACGCCCAAAAACTAGTGTGATACGCCCAGGAACAGAAAACTTGTGTGACACGTCCACTGGCAGGGCAAAATGCTTGCAAAAATCAATTAATGCGTGACACGCCCCATATACTTCAAAACACTTGTACTTTCTTCTTTTTACCATGTAACACAAGCTATCTTCATCCTAAGTCTTTTTCACTTCAACTATGATCAAAAACCAATTCAAAACACCTCTAAAACACCATTAAAATAACCTTAATATAAAGTAATAACAAGAGTCATCAATATACTATATAAAACAAACTAAACAAATAAACAAATAATTTTTTTTTGCAGCAGCAGCAAAGAAAAGCAATATATTATAAAGAGGCATAAGAGATGCCAAAATCAATACATCAAAAGTTCAATTAAAATAAATTTTATACAATTAAAATCTTATAATTTATAAAATAGAGCACAAAAGCAAGATGAAACAACATTTTTCATAAGACAAACATATATAATTGGTTTTGCAATTCTGAAAAAGGCAGCGATGCAGTTTGTTGCTCGTTAACCTTCGACACATATGTAATTATCTTATATATATAATTATATTCAAAGGTAATTAATTCAACGATAGATTTCGTAAAATTCGTTAAGATTGAGTCAATTCTAACATGCACAAGTGATGCATGTGGTGCACAAGTCAATTATATCATTATAACGAATACAAATGTGTTTCAATAAATCTTTAATCTTGATGCGTTTCAATAAAATTTTAATCAAATGATGGATTTTTGAAATATAAATATGATTAACACTTATTTAAATAAATAACGAGAAAAACCGATGAAGATGAGTGGTTCCATATAAAAAAACCTAAAGCAAAAACAGTAACTTCGTTGACAAGAATTTTTTTGACACCTACTTCATTGACAAGTTGTTGTCCCATAACAATAATACCATAATTTATAATCATCAAAGCAATAAAAATTAAACAAGATGCATGCAATTAACTTTGACTGACTAAGTTGGATGGAAACAATGGCAATGCAGAGTCAAAAAAGTGAAAAACACTCTGCTAAGTGCTACCATTGTTGATGTTCCATACAGGTTCATGCTAATTTACAAGCCTAGCTTGAACAAAAACACAAGCCTGTGACTTCAAATTCAGCCACACATAAACTGCTACAATTATCATTCCATAGCCTTCATAACACATATACTAAGGGAGGAGGAACAAGATACACAGGACTAATAGAGATTTACTCCATGATTAGCTCCCTATGGCGGTTGAGGTCCTTCAAGTAGTTAGAACAAGTGTAATCTTCTAGGTCACATGCATCTAACATAAGTGATTTTGATGAAGCTGCGTTTGGCTTGGAATCTATAATTGCTTTCTCGCCCTTCAGTAGTTGCGTAACCTTTAGTTAGGAAACAAACGAGTTAGATTTAGACACATACACGTCTGGTTATATTCAATCACTTATGTTTTCTTCAACTATTATAATGTCAGTGTTTACTTGTCAGTGTCGTGTCTGATGTTTGTGTTTGTGTTTTATAGAAAAGGATGCTTATTTTCTTACTTGTTTCATGAATGGCCTCTTGGAAGATGAATGGTGGACGCATAAGGAAGCTACTGCCATGGCACGGCTCATTTCAATAGGATCGTAATTCTTTTCTAATCTCGGATCTGCTAGCTCTTTGACATTGTTTAAGTCAAGACGTGGCTTGGCCTGAAAATAGTAGATCGTGTTCATATATTGTCACACTCAAATTTACTCAAATAGGATCATAGATGCCTATTACATTTCACCTAGATGAGAAATTCAATTTGAATATTCCATGAGACATATAAGGTTATAAAAACTTACCCAAATAACAATACTTTGCCTACTATCTGAATCAACTGCACGACGACCTGTTATGAGTTCGAGTAGCAAAACGCCGAACGCGAATATGTCGGTCTTTTCATCCACAATACCATGCATAAAGTACTCTGGAGCTAAATACCTGCAGCCACACATTGATGGATTGTATTAGACGTAGTTATAGACCATGTTTAGATAAACTGTTTAATTAAGCGCTTATAGCATAAACGATTATAAGAGAAATGCTTATTCATAAGCTATTTAAATGGCAATAAATACTAACCCAAATGTGCCTTCTATAGGGAAAACAACATGGTGTGCCCAATTATTTGGAAGCCACTTTGCCAGTCCAAAATCTGATATCTGAAATTTGTTGCGTGCGGAAATTAGAAATGTACATTATACTAAGCTACTATGAATACAACTAATAACTAATATTTGTCATTTAAAAAAAAAAGTGAAAACTATGAATGATTCAAAAAAATAAAGTGAAAACTAAGATGCTACCAATAGTACCTCAGCTTCATAATCATCATTGAGTAATATGTTTGAGGCTTTGATGTCCCTATGAATGATTCGTCTCGGACAATCGTCGTGAAGATAATTCAGCCCTTCTGCAACTCCAATAGCTACCTTGTACCTTATCTTCCACTCTAAGCAATCATCACCTGACTCGTTGAACAAAATTGTGTTAGCAATAGCAATGCAAAATAGAACAAAAGGTGCTTGAAAACCGAGAAATAAGTGACAGAAGTAGCGCTGCACACCGAATAGCAAAGAAGAAAGGCTTCCGTTTTGAGCTAATTGTAGGACGAAGTAGAGGCCGCGATCGATACCGAACCCAACAAGGCGTGTAGCATTTGGGTGGTTTATGTGTGCAATGATTCCTAACTCTGTCAGGAAATCGCCGGCTCTATCGGCAAAATCTTTGTCGTTGTTCATTAGTCTTTTTACGGCTACATTTTGACCATCTGTTAACTGTCCTTTGTATACTTCAGCATGACCACCATTTCCAACCAAATTCTCTATGTTGAAAAAATATCAAAAGATTATCAAATGAAATGTGTTATTCATGGTGGATGTAAAGTCAAACCCATAAATACTAGACTAAAAGTGAATTATTTTATTTACATCAATTGGTTCAACTTTGTTTGGATAAACAGTTTAATTAATTGTGCTTATAGCATAAACTTATGTATAAAATATTTCTAAAATAAAAGATAAAATTAAGTCAAATTGATTTCATATAAGTGTGCTTAGACTTTGACTTAGAAGAATAAATTTTGCAACTAAGAGAAATTAAGTGGTGTTGAACATGATTGATTAGATGCAGCTAAACCAAATTGAAATTAACTCTTATGTTGAAATGTCATTGAGTGACCCTTTATTCAAACAATCAATTTAATTGTCAATGGGTTTGCATTAAATTACTAGAAGAATTGACAAATAGCCAAGATTTTAGAGAATAAATACAAATATATGGGGAAATTGATATAAATTATTTTGTCTTTGGCTATATAGTAGTACCAACATTTAAAAGTCAATAACTTTGAACATAGCAACTATTTCCTCGTATGTATCACAGTCCACTATTCATATAATTTATTTTAATTTTTGACCATAATTTTTTACTAATAAATAATAAAGATAAATGTTAGTATATGATGTTCGATTTACATCAATGAATATTTTTAAAATATTTTTTTTTTAACATTTTTTATACTAAATGACTAAAATATCTTAATTACACGAACAAGTACTGACCAAATAATTCAATAGTGGTGTGTACAGAATCAACCACTCATACCAACCATTTTTCACACCATTTAATAAATTTCTTTTGTTTTAGTCAAAAACAAAAATTCTTTTCAAATACTACTAGCTATAGTATGCGAGACATTTTACCCTGAAACACTAAGACATGTGCTTTTCTTATTGCAAGTGCAAATGAGACCCAAACACAAACTAAATCATGCCATTGGAAAATTAATAAGAACCAACTTATAGACAATTATTAGGGTGGAAAAGTATCATGTATTGTCTATAATGGAACCATATTTAAAAATTGTTAAAAGACTTTGATAACTATTGAACTTGCCACCTTTAAGTAGAAATTCAAGTTCTTCCAAATGAGCGGAGACTAGTCGGTTTTGATTCAATAAAAATAAAGGAAAACAAATATAAATTGTGTTTTAAGGCACTAGTATTTGTTTTCTTTTATTTTTTGTGGAATTGACATGGATTCGATCACTTTGTTAGATGGACAAACTACGAGGTTTTAGTTATAGAAGAGGGCACCACATTTGTTGTTAGAGTTTAAACAATTTTGATGTAACTCAGGGTGTGATTGAGCGGTGGGGTTCATCCTCTCTTAATTAAATGGTCGATGATTCGATCCTCACTTTGAGTATGAAGCAGTTTTAAATTCTTGAGTCAGCTGTCTCACCTTTCAAAGTGCTGCATTCGGCGGTAGATATATCAATCTCGACAAAAAAAACAATTTTGATGTATTGATTTGTGTATCTTAGAAGACAGTCATCTTAGTACATGTGTTTGGATTTGTGGTAAATTTGGTACTAGAATCACAACATATATACTTCAATAAAATTGAGGTACCACTTTTATTTTATTAAACTCTCATGTGATACCAAACATTCGGATAAGGTTTTCTTGGCACATTGATATTATTTCTTGAGGACCATCTCCTTTATTTTCTCAATGTGCCTCCTTTCAATAAACACACTGCCCAAACCTCGTAAAAGCCAATGTGGGACATCTTTCAATGTTGTTGTTGTTGAGTAGACAACCAAAAGCATTAGCAAACACCATGGCTCATTTTACCAAAGTACATGTTTGATATTAAGTGACTCGATGAGTATGTCAGAATTATTGTAATACATTACAGCGTAATTTGGTAGAAGCCTAAAGTGTAATTTCTACAAAATTATGATAAATCGCAGTAATTCTGTAAAGAAAACGAACTCAATTGTTAATTTTAAACGGTCACCAAAATATGTATGTGCCAAATCCAATTCCACATCCACATAATCTAGTACATGCAAACAAACTAATTTTATTAATTTGATTGATGGTTTGAGACTGTAGCAACCATGACATGAGGCAGGTGCAGACAGCGCCGATAAAGAAGGGGTGATGGGTCCAACAAATAAGTTATGTGTCCTTGTCCATGGAAACAGAAACCCTACTATTACTATATATATTTTGGTCAAAAAGGTCGTCTATTCTATCTACTTGTTCGTTCTACTATTCATCCTTTCCCAACACAACCATAACACTTGGCGCTAAAACCTACTCCCTCTTAACCAAGTTCTCCACCGAGTCATTATCAACATTAACCACCTCTAAATAATTTTAAACTTATACTAACTGTTTTAGGTTTGCAAATTAGTACTACTACAAAACATTCCTTACATTTTTTTTTGTGTATTTCTAGGTTTTCTTTAATATTTAAATATTAATTGTTATGTTAGGATTTATGTAATAAAAACTACTTAACATAGTTAACCATTTTTTGTTTTAACCGGTATCCAGTAGGTATCTAATTTACTAGAATCGACTAATTTAATTCGGGATGAATTCCGACATCAAATAGTTTCGAGCCCTTCACAATGGGGACAACTTAACCATCTTACAAATTCTAAAATAAACTATAAAGGGTTTAGGGTTTACGGTGTGTTTGATCAGATAATAATGAAGAACTGGACATGACAACTTCAGTTGTATTGCATTTGATTTTAAAAATGTTCCTGAAATTGAACAAACTGGAGCAAAAAGACTGGACAAAAACAAATATTATTGTCTCTTACTAAACCACATGACAATTTTTTATCTTCAGCACAAGTTGTCTAATTTATTAAAATAACTATTTCTCCGCCAAACATTATACAAGATAAAATTTGTTCAATACTTAAACAATTGTCATGTGTTTGTTCTATGTTCAATATTCATATTTTGCGCATCAAACTAACCCTAAATAATGTACTAAATATTTAACTTCATTTAAAGATAGTAACGAAATTTAAACTTGAAACTTTGTAGATTTAAATCTATCTTTATACTACTAAATCAAATTCTTAAAATTAAAAAACAACTAATTTAATAAAATAATTTTTATATATTGTCAAAAAGATCAAAATTTATCTAATAGAATTCAAACTGGATAAATAATTTAATCAAGACATTTATATAAATATTTATAATAAAGTCAAGTTATATTTGTATAATTTATATTTGTAAAAAAGCTAGTTTGATCAAAATTTATATTTGGATAAGATAGTTTGATCAAAAACTTATTTCCATAAACTCTTCAAATAATATCAAAATATGTATAGTAATATATAAATTCAAATAAATCAATTCAAATGCATTAAAAAACATAGAAAAGATAAAGAGTTAGTTGATAATACCAGGACTAAAATCATTAGTAGCAGCAGCAAGTTCTTCATACTCAAAATTCCTCCATGAAGGTTTTGTAGGAATAGCACCAATATCAATACTTTCTTCTGCACTTCTAATTCTTGCCAATTTCTTAGTTAAACCTTTCTTGGTAAGTTCATGGCTAGCAGTAACAAGAATTGGAATAGCTGTGAATTTTTTCACTGATTTGAATTTAAAAACATCCATCATTGATTTGAATTGTTGTTGCATATGATTTTCTTTTCCACCTGTTTTTCGCGGCGAATTTTCCGACGAGTTAGAAATGACAATGTTGCTTCCACTATTATCTGACTCTGTTTCTGAAACAGGGGATTCTAGTATTGCTCTTGGTGATGATTCTTCGTCGCTTAAAAACTCTTTTTTGTTATCAAATTTTGGTTCCATTTTTGGGTTTTTCTTCAATTCCTTTTTCCCTCTCTTTTCAATCTCTGTATTCATCATCAAACACCACATTTTACAAACAAAACAGAACAAAAACAGAGCAAAACAGAGCAAAAACAGAGCAATGAAAATAATAAAGACCTTATAGATTTTTTTTTTATGTAAAAATTTAAAACTAGATGTATATGAACAAAATTAATTTTAATAAGATATAAATAAAATCAATGTGATTTTCTTGATAATAATGAATTTAATTGCTTTATATTATTACCTATTTATTTTCTATGTATTATGTAACAAAAACAGAGGAAAATATTAAAAATTGTAATGAAAGTTTACCTTAAACAGAGTTGGATATGTTTTTCTTATGTTGTGCTTATTTTTCCATAGATTTCAACCAGAAATATCTCGTACCCGCACCTGAAATTTGTAAGAAGGAATTTTTATTTATTTATATAATACAAAAAAAAAAACCTTCTTAACATTTGGTGAAGGTAAGAGAAAAACAGAGGAGAAAGAAGGATGAAGAGAGAGGGTTGTGAATGGAAAGAGAAAAGAATATAGAGAAGAAGAAGAAAAAGAAGGGTTTTTTATGAGTCTAAATTGGTGTGTTTTTTATGAGCGGTGCTTATTCTTGCTTTGGGAGGGAGTGTTGGAGATTTCGCTATATTTATACACCCCAAAGTGAGTTTTTTATTTTCTTACTTTTTATTTCATTCAAAAATAAATTCTACTTTTTGTTGTGTGTGTTTTATTTTTGTATGTCATGGATGTTTTAAATTGGTTTAGAACCTAAATAAAAATTGGTTTAATTGTGGAATTTGTTTTTATTTGTATTGTATATTTGTTGTGAATTAAGTTTATATAGTTTTAGTATCTTAATTTTTTTTTATATATTCATCGATTTTTTATATATAATGAAGATGTTGCCGTGTTTATACTACGAGTGGTCTTGAGACCTTAAAAATTGTATTTTGCGTTAGTAGTGGTGGTGTCGGTCTCTAGTGTTTTGGTGTGGGTCTTGGGGTCTCTTTGTTTAAGGTACCCTAAGAGCGAGTTTGTCGTGGTAAGGGTAGTAAAGTTGTTGTTGTTGTTTTATTGGTTTTTATGGTTGTTTGGTTTGGAGGTTGTATTGGTCGTTTGTTTTGCTTCTTGTTACAACTCTTGTATTTCTTGTTTTTATGGTAGTAAATTTTGCCATTTCAAAAAAAAAAAAAAATATATATATATATATGTCAAGTGAGTCATGTTTGAAGAGGTATATCAAACAAATTATATTAAGTATGAGTGTATTACTCCCTCCATTTCAAAATGAGTGTCGCTTTAGCTCAAAAATTTTGTTTCAAAATGAATGTCACTTTTCAATTCTCAATGTAACTTTTTCCATTTTTATCATCTATTTACTACTTTATACACTATTTCCAAGAAAATAAAGGAATAAGTATACTTAATTTAGCAAATGTACTATTACTTTTAACATAATGATTGAATGCCTTAATATGTGTGAAAATATCAAAAACGACACTCATTTTGAAACGGAGGGAGTATTATTCTTTTATAGAGTATGATTTATGTTGTAATATTTTTTTCTAAATATGAGTTTTTTCTTCATCCTTTTTATATAGGTTATATACAATATATTGATTATTTATTTTTTAACAATGTTTATAATTGAGTGAACAGTTATGTACTGTAAAATTAAATTGAATATATATATATTCACTATCTAAAATTCAATGTTGTATTATATTTTTATATGAAATAATTTGAATATAATTAAAATATTAAATAAATTTTGTCTACATGTAGATATTAGTACTCAATTAAACTCCAAGATACCAAATAGTTTTCTTTATATAATTATATTATATTTTCTTTTTCTTTAACTTGTAATAAATATTATGATGAAAATTAATTCTCATTTGGAAAATAATACTAAGAGCAAACAACCATTTTGATATTTGAATGTGTGAGGTATATGTTGTCTTGCCTCTAAACTTTTTTTTTTGACGGAATATTGTCTCTACACTTATTAAATGTATAAAATTATAAACACATTTTTATTGTCTATTTTATGGTAAAGTTTATGGTGAAACACTTCATCACGTGGTGCACTATAAGAAGTCATGAATAACACTATACCGAACATGAATTTTAAAAATTTATCGTTTGATTGAAAATTTATATTATATAGATTATGTATATGAATTTTCAAAAAAATTAAAAATTATATGATTTGTTATTGAAACTTATCGAGATTAACTGTATTTAATAATAAATAGGACTTAAACTAAAAATATATAGGACTTAAACTAAATATAGAACTTTACTAAAACATTTACATAAATAGAAAAAACTTTTTTTTTTTGGTAAAAGAATAACGATTTTTAGTACATAGACGAAATGAGAAAGTCATTATAAATTCATACATGTAAAGTGGCGTGATCATATATCGAATCTCGATCATGAACATATTGTCTAACAATTTTAATATTTCTGTCAGTTGAGTTAGAACTACCGAATAAATAGATAAAACTTCATCATCACTTGAAGCAACAAACAATGGGGTTATAGTTTTATTTGAATGTTGTTTTATTTTTGGTACGTAAGTTTTTATTTGAATGTTAATGATAAATGTAGTTAATGATAAATGTAGTTTGCAGATCTCATCAGTTTTGGATTTAATTCTTGTATTTGGTAAATATAAACACGTTGTGATCGTTGTCTTATACCTATACAAATGGACTAATATTTTGTCTACATTATACCCTGAATAATATTTTGTCTACACCGAAGTTTTTTTTTTGTCTAAGTTGTAAATTATTTATTGTTTTCGACACCAATTTTTTTTTTGTTGTTTTGAAAAATAGTTTTATAACAGCTGATCTATGCTGTCAAAAATATTTACTTGTATGAGTTTAAGTTTAAACTGAGAATTTATATGGCTTTACAATTAAAAAATGTATTGTCTTTTGTCGAGATCAAGACATTTACCGTTAAATGCAGTGATTATATATTCACTAAATTAAAAAAATATATAAATTATCTATGTGAATTTAATTAGTTAAACAATATATTATATTTTATATGTAGAAATTGCGTTTTGAACTCCATGACTCCATTAATTCATCATTAAGAAGTAAAATCTAAACCATTAGATTATTTAACTAAAAACAAGTGTATAAGTCTATTTATTAGAGAAGCAAAGCTTTCTTGTTCTCTTTTGTTATTTAGATGGTCTAAAATCATCTCTTACATTTGGTTTTTATTATCTTTTAATATAAATAAGTGGTTTTCGTATATATTATGTTTTTCTTTTGTTTTTTTGTTGGTTTTATCGTTTAAGTATGGTGTTGTATTGTTCGTCATCTTGTGCAGCGTTGTGTTGTTCGTCGTCTTGTGCAGCATTGTGTTGTTCGTCGTCTTGTGCGACATTATTTGATTTCCTATATTGTTACAGCGTTCATTTGATTCTTTATAGACGATTAGCTTCAATCAGTTACAATTTCAACCAATGATTTAGACTTCAACGTTGCATATTCCAGTGATTTTAGTTTTATCATATTATTTGTAGTAAACATTTTGTCATTGTATGCTATTAATTGAGATGCTGTGAGTTTGTTTGTAAATTTATCCTTTATGTTTTTAACAATGTTAAATGTGGTTGTATTTGATGTTTTCTACCAATTTGAATGCATGAATATCATTTTATTTTTATAAAAAAAAATTGTATTTATTAGAGTACATAAAATACATTACAAAAAATATTTTTTTCATGAACTAAAAAGCAAACAATTGTAAACTTTCAAAGTGACTAAAGAAGTTTATTTAGTTACATTTACTTACATAAACCTTAATGGCATATGAAGGGTGGTACTGGTTCGTTCGTGACATCTGCGTAACAAACGCACCAGCAAAGTGGAAACTTGCGTGGCCACATTATAGCCAAATCATCACAATAAATAATCTTACTTCGCCGGAGGCATTTGGGGTTGGGGAACTTCTGATCTCATGTGAGGACGGAGGATGTACGACGATTTCAAATTCGGTCATGAATGTCCGATTTAACGGTTGATTTTTTTGTTCAATCGATTAATTATATGACCACATATTTTACCTTATTGACTAACGAAGGATTAGTCACTGCATTCGGCGTTGGAAATCCCGGTCTCAACAAAAAAAATCTTATATATCATGGTACTGTTGAAACACTAAACAAATCATCACCGGAGCCGGCCCCCAACACAAGCAAGTAGTGTTTTTGCTTGGAGTCTCCAAAATAATGGAGCCTCAAAAAAAAATTATTAGGTATTTGTAGTATTATATTCAATCTATATTTGGCCCAAACACAATAAAAATACTTAAAAAATAATATTTGTTTCAAAGAAAAAAAGCAAACCACGTAAAAATGTCAAGAGGGAGGCTTTTTTTAAGTAGTTAAAATGTTGATTAGAAAATAACATTTTGTTTATGTAATTTTGAAGTTATTGATACTATTTATAATTTTAATATATGATGTTCTTTTAAAAAAAGTAGTATATTTTTTTGGTACAATTTTTTTATTTGGAGTACATTCTTATTATTTACTTGGGACATCCGAAATGTCGGAGCCGGCACTCATCATCACTAACAATATGCTATAATAGTACTCATAAAAGAATGTAGTCTTTTTTTTTTTTTTGAGGCATGTAGTCTTTTTCACTATAGCAAAATTAAACAATTATATTAATAATCAAACAAATGTGCAATCCACGTTGAAATTTCAACATTATTTTAGAGAAAAATAGTATATAGTCATTTCTCCTAAAATACAAGTTATTTATTTTTTAGTTTTTAAAACTCAGTATTTGTCAAAGAATTGGCTAATTCGATGGACTAATCCCACCGCCTATTTGCGGAGTTACAGGGAACTCATTTAATGTTAGAGTTTTTATTCTGTATGAACTAACTCACCAAAATTAACACCAGAGATAATCAAACTTAAGACCTTACAAAGAGCACACTCCAAAGACCCAAATAAACACTACTAAACCTTATAAATATGATTTTCTATTGAAATAGTCAATATTTGTAATTAGTTGTTAAATTAATTTTCTTTTTTCCAGTTTTAAACTCATGACCTTCAATTCACTTAAGTTTTAGCTCAAACCAATTAAATTATTCAATACATCCTGGGATCAAAACATAGAATTAAGAGTAATCACAATAGTTAATTTGAACACTGCATATTTACATCTTAAAATATTAAATTTATGGATCATCTCACTTGTATGTTATTCGACCTCAACACCTTTATCAAATGCGAGACTTTAACACACATTGAACATACATCACAACAATATCATACCATGTTGGTAGATTTTTTTTTATTTTATTTCAGTTGGTTGTGTTTACTCCGTGGTAAGAGTTTAACTTTATAATTTCAAGGTGCTGTGTTTAAATTTCGTCAAAGACAATTTTAAAATGATCATTAGTATCAATGATTAAAAAATGTCCTCTTTTTCAATTTAAAAAAAATAAATAAAAAAAGTTTGTTGACTAGTACCTTGTTAAGAAAACAAAAAATATAAATTTTATATTGAAAATAATTTTTTTTTTTTTTTTTAAAAGATTGTTTACACAAACTTTAGAGACATTAATAAATTTTTCTTTTTACTTTAGCAAAGAAAAAGTGATCAAGAGCAAACAAGGATATATGTAACTCAGATGATTAGATGATGTGGTTGAGTAGTTAGGACATATCTTCCTTTAACTAAAGATTGAAGGTTTAATCATCACATTGGATACAGAACAATTTTGTATCTTTGGATCAACCATTTCACTCTTTAAAGTGTCTCCAATCTAACAAAAAAATATGTCTCGACCAAAAACTAGGGACATATGTCTCGAATTAAGTTTACACACGAATATGGTCCTAAATGAATATGGTTTGATCATTGTGATTTTACCGTTGACGCAGCGCTCTAGCAGCATCCTTGTAAATAGGCGGGTGAAGGCACCTCCTGTAACACCCTCATTTCCCAATCAATTTTTTTTTTAATTAAAAGGTAATTATTTTTCTTTTTAAGAGTGTCACTTGCAAAAATTAAGACTCAATTCTCTTTTTATTCAAAAACTCGCAGCGGAATGAAACAAAATTAAACTTGTGCAAAACTAATGAATTAAATAACATATTAAATAGTGTGTAAAAATAGTTTGAATAATAAACTTCATTTAATCAAAAATTAAAGTAAAAGTCTAATCGCCTGAAAAGAAAAGAAGTAATGATAATTTAAATGATACATCCAAAATCTTTTAGATAAAAATTATTTCATGATTAAAAAGACTAAAATAAGTAGATATGATTTCCCCCATGTTACAGATATCAGAGAAAACGACTAATGCGAACTTTGAGTACAAACTAAGATCCAACGGTCCAAAAAGCCTTAAGACTCGTCTTCTACCTGAAAATCTACGATTGCAAGTCGTAGGGCAAAGCCAGCAGAACGGGGGTGAGTACTAATATTATAATATTCACCGACTAGGAATGAATATTGATGAAAACATCTAATAAATAAATACAAGGAACAAGAGTAAACTAAAAACAAAAATAATAAGAACAGATGATGGGCAAAATAGCAAAGAAAGACAAAACTAAAATCAACTCTCACAATTAAATCACAAATGTATATGTTAATATGAAATCTAAGACTCTCTAATGCATGTGGTACCAAGGGTCGAGGGTCAGAGTTATATTCCTGAAAACACTTCTCAACACGACAACAAATTAGGAATGCCGATCAAATCACTTTCGAACATTCCACAACACGACAACAAATTAGGAATGCCGATCAAATCACTTTCGAACATTCCACAACCCGACAACAAATTAGGAATGTCGATCAAATCACTTTCGAACATTCCACAACACGACAACAAATTAGGAATGCCGATCAAATCACTTTCGAACATCCCACAACACGACAACAAATTAGGAATGCCGATCAAATCACTTTCGAACATTCCACAACACGACAACAATTAGGAATGCCGATCAAATCACTTTCGAACATCCCACAACACGACGACAATAAATCTTAAATCAAAATTCTCAAAGTTCATAATTTCCAAATCCAAATTCTCAAGTCAAATGCTCAATTCAAAGTTCTGAAATCAAACTCTCAAATTCAAAATTCTTAAATCTAACTTCTCAAATCATCAAACAAAATCAATGCGGCAACAACAGATCTGCACGACAACAATTCGTCGCAACATAATTCAACCTTTAAAAGACTAAACTAATTCATAAAGTAAATTAATTATTTCCAACTTACCAATACTCCACACCACTACCATAACTAGATCAGAAGCTATTCACCATCATCGAAATTAACAAAGGATATAATAAGTTGTATACAATAAAATCCGCACTAATGTTCCTTAAAATAAAAGTTGCATATCAATAAACAAGACGGTGAGTTTCTGTAACTAATTTTCTATTCTACTAATTACTATTACCTCACATTATACTAGTTCAATTATACTACTCAATTAATTAGACTAAGTAGTGGAAAAGCTCATGTAGGCTTTATTCTTTCAAAAGAGTTCTAAAAATTAATCCTAACAAAAGTTACCATTTGATTAATCAGGAACAAGTATCGTATGGCCTAACCGAATTTTTAGTAAAAATTAAACTCATTACTTAGTTCCATCTATAATATCCAATCCTTATCCTAATGCCAAAATCAAATTAAATTAAAAAAAACAATAACATGGCAATAGAGGTTTATATGGTATGTATCAGTAGCCACACAACTTTCAAATTTGAGGAACTCCTCTCACCAAAACCAATTAGAATTGATTTGCAACAAAAACAAAAAAAAATAATTCGTTATCCTTTAATTCAATCAAAATTTGATCTACTAATTTTATTATGGAATTCTTTTTATTATAGGATCCTAATTAAAACTCTATGAAACAAACTGAACCCAAAATTATTTTCATCATAAATATCATATCAACCCTCTCATAGTATTTAACTTTTCTAGAAAAATTAATTCATCACCTATTCATATGTATATCACTATATATGTATCAAATATATAAGATAATGTTAAGGGAAGTAGTTCATATACCTCACTAGAGCTACTCGTTGCAACATATATACATATATTATATATTTATGATAAGGTTCTAAAGTAACCAATTATATGTATTGTAGCATATAACCAAACCATATTAGAATTAATCCATCAAATTCAATTTACAGGACCATGATTCATCATCGATCCATATATATAAAACATTATCAAAACACACAGTGACACAAAGTCACCGGTTGAAGGCAGAAACGAAAAAATTTGATAACAAACGGCAACATGACAATTACCGTCAACAATATATTAGAATCAAAGACAACACAAACAGAAATCTATTCCACTAATACCCAAATATTAGACTTTCCCCTAACCTTATGTTTCTGAATTCTTTCTCTGATCCGAAGCTGTAGAATTTTTCTTTTCGTTTAGCTATTCAGTTCTGCCCTTTTTCCCATGAGTTCTTAAGCTCTTCTCGCCGTTCTATAACTTTCTCTATTTCTCTTGTTTTTATGAATAAAGAGCTAACCCTATTTTTTTTTCCAGATTTTAATAGCTTATTTATAGGCTTTAGGTTGTCTTTCTTTCCAAGGGAAAATAAGAACTTTACTTAAGGGATAGATTATGATTTGTTTCTAGCACAAGAAAAATTATCATATCATATCATATTTTATTTTATTGTTTTATTTTCTCAAGCTAACCTTTCTAGATAGGAATCCCTCTCATATCATATATCCTATTTTTATTTTTTGTCATATACTAATTACTAATAGTTCCTTAATTTAATTATCTATTTTAACTAATAAATAGACACACTCTAAATAACAATTAGCAACTCAAATTAATTTTCATAAAAAAATTTAACTATAATATAATTATTGATATATAAACATATATATTTAATAAAATAACAAGTCCTGATTTTTGGGGCGTTACAATTCTCCCCCACTTAAATAATTTTCGTCCTCGAAAATTTACTAAATGAAATAACCCTGGTTATGACTCCTCCATTTGACTTTCTTGTTCCGGCAAATTTGGTACACAAATTCTGTCTAAGAATCTTGTGATCTCGTTTTTGCATATTCTTAAGTCAACTCTTTTGCTTCGCTTGATCCACCCTAACAACTCTACTAGCCCCTAATTTATCTTCTGGCTCTCCATGATTCCTCAACGTCGGACCTCGTCAACTTCACATTGTTAGCAGTCACTTCGCATGCTAAACTATCAATATTGAATTGTTCAATCATCTTCATCGCTTCAACCATGAATGCTGACCCACGCAACAACTTTATACTCGATTCATCTACTACTGTGTTAGCTTTACCAAAATGGTAATTCAACTCAAAGTTGTAGCCTTTTTAAACTCCAACCATCTTCACTACCTCACTTTCAACTTCTTCTAATTGAACAGACACATCACCTATTGTGTTTGTTAGAAACTTCCACTTTTGACTTATATAAATAGTGCCTTGATGCTTCTTGCACGAATGCCAACCAATTGATTCATAAGTCAACAATTTTTGAAATTGGATATTGTCTTTAATGACAACCTCATTCTGTTGTCGATAGTCCAAGTGTGAACTCATGATGCCATCTATTTCACAACACCGACACTACCCATGGCAATACACTCGATCCAATGAACTTCTTCTCCTAATTGATCCCATAATTACTTCTTCAGCTTGTTCAACTCTATTGTGAACATGCTATCATGCATCAGTGACACAAGTCTAGTGTCGGGTACTACTTCTACGACACACTCTACTTCTCCTATCAGTTCTGCATCGTTGATGTCCTCAGGAACTCACTTCGAACTCCTATACAATTGACAACTTCACAGCTCTTGATTCTCTCTCTACTTTCAATCTTCAAATCAAGTTATCTAAGTATGAAACATCTTTGTCACTTACAGCAACATCCTTTCGATGCGCCACTCAAATCTCTGAATGCAATCCATTATCAAACTCCTCGCATCAGCATACTTCAACTTCTATAGCATTATACTTGATGGTATAATTCATCAACGACTCCTCGCACCCTGCCGCATACTCGGTTACAGACCTACCCTTTGCTTTAGCTTTAGAAACTCTACTCCTTCTATCTTCAATGATGCAGCATCTCAAACACTTGTTTGTTTTCCTTCAAGAATATGACTGCTTATTTAAGGGCTGCAGTCATATTTAGGCTTCATAGCCCCCAATTCATACATATTTTGCTCCAATGATAAAAGAATTAATATTTGCAACTTTTAATTTGAGTAATAAATAAATCAACAATAAATTTGATTTAATTTGCAACTTTTTATTTGCGTAAAAAAAAAAAAATCAACATTTGATGATATGATAGCTTATTTAAGCCACTCCAAACATTTTATTTGCTACTCACATTGCCACATCACAATTTCTTCAATATAAGAAAATAAAAATAAGAAACAGCTAATCATTTTATAATTTATTTTTTGGAATAAATCATTTTATAAATTTTACTTAAATACTTTCATTACATACACTCTTAGGAAAGTAAGACTTTTACTGGCCAACTGTCTCACTCTTTAAAATACCTCAAATCTAGCGATGAAAATAATCACTGCATCCGTCGGTAAAATTCATATTGTTAACAAAAGATAAATTATTATCCCATATAAACAAGGAACTAGACAACTAGTAAGCGAAGACTAAAAATGAAAAAAATAACATGACATGAGTTTCAAAACGAAATTTACTTTTTAGACCCCCTCAAAATGCTCCCAGGTCCCCCAAAAACTCGAAAATACCCTCATATTAGGGAAATAAAATTTTCAGATTGTATAATCTGTAAAATTCATTTTTTTGGATTTTATCTAGCAAAATAATATACATTTCGGATCGTAACTACCAAATTGAGAGAAAATTCGGAAGATATCTACCAATCTGATTTCGAAAGTTATCTTCTAAATTTTATGTATACATAATTTCTTAAAAAAAATTAAAAACTAATCACTTTAAAACAAAGGTTGCCTGTTTTAAGCCTTCAAATGAGTGTGTGATGCTCCAAATGAGCGAATAAATGATGATTTATAGCTTGAAAACGTGAAAAACCTAAAAGATTACCTGTTTCGACTGATTATGTTTTCTCTTTTTTTTTTCGGATTTTATCTTCCAAAATTATATACATTTCAGATCGTAACTACCAAACTGGGAGAAAATTCTCATAATTTGATATTTTTGGTTTGTAACTTCCGAAAAATATGATATTTCTGATCGTAACTACCAAAATTTGTGTTTACAATCGTATCTACCAAATATTATGAATTTTCGTATTATATCTTCCGAAATTTTTTAGTCTTACCATGTTTCGGAAGATATCTTCCGAAGGGTAATTTAGATACTTTGGAGGGCGTGGGAGTAATTCAGGGAGTGGATAAAGCAATTTTCTTTCAAAACTACATAACATAGCCCATAATTCAATTTGGGCCACCCACTACCCCAATATGCCCAAATAAGCAAATTGGACAAATATGTATACCAAAAAATGTATATAATAGGAAAACTAACATATCAATGACTTTAACATCGTCAATATTGTAGATATAGAATTATGAATATTTCAGACACCCTAATTTTGTCATATATAAGGTATTTTATCATTGTATGTTATTAATTTATATGATGTGAATTTGTTCGCAAATTCATTTTTTTTAAATTTTAGTGGTCTTGAATTTGTTTTACGTGATGCATTCATTGATTATTAAAATGAATCGAGAGTCTATTTTTAGTAAAAAAAAATACTCAAATTATTTTATGGTGTTGCTTTTATGAACTCTTAACATCATTTTAGAAATATGCCGCTGAAAAATGAATTAAATGTTGCATAATGGAATGTGTGCTTATGAATAATTTCTACACTCTAAATACACACTTTTAAAAAATAAATATAAAAAGTTTTTTATTCAAAGGAATAAAAAGTGCACCTTATAACCCAAAAAATAGAAGTTGATACCTTATTTTATTGACTAGTAGATCTTATAAATTGAATCAAATCTTGAAAGTTGTTGTAGGAAGAACCACCAGAACTCACACTCTTACACGCTAACTTAGTCATTTCCACAGCTGCTTTTACAAATTCGTCCTTTCTATTCACCATAACATCATTCACCAGATTCTCAACAACCTTCCTATCACAAACATCTTTCATATCCAATCCAATTTTCCAAACCTCACTTACAAACCTACTATTAATTTGTTGATCCGCAAAATAAGGCCAACAAATCATAGGCACACCACAAACGACACTCTCCAAAGTAGAATTCCATCCACTATGCGTCAAAAAAGCGCCAATTGCCCTGTGAGACAATACTTCTTCTTGTGGGACCCACCCCACAATCAATCCTTTCTCCTTACTAGTCCCTTCCTCAAGCTCCTTTAATAGTCCTTTTTCTTGTACCATATTTGGCCTAATCACCCACAAAAACTGTTTTTTACTATTCAATAAACCATGCCAAATCTCAAGGATTTCTTCACCCTTCATTGATGCAATGCTACCAAAATTAACGTATACAACTGATTTCAATTGTTGCGATTCGAGCCACGTCATGCATGTTTTATCCGCTTTGAAGAAATTACTCTTGAAGGATGACGATGATGTGTTTTTGGTGGTATTCAGGTGGAGATGAAGAGGGCCAATGGTGTAGAGTTTGGGGAATTGAAGACGGATTTGAGAAATGATTGGAGATTCTAGATCTTCAAATGTGTTAAATATAATTGCGTTTGCTTGAAGTGATTGTTTGGTTCGAAGAACAACCTCATCCAAATTGATATGGTTTTTGTTGTTATCTCGACAAAAACTTGGAAGATCTCTACATCGAATCAAGTTTTCCATACCTGGAATGTTTCTTATGATGCGATCCATGTCTTCATCTCCTGTATATCAAATAATTAAACATATAATGTTACAAATTCAATATGCAGCAATATGAATTCTTTGAAATAAGTTGTACACTAAGTATCACGATTACACTTTTTTTTTTTTTGACAATGTATCACGATTACACTTAAAAAAAGAAAAGAACAAAAAATTAAAGAAAAACAAAATAAATTGATCATCATTATCGTTGCTTTAGCTAGAAGAAATAGAAAAATATGTTAAGACAATTCAGAAAGTCTAGTATACATACCTATACTTGATAAAATGGCACTCATGATTCTTGAAATAATTAATATCCAATAACAAAGAAAAATAAAAGCTTCTGCTTAGTTAAAGGATTGAAAATACTTTTTTAAGTATATTGTGATTGTACAGAATTTGGCAACGCCTCTCACAATTTTTTTTCAAATTGTAAAGCAAAAACCCAAAAAGTATGTGCATGAGGTTTAATGAAGAAATCTTAATACGCAATCACAATATTTAGGATTTATAGTTAAAAACACAATGTTTGAGATTTTAGAGTGTGTCTCTCTAATGTATTAGATTTGAATCCTTGCTGTATTGGGTCTATTCATATAAAACGAAACTCTATAACTTCAAATAATCTTGTTTGTCAAAAAAAAACTTCAAATAATCTTGTGTTAGTAGAGGGTGAATTTATTGTCATTTAAATATCAAGTTAATAAAAGAAAAGAATGTTACCTATATTCCCTCAGATAGTTTTCCTTGAAACACACTAAGTGAGTGAGTGCATATGCCATATTAGATCAAGAGAAAAATTATGGGAATTTAAAAAAAAAAAACATATCAAACTAATTAACTAAGGAATTAACACTTGAAGTGTTAGCTAAGAGCTTAACATTTTAATTTTAAAGTGCTGAGTTCAAATCTTGCTAAAAATACTGTAAAATGGCTAGTAATGTAATTGATTAATAAAACTTTTCCCTTTCTCCAACTTTTGAAAAAAAAAAAACTAACTAAGGAATTTAAGTTATGTTTATTTTCATAGTAAAATCAAGGTTGGTAAATGTGACGTAAGAATATTAGTGAAATGGAATGTTAGATAATATTTCTTCTGTCTTAAAATTATTGTTCTTTTAACATTTTATTTTAATCTCAAAATTATTGTCTTTTTTGGAAATTAATGTAAAGTTAGTGTTAGTTTACCATTTGTGCCATTACAAAAGTTAAATTATTAATTAAATATATTTTCTCTTTCTTAATAAAGTAAGAGTAAAATATAGTTAACTTATCAATTTTTGTTGTTTCTTAAATCTTAATCCACATACATAACCCTAAAAGAACAATAGTCTTGAGGACGGAAGGAGGGAGTAGTCTAGTTAGTAATACAAATAAATCATTAATTCCAACTAATCTAAAGTTTTCATAATTAGAGAGAGGAATCTGAAATATACCTCTAATGGGAAGTTCATTACACTCCAAGAGCTTAGGAACACAAAAATAAGCCCAAAAGCAACAAGCACTAATAGTACGAAAATAAATCAATTGTATCCCAAATTCATGAGCCAAATCAGTAGCAAGGTCACCAAAAATTCCATCCAAAACAATACAACTTATTTTCTCAGAAACAATAATCTCTCTCAAAAAAGGTTTACCATACAAACTCAAAGACACAATTGCATCACCTATCTTTTCTCCAAATCCAGGATGTTTCTCCTCATCAAGAAAATCAGGAATAGTCTTGAATTGAAGCTTAGGATAACATTGTAAAATAGCTTGAATATCATCATTGAATTTAATGAGTCTATTGTGTATGTATTCTGTGTTGAGGAAAGTTATTTGGAGATTTTGAATTGCAAGAAGTTCAGCTAACTTTAGCATTGAATTTACATGGCCTTGTGCTGGACAAGGAAAGATTAGTACATGTGGTGAGGATTTTTCCATTTTCTAAATATCTTAGTTTTTGAGTTATATAAGTTATAACATGCTATTGCATCTAATTTATATGTTGCAAAATAATTGATATAACCAAATTGTGATGATTTTTTAGTGGTGTAGAATGAGTTGTGCTTCTGTCTTTATTGAACACAAAAACATCATGCTACATAGATAGGGAAGTGAATATACCCAAACAACTCAAAAACAGTTCGACTCAATTCGATAATAAATTCATTGAACTTCAAAGATTAAAATTAAGTTTAAACTACTATGTTGAGTAAAGGTGAAATAAAATATTATATAAAATAATATTTATAATATTCTAAAGATCATCTACAATTTTTTATCATTTTTCAAACAAAAATGAGATATATATTAATAACAATTTAAATAACCTCCCGACACAAGATGTGTTGAGATGATAGACATAAAAAATTTACTAATTTTGTTTACAAAGTGACAAGAAAGTAAGCAAGTAAAATTAGTCAATACCTAAATATATAAGTGGGCTCGACCACCACTTATGGTAATTGAAAACTAGATTGATATTTTATCTGCAACTATTAGTTTTTTTTGTTGACAAAATTCAGACTCTAGCATGGTAAATTATATTAGTATATGTAGTTAAGTTAAAGTAGATTAGTTAGATTGAAAGTTTATATTATATATATCATTCTTATAATTTTTTAAAATTATCTTTTGTTATAGACAGTGGCAGAGGCACAATTTTTTTTTCGGATGGGCGACTAAAATAAATTATACTACTTCTGTCCCAAAAAACAATGGTCCCTACACATACCAATGCATAATAATATAATATTTTGAAAATATTCATTAAGATAAATCAAACAAGATCTTATTTGCTGAATATTTGTCTTTATACATTAGTCAAAAATAACAGTCAAAAATCAAAATATATGTCAATAGGGACAATTATTTTGGGAAGCAGAGAGAGTAATATTTAAATTAAATATGAAAATTAGCATAGAAAAAGTTGATTATAAAAAAAATTAAACTACATATCTTAAAATGATATTTTACACCGAATTCCTCTTAAAAATGTTTAATTTTTCTATTCTTCATCTTTAATTTTCTATTTTACAAGAAATTAACAACAAATCAATCAACAATATCCATATTTAGCAACAAACAAGTATAACCACAATCAACAAAAAATACAAGTCTTATTTACCTCCAAATTTATTTCAGATACTAATACTTTATTCAATAAATTAATTTAACTCACTTCATAACACTGTGACACATTATTACTATATCTCTAAATTTACAAATGCAACCGAACAATAACAATATCATTCATTCAATAATAAAAATAATTTATTCAATGAAATGACCGATTGACATAAACAACCAAATACAACTGAACATGGATAATTAAATAAAAAAATTATACAAAAAAAATTAAGGGATGGGTTGCAACTCAGCCTAGTCCCAACTATCCTCTGTCATTGGTTATAGAAGATTTCAAATAATTGTTAAGTTTGAAATTTTTATTTTTTAAATTACTTGTGAATTTGATTTGATATTTATATTATTTAAAAATAAAAAATAATTTATGTTTAGAGATTTTAAAAGGACTAAACAGTGTGAAAAGTAACATCACGTTCTCCGTTTCCAACAATAATTTGTTTTCTTTTCTATCTCGGTAGAAATTAAAAAAAATATAGAACCTCATATTAATATATGAATATAAATATAAGTGTCATTTAAATTAAAAAAAATTAGGAACTTGTATTACTATATTAATATAAATATGATTGCGTGTAAATTATAAAAAAAAATGTACTTGTTTTAATATATTATAGTGTTCAAACATTTGAATCAATTAAATTTTAAACAAATGTTTTTTTATATACAATGTAATACTCGAATATACATTGAAATGATAGGAATTTTGAGGAAGTGCAGGTATGAGACGACATGATTGAAGGAAGACTTATAAGGATTAATTGGTTTTACAAGATATTTGACTTATAGTGACAGACAATAGTGTCACTAAAAGTCCAAAAATATGTGCATAAAGCTATTTTTGACGGGAACCAGAACAATTTTTGAACGTAATCCGATTTATGTGATCATACCGGAACAATTATTTTTAAAGAACGGTGTTTACACTTAAAATTACAAGAAATACAACTTATAGTGTTAGAAAAAAATGTCACTAAAAATAGTAAATGGATGCATAGTACTAGTTTTAATGGGAATTGGAACACCGTTTGAAATTACTCCAGTTCATATGTGTTCATACCGGAACAATGGTTTGAAAATTCTGATATTTTCACTTTAAATTACAAGAAAGTTTATTTTTATTGACAGAAAAAACTGTTATTAAAAATAAAAAATGCGTGCACAATACTAGTTTTGACGAAAATCGTAACACTTTTTGAAATTAATCTGGTTCATATGTTCATACCGGAAGATTTTTTTGAAAATTCCAGTATTTTTACTTTATATTGCAAGAAATTTTACTTGTAGTGAGTGACAGATAAAACTGTCACTAAAAATCAAAAATTCCTTCATAGTACGTGTTTTGACAGGAACCGTAACATTTTTGAAAATAATCTGGTTCATGTATTCATATCGAAATAATTATGTGAAAATTCCGGTTCATATGTTAAAGATATTTGAATTTTTCTACCTGTCACTAAGAGGAAAAATATGTTGGTACAACTCATGTGTAAACTCCAAAAATGTGAAAAATGAACTGTAAAATTTTCAATGGCCAAAATGATAAAATTGGAAAGATTAAATTTTTTTGTAGGGGGTAAAGAGTTAATTGTAGGGGTGGAAGGGAAGTTTTTCTATTGTTGGAGGCAAGTTGGATCAGCCCAATTGCAATGAAAGTCTACTTAAGGAGATCTAAACCTAAAGTTCATTGGTTTTTAGAACCATAAAATAAATATTTGGTAACCACCATCTCCACCTCCTTCACAACTTCATTCTTCCACCATGCCGGTCAAGTGAAGCTTACAACGAGAGGCAACCAGAGGCGCGATAGTGAAGCTGATAACTTCATTATTCCTTTTTGTTGGTTGTGCTCTCTTAGGTTTACCATCTCTAATTCTTTCTTGATGTTAGTTATGTGTAATATTAGATCTCTATTTGTATGCTTTACTATGCTCACCAAGAACTAAAACTCTTGTTGTTGGAGTTATGTGATATTCAATGAAAGTCTAGTATTATTTATGTGAATAATTTGTGGTGTTTATTGCATCTTTAGTTCTTATGCTTTTATGATATATGTTTGATTCAAGGTCTGGCCAACATAAGATTGAAAGAAAGTTTATTATTATGAGACATCTAGTATTAAATGGAATTTAAGAACTAATATGATTAAATATAGGATGGACACATACTTCTTACTTAATAGCTTAGAAATAAGTATTAAGGTTATAGTGAGAATACAAAACAAGCTTTCATGAACGGGAACGAATTAAGCATGACCTAAACATAGGACTCAACTTATCCTTCGTTTCATATTTAACGTAGTAAACATACACCACAACTCCACTAGGAGTTTTACTCACAGATGTCATGACACTAGTTATCAGTCATAGATGCTAGATTTTTAATTGAATGGATCAGGCTTCCAACATCATATTTGATGTTTAAATCCTTTTTAATTAGTTTTACGATTGAATCTAAAACTATGATATACTTTGGTTACCTTCTTGCTCATGGATTAGAATGTGATTTTGTTTATTTAGTGAAAATTTTCCATTAGACAATCCCTGTGGGATCGATATTCTTTACTTATTACTTGTTACTTTGGATTGTGTATACTTGCACACGTTTCAAGCGAACAAATTTTTGGCACCGTTGCCGGGGACAGTTCTAATTTTCATTTTACATTAAATTTTCATTTTAATTTATTTGAGCCTTTAATGTTTTGTTTTTGTTTAGTGGTGTCTTGGCAGATTATATCAGAAGCTTTGTCTATACAGGTTGCTAACATCTCACACCATATCCTGTCATGATAGAAGTAGACATCATTGGCATTGTCAATGATAAAGAGAGACATATAAAAAACTACCACGTAAAAGATAAAATCAATTAGCACAAATAAATTAATAACTAAGGAAACTAGAAACAAAATGATAAGATCAAAAGATGAGCTAAATAACAAGTATAGAACTAAAATTAAGTCTCAAATCAAGTCACAAATGCATATAGGAATAGGAAGTCTAAGACTCCCTAAATGCATGTGGTACCAAAGGTCGAAGGTCAGAGTTATATTTCTTAAAACACTTCTCAACATGACAACAAATTTAGAATGCCGATCAAATTACTTTCGAACATCCCACAACACAACAACAAAGGACTTGACACATACATGAATGAATGCATGTCAATGTTATTCAAACAAATGCAAATTCTCAACTCATCAAACAAAATCAACGCGACAACAAGAAAATCATTGGTTTACTCAAATTCACAATCAACCACACATAAAATCACAAAATTAAGTTTACAATCAACCATAAACATAAATTATATCATAATAAAATAAAAGTAGGTTCTTAATTATCATTTTTATTTGTACTACAATTTTCATCTAATATTTGATAAGAACTCTACCATGCAATATCTTACTCTATGATTCTATGGTCCATATAATTTTACCGGAATAAAAACCTTACTTTAGACGCCTTCCTTCTGAGGTATAAATTTCACTGACGACCAATCGTACGATCAAATACTCCGATGCTAAAACTAAACTTTTGGAAACTAGAGCCGATTGTGGAATACTCCATCAACTTGAGAGCGGAAGCCTCTAACAAATTATATAGAACAAGCAGTGGCACGTTTTATTATTTTTTTCTTCCTATTTGTAACTGTCCACTAAAATTCTGTATTCAATGAATAGGTTGGCCGAATAGCATGGATTGAGGGAAGTATGGAGTTACTCGCGTTTTCAATTCAACTACAACTAGTATGTATTTAATTTTAATTTTATCAAGGTGTGTTGGAATATTATAAAGGATGACATTATGCATTTTTTACATGAATTTTTTGAAAATGCAACGTTGCCTAATGCTTATACAGCCTCTTTCTTGGCTTTAATTCCAAAGAAAGATCATCCACAAACTTTAACCGAGTACCGGCCTATTTGTTTGGTATCAAGCATGTACAAACTCCTGTCCAAGATTCTAGCTGGAAGATTGAAGAGGGTTTTAGGCAATTTAATCTCGAAAGTACAATCAACTTTTTTACCTAATCGACAGATTTTAGATGGGGTGTTGGCGGTTAATGAATTATTGGACTTGGCTGAGCGAAGAAAAGATAGGTGCTTAATTTTAAGGTTGACTTTGAGAGGGTAATTTTTGGATTACATGATGGTTCGAATGGGGTTTGCGGACGGATGGCGGCGATGGATTAAAGCTTGTGTTTTTCATAGTTCTATGTTGGTTTTGGTGAACGGAAGTCCTACCAATGATTTTATCGTGTATAAGGGTTTGCGGCAGAGAGATCCTCTTTCTCCATTCTTTTTCTTAATTGTGGTTGAAGGTCTTTCAGCACTTATGCGACAAGCGGTGACAAGTAATCTCTTTCATGGGTATCGGGTAAGCGAAAATATTTTGTTTCACTCTTTTCAATTTGCGGATGACACTATATTAGTGGGAGAAGGTAATTGGAACAACTGGTGGACTATAAAAACAATTCTCCGGAGTTTTGAGCTTGTGTCGGACTTAAAAGTAAATTTCTGTAAGAGTAAACTTTATGGCCTAAACCTTGATGATAGTTTTATGTGAGCTTCATCTTTGTTTTTGCACTGTGTTGTTGAATCAATCTGTTCCGTTTTCTTGGTTTACCGGTAGGAGCTAACCCGCGAAGAAGGTCTACTTGGCTTCCTATTATAGACTATATGAAGAAACGTCTTAATTCGTGGACAAGCCGAATTCTTTCAATTGGGGCAGGGTCACTATAATTAATTCTATTCTCTCTAGTTTACCACTTTATTATTTTTCCTTTTTTAAGGCTCCAGCTTGTGTTTTAAAGGAATTTTTTATGGGGCGGAGGTTTGGATGGCAAGAAGTTGTGTTGGGTTAGTTGGTCTCGTATTTGTCAACCAAAAACTAAAGGGTGGGTTGGGAGTAAAAAATTTAGAACTCTTTAATTCTTCTCTTTTATACAAATGGAAGTGGAGGTGCTTAAATGATAAAGAAGCACCATGGAGAGATTTATTAAGGTTTAGATATGGTTCCTTTGCGGCAAACTTTCTGGTTGGAGAGGAGCGGGGGAGACTAAAGAATGCATTTATTTGGTGGCATGATTTATGGTGTTTAGGAGGAGACGGTGGGAGTAAATGGTTTCGGTCTAATATTTGCAATGTTCTTGGCGATGGGAAAGAGATTAGTTTTTGGAAGGAAAAATGGTTTTGAATGACATCGTTACAAGTAACATATCCTACTCTATTTTATAAATCTACACAGCAAAATGATGTGTTTTTTAAGCTGGGTACGTTGGATGGCAATGTTTGGCGTTGGCAGTTGGATTGGGTCAGTGATCTCTCAGCTGAGGAAGCCGACTTGGTGCAGGAACTCCAGGTTTTATTAGCTTCAATTCAGCCCAGTTTTAATGGGGAGGATAGGCGATGATGGGTGCCGAATTCTGAAGAATTGTTCTCCGTAAAATCTGCTTACATGGAATTGCAAAGTCGGGTGGAGCTGGACTGTTTAGATGATAACATGATCAGCTCTTTGCGCATGATGTGGAAGACTAATGTACCGTCAAAAATTAACATATTTGGTTGGCGTTTGTTGATTGAGCGGTTACCGACTAGAAAGGCCCTTTCTGATAAAGGTGTGCTAACTAATGCTGCGGAGAAAAATTGCTTGTTTTGTTCCCTGCATGATGAATCCATTCTTCACGTTTTCCTTCAATGTCATGTCTCTGTTACTATATGGCAGCAAATTTGCAAGTGGATGGGAGTACATTTTATTATGGCAGGTTCAGTGCAACAACACTGCATTATTTTTGGTGGGGTGTTTAAAGATAAGGGCAATATCTGTAAGAGATATAGACATGTTATTTGGTCAGCTACGATGTGGAGTATATGGGTTTGGTGTAATAATATTCTATGGCGAGAGGATCGTGTCAATATATCTTTAATGGTGGATCACATTATTTATTTTTCGTGGTTTTGGTTCATTGGTCGGAATCGGATGCGGAATAATGTTGATGTTACATTTACTGATTGATGTCATAATCCCGTAGCTTGTTTACAATGTATTTAGTGGTGTTTGTTTGTATTTTGCCTTGAATTGTAAGGATTGAGTACCTCTTGTACTCATTATAATTCAATACAATATTTGCTTATCAAAAAAATAAAATAAATTATGTTTATCTATTAGCACAAATGAGACACTTACATATATATTAAAAGTTGCCCGATCGATAACCATAGTAAAAATCTATCTGTCATATATGTACCATTCATATAGATTACCTATAGTATTATAATTATAACAATTTTAAGACTAATATATTATGGTTTTAAATATATGATCAATCTCTGTCAAAAAACAAATGATCAATCAATAAATTAAATAAATTTTAAAACCAAACACATAAAAACAATTAGGTAGAGAATTATTTAATATATAGTCACATTAAATTGATCAGCTAAAAGAATAATAAATTGAGAAAATTAATATATATATATATATATATAGACTAAATTGCAGTTTTGACCCCCAAGTTTCGTAATTGTGCAATTTTGACCCCCCAGGTTTTAAACGAGTGATTTTAACCCTCCATGTTTTCTAATTGTGCAATTTCATAACCCTTCACTATTTTGACTTTTTTTTTTTGACAAATATTTTGACCAAATATTTAAAAGGAGGATATTATTATTTTTTTGTCAAAAAAAACTTTATATAGCAATGAGATATTATGTTTGAATATTTTGAATTTGAAATATTTTGAATTATGAATGAATGACCATATGATTTGCGTATGATACAATTGCACAAATTTTTATTATTGTTTACTTAATTCTAAACTTTTATATTGGAAAAAAAAGTTCTATGTGAGGAAACTTTTGATCAAAATAGTAAAGGGTCGTGAAATTTGCAAAAGGGGACAAACTTGGGGGGTTGAATTCGCTCATTTGAAACCTAAGGGATCAAAATTGCACAATTAGAAAACATGGAGGGTTAAAATCGCTCGTTTAAAACCTGGGGGTCAAAATTGCACAATTACGAAACTTGGGGGGTCAAAACTGCAATTTAGCCTGTCCACTCATATTGGGGTAAATGATGAAGACTTCATACTCATATTGTTTCCTTATTCACTCAAGGATCGCTTTTTCAAAAGTCAAAACTGTCAGAATACGCTTTTTCATACTATGTCACTTTGCTTGAAGCGGGTTTGAAGATCGCCTGTCCAACAGTAAAAATTGCAGTTCTTGATCTTACAGGTGGGGAAATTCCAGTCAAGTTCACACATGTATGTTTTCCTCATATCCATCCATATATCAGAACATCAGCTGACTTAACTATCGATCTTCTATCATGTGGATAAGTCAACAAATTTACAGATGTCTCTTTCTTCACTGATATTTCTGCACATTAAAAAATATCAATATGAACATTTCTCACACCATCATATCTATATTTAAAGCCTCAAAATTCTCTGCCGTGAATGCTCTCCAAATATATCTATATTTAAAGCCTCGAGTTGTTTTAATTTGGTGAAAAGTAATATTATCATATATATTAGTGCACCGGAAAGTTTTGCCAATTCCACATTCATTGCACCATGTAAGAGGTTCCACACTGTCTACATCTCATCTACGTGTTTTTCACTTTTGCATATAAAGGTTAGTATACACCATAGTGCATTTTAATAAAGCATTATTAAATGAGAGGTAAATAAAATTTAATAAAGCATTATTTTATTTTGAATGACAAATACATATTAAATTAATAAAACCAAATATTTGATCATTCCCCGTAAGATAGTTTAAGTAATAAGAGTGGAGACATGAGTTAGGTAAGGGGTAGTTCAGGGTTTAAATTTTGATGGAAGCATTTATCTTTCCGATGTACAATAAAAAAACCAAATCTTTACTCAAGACGAGCAAAGATCGGTATAATTAGGAGTTTAAAAAACAAAGGCGTCCAATAAACACCAAACATCAATGAAAATACAAAAACCTACACACCTAAAAGAGTATCATTTCTAATCCCATTTTTATAAGACAATCCTCAATTTTCTAACCATTGGAGAGAGCTCAACCCGACCCAAAAAATAGCACTAGACACTAACTCCCGATCTCGAATCAAAAGTGAATAAACCATTATCAAACCTTAATTGGTTTGGTTTATACTGAACTTGGTAGCAAATTAAAGATCAAAGTTTAATCTCTGTAACTACGTTTGGAAGGGAACTAGAATTATTTGATGTTAAAATTCACCTCAAATTGAATTAGTCGTTCTAATGAAAACAAAAATAAATTAATTAAGAAATATGTAGATATCAAATTTAGTTTCTCTCTAACTATTTATTTTTAGAACTAATTAACCACTTGAAATCAATCACTTGATCTCTTTTATAGAAACAAATTATTACATTGAATCGTCAGTTTTTAATATTAAAAAGGAAAAAACATGTTTGAAAGATCTCTTTTAAAATATTATTTTTAAAAACTATTTCTAATATTATAGTTTTAAAAATTAAAAATAGAAACAAGTTTAACATGTATGGCGGCTTATTAAATACTATTTTTAAAGGAGTAATTTATAAAACATTTAATTCCTTCAAAAAATCCTTTTAAGAACTTTGAAATAAGACTTCACTCAAAATTGTTTAAAATATTATATATTTATTTATATGTTTATGAATCTTAGCAATTAGATGTTTCTCAATATAAGACTTCTAACACACATTCACATCAACATATATAGTGTTATTCCTTAGCGGAGAAACCAAACTCATTATTAATGCCACTTCTTTTTAAATGTCGTTTAAGATACACGGGTACTATTTATATAACATATTTTGACTATATTTTCTTATTAATATATCAAAAAACAAATATTAATATATATATATATATATATATATATATATATATATATATATATATATATAGCTTAAATAATGCTTAGGTCCCTGTAAGTTTGTATTTTTTTTATATAAGTCCCTATAAAAAAAATTCTTAAAAATTAGTCCCCGCCATTACACTTCCTTTTGATTTTAGTCTCTGCCGTTCAAAAAATGCTGACGTGGCTAACAGAGTGACAGGTGGCGTAGATGATGAGGGACTAAATCCAAAAAAAATTGATATTACAGGGACCAAATTCAAAAACACAGTATCTATAAAATTTCACTATGAATAAAATCCTCAAATTGAAGAGTTTACTTGTCCCCTTCATACCTTAATCGAAATTCCATTGTTTTATGCAAGAATGTTATCATCAACAAACTCCGCTCCAATCAAAATAACATAACTTTCAAATTGTCATCAAAATTACACAAATCATCAAATTACCATAACATAACAATAGAAAATATTTGCAATCACTCACTTAAAGTATTAAAATTGCAATGTATGATTAACCATGTGAAAAACACTTTGTGCAACTTTTAAAACTATCTCAGATTTTGAACGGTCACTCGTGAAACACATGGATGCGATAAATTTGTATATGAAAATGAGTTTTATATTTAAGCTAAAGTAAACTTTCGTACAATGATTTATATTATAACTACACAAATATAGGTAACCCAAAGAAAAGAACATTAACTTTTTTTATGAAGGGTTGCAAATGATTTACAATATCATGTGCAAGCTATAAAATTAGGAAATCATACATTTGATAAAGAATTTTTTTTGAATTCTTTAAATGATATACAATATACTTGTGGCACACGGCCATTACCCTAACCACCATATATAGGTAAGCTATACAAATACGCATTCCATTAGACAATTACCCACACTACACCTACATAGAAACATAGCAACACGATGACAACACCATATGCACAATAAAATAATCGAATACACTATCATATGAGAAACAACACCAGCATCTAAGACTTATGTAAAGTGCAACCAAAATTCTAGACCTCTCAACATAAAACAATAAAATTTTGGTTGATGTATGAAGGGGATAAGTAAACTCTTCAATTTGGAGATTTTATTCATAGTGAAATTTTACAAATACTGTGTTTTTTAATTTGGTCCTGTAATATCAAAGTTTTTTGAATTTAGTCTCTCATCATCTAAACCACATGTCACTCTGTTAGCCACGTCGGCAGTTTTTGGACGGCAGGGACCAAAATCAAAAGAAATTGTAATGGCGGGAACTAATTTTAAAAAAAAAACTTACAGGGACTTATATCAAAAAAGTGCGAACTTACAGAGACCTAAACATTATATATATATATATATATATATATATATATATATATGATCTTGTTCAAGTTATTTCAATCGACAAATATATAAATTTTTATAATTTTTTATATTATATGTATCTTTTTGTGTAGGCCATGACCCTCACTATTATATATAAAGATTTTTTTAATATACCATATACTATATTATATAATTAAAAGGATTGCGCATCAAAAGAGAGCATTTTTCTTTTGAATTTTGAGCTCATTAACTAAAGGTGGCCCTCACATAAAAATAAACTCTTACAATAAATTTTATTTCTTGTGATGAGCTGTGTGTCTCAAATTTTTAATTTTCTCTGTCTCTTTCAATTGAATATCATTAAGTCGGTAATAGAGTTCAAGTTCAAATTTTTTTCACTTATTCACTATTACGGAATAAAATTTTAATTACTTGACCAAAAAAAAACTCAAACCATTTTCACAAGAAACAGCCTTTACACAATGCACTAATGTATTGTTGTAATTTGTCATTTTTCATCTAACATTTTCACCCAACCAACTACAAATTTTATTATATATCAACGGTCAAAAATATGAATTAATATATGTGCAGCGGTTAATTGTAAAGGTTAAGAATAATCTTGAGGTGTAAATCTCTAAAGTTATGCATATTTTGTTGTTTGATGATAT